>JADLZN010010199.1:0-222952 GCA_018155175.1 Sinocyclocheilus anophthalmus | reverse complement strand
AGATTGTTCCCTTTACATCTCTCTCTCATTCTAGGTGTGATCTCTATAGAGACGTTGGTCTAGAAGAAGCCTGGGGGACATGGGGTAATGTCCTGAAAAGTCACCTTCTCCTTGTATACCTATGTCATACCTTTGTCATTAATTTATGTCCTCATTTGTCACAAAACGCGTACACACACACACACAAGCACATAAGACCTTTTCTTTATTTAGACATAATTAATCCAGTTACAAAGTGTATCTGGTATATCATGTGTTGTTGTTTGTAACGTTTGCCCTATTAGATCTAGCTGTGAGCTGTTACCACTCGTTCAGTTTGGTATTAGCTTAATACCCTAACTACGCTGATATTCCGGTGTATGTAAGTTGTATATCTGTCAATGTTTCTATATTCTAAATGTTTCTTTCGTTGCTCTATCGATGTAATGCAATACATGACCTTATCAATCATTTGTATATTATAAGGATCATTTGACATTGAAGACTGGAGTAATGACTACTGAATATTCAGCTTTTCTGAAGGTAATAAATTATATTTTAAAATATATCAAAATAGAAAAAAGTTAAAATTATATTACATTACATTAATATCTAAACTACCACAAAAATGAATACATGTGGCAATGCAAAGAACTGTGCAGAGATGAATGATTTTTATTTTCCCCCTCAAGAACTCAAAAACTGGTTAACAGGTAAAACAGCTGCAGAAGTGTGCACTCCTTTATACAGTCTAAAGTTCCATATAGTCTAAAGTTAGTTGATGTGTGCTGTTTGCTTATTAGTTAGGGTGATTTAAATCCACATATGACTTGCGTGGTGTTCTACATGGCCGTCACAATACGTTATATTCAGTGGTGTAATGTAACGAAGTAATAATACTTTGTCATAGTATTTAAGTATGTTTTGGGAGAATCTCTTCTTTACTTGAGTTTTAATATTTCTCACGCAGGATCATCAGTACGCAACTTTTACTTTTACTTCCACAGCATTTCCTAATACCAATGCATACATTACTCACAGGATATCATTTCCGCCGAAACATTATTCGTTACTTACAGCAAAATATCTAGAATGAAGTCAGAAGAACACGGACTGCAGGAAAGCAGGTTTGACGAATCTGTGGTCTGGCGCTTGCAAGTTAGACTCCTAAAAACACCTTTGCTCACATGCAAACAAGTGCACGCACAACCGCGGATGATTCATTGTCCACTCAAGTCGAGTCTGCGGTGTGCGATACAAAGCATTGTCTGTGATAATATGGTAAGTGTTGTAATGATTTGTGATCTGACATTATCAAGTAGGCTATATCACCAAATCACACACAGAGTGCACGCACGTTGATTTATTAGTCTATTAAAACACAAAATTCCAGGCATTCTAAATTGTAGATGGCAAAAATGCTTCTGTATGCTTTTTATATTTATATAATTTAATATAGTTAACTTGATCTATATCACACAAAGAGTACGGTTTTTCTGCAGATATCAGCAATAACATATTTAATAATCATTTTATACAAGTTCAGTAAAGCAATAAGTCACTTACATTTTTGACATAATATTGCTTGTTTTTGCTCAATTTTGCTAACGAATATAGTTCCAAACAAAGATCACAGCACTGTTTTAAGTCTCTGAGCAAAAGGACGGTGTTTAATTATTGAATGAATCAGTCGTTTGAATGAATCACTCATTAACAGTCACTTGCTCTCACCTTCTGGTGGTTTTAATTTCACATTTCGACAGTTTTTTATGTTTTAAAATCATTTCAAATAACAGTATTCAACGTTTTATGTTAAAAGCAAAACAATATTTATGCATCTGTAACTGCAGTTTAAATGCATCCATGTCCCCTCTGAGATACATTAAACTGTGTAAATACATCTAAATGCTATTTCCGATGCAGATTCCAAAAATGTTTTCTTATGTTGGAATAGAGCATGACACTAAGTGGGGCGGGCGGATTTGACGTGCGTCTATTCTTAAGTGAGCGGCCCAAACAATGCTAAATTTAAGAAAGAGTTAAAACTGAACCAGATCTTGCTATCTCGGTCTCAAGCTCTGTTGAACATTAATATGTATAATTATTATTTGCTTTTCTTTTACATTCTGGGCCTTTAGTACTTGTACTTTACTTTCAATAACTAAGTAAACATGTTTTGGAGAGTTTAAAAACATACTTTTGACCATATCTTAATTAGCAATAAATAGTCACACTACTGTGCTAATGACTTTCTACGTGCAAGTAATTTCTATAACAGGCTCTTCAATCTTGCTACGGGCAAGTCTTTTCTCACATAGGATATCTGTACTCTTTAGCTAATGAGAACTGGCTTTCTCAGGTAGCCTACTTATAGACACACTGGTTCACGTTATTGTGTCGCGTTGGCCATTGACGGTAACTTGCGACCATGAGTTTCACTGGGAACACAACCAGTGTGCGATTTTTGGTTGCATGGCTGTGATAGTTTGCCTGGTGGTATTCATTTGCTTATATTCAGAACGTATGAAGCATGTTCTCAAACTAGTCTAGTTCATCTCCATCGCACCATGTTTTTGACTATAGTCTAATTATGAATTCTTGGCTTGTTCATGTTAAGTGGCATCCGCAAACTGAACTTCTCTTATTCTCTTCAAAGTTCATGCTACCCTTGCTTCTTATATATCTCGTCCATGGTTTGTGTAGTTGTGTGCACTCTCAATCAAAATGCACAGACATGAGCAGAATAGCGAGAAGCAATGGCTTATATACATATACAACACCCTCCAGCCCGCCTTGCTTTCTAAGGGGTTCATATGCAGTTCGCAATAAAAACACTTATGAATGAAATCGTGATTCTACTGCGGTATTAGGTTAACAAAAACACAGTTAATTTCCGCACATATCTTAGCACATTATTGTTGTCGACCTCTATACATAGCCCAACGCGTAGAATTTTCTGAAATAGCGTTGATTGTGTTGACAAAGCTGCATTAGTTCTGAAAAGTGCGGTGTAGCGACTGATCTCTGGGGCCATCGGATATCGCAGTTACACTTGTGGACTGAGCCGAATACCGTTCAAGCTTCCGTTGATGTAAATCTTTAGCGCCTCTGTGGGGGGGGGGGGTTTTGCCCTACAGCCATAGATATGTATGCTGTGTCTCTCGTCGTTCCTGCAAAGTTTCCGTCGTCGTGATAGAGACAAAACCATCAAAACCCGATGTTACAAACGAGGCTATTCTGATAGCATTCTAGCACGTAGAGGACATAGTTATCAGATTTAATAATTCTTGATGAAGCTTTTACAGCGTCGTGTTGCAAAGACAGAATCGTAGCTGCTGGCGGGAAAATACAACCATGTCTTGCATTTGTGATTCGGAGAAATCTGACAATAAGCAGAGCTAGTTCTACACTGCAACAAAACTCATGTTTGAAATCGTACAGCTTGAAATTCTTTATATGTAAAAAATCGTACTTACAGGCTGTGAGCTCAGGGCGTTACATTATTATGTCAGATATCTGACCTAGAGCATATGATAGGTTCTACTCTCTAAATCCAGGAACACTGTCCTTCAACCTCAGAACTTGTCACCGTAATTGACAAATTTGCGACTGGGCACACATCCTCGCATACTTTGGTTGAACTGCTTGGAACAGTGTTGTAATACCATCTTAAACATCTGATGGCTCTTGCTTGTTGAGCTCGCTCATTCTGTGTGAAGCACAATCTCAAAAGACGTTTCATGCACTTTGGCACAGGCCAACAGAATCATAAACTCCAGCGTCTCGCATCGACATGGGCGTAACGATTCTTTCTTTGCTCTGTTGTGGCTGCGGGATCAGTATATAGCAAATCTTCCCGCAGCAGCAGTGACGTAGTACATGTGTGGGGGGCATGTTTAAAAAGTCAATAGGCAGCATTTTAGGAGGAGCTGGACGGAAGTTCTACTGAAGCTTAATAAGAATATACGGTTTTTGGATTTGAGACTTTGATTACTATTGTCATACGTTAGGTGATCGTAATCTATGTCACGATACAGCTTAGTAACACTCCAAAAGACAAGGAAGAACTTGAATCAGCGGATCATATCGTAACACCTTTAATAGTGCTCGAACTAATTAATGCATCAGGACATGGCTGATCATTTAGAAAGACATGTGAGTCAGTTCTGTTCCGGAACTATACAACATGTTCTGGCACAGTGTCAGTGTGAATTCAGATTGTAGAACTCATCAAAAGTGCCGGATCCGTTAATCTTATATGGCATCAAACATAAAATAAAATAAAATAAAATATATTGAACATATCTGTGAGCTATCTGTAGTCTTTTGGGTCTCAATATTGCCACATGCTTTTAGATTCATGAGTAGACATTAAGCTGTCATGATAGACTGTCCAGGCGGTGCACGAGCAAAGCAATTTGTATTGTTTATTACTCAAATTCACCTATATCATTTTATATATGAAACTTAGAATATGGTATCATCTGACAGCGACACATTAAAACGACCCCATTCAACTCCCTTCCTTTTTTTTCTTTTCTATACTGGAAATAATAGAAAATAAACTAGATTTACCTGACCTAATATTTGTTTTGGCCCTCACTGTCAAATAATTTAGAAAGGCATATCAACAATGACAAGCAGAGAGTGTTTCAGTATTTCTAATCAATGCTCAGTTGGAGAGAAAACCTCTGATGGAAAGTCTGCCAAGCCATCACACTTTCAAGCATCCATCCTCAAATGACTTTGATTGAGATGATCTGGTGGCCAGCAGCAAGATGCAGATAGGCAAGTAAATTACTTCAGATAACAATGATGTTAACGCAGTCTGCCAAAAACAAAAACAAAAACAAACTCCTCCCCCTGCTATCAAAAGCTATTAGCTAGCAGTTAATGTGAATTTGAAGATAAATATACAGCCTTGGTTCTAACATCCTTCTTTTTGGCAGGAAGATGTAAAATGACTGAATAAAAGTACAATGCTCTGGAAAGTACTTTTGAACGACATGTTCATGGATGGCTTGAACTGGATGTAATTTCTGTATCTTAGAAGAAAGAGCCAAAATGGTTTAGGGTAGACTGACAAAAAAAAAAAAAAAAGATGAAATGGATCGAGTTTTTTTTCCCTTCATATATTTTAACATATTATGTGGATGCATCCAAAAAAAACAGAGCAGTACATAAACGTATTCAATGACACGAAAATGCAACACTTTTGCATAATGCATGCTTTTAAATATTGGCTGCTCATGCCAAATATGGTGCTTTGTAATAAGTGCGCTGGATTCAGCTGTCATCAGTGAAGTGCATTTTCATTTAGACTTTGGCTCATAATGCAATTTAGTTTCTAAAATAATGGCCTTCTTCCCCACGATGGATGGCCCAAAAAATGAACCCTTGTGTTTTATTTGGGGTCTGAGTATGTCTGTAAGCCTATTTGTAAATACCGTGATACTTGTTCCCAAGTTGATAAGCTCCAACAAAGACCCTGTGACGAGTGGGGCGGGGCCAAGAGCCGTGGGAACGGAGCGAGGCTGGGAGTAAATGTATCTAATGCTACTACACTACAGTAGATTAACAGAATAACAAAAAGCTGCTAATCGATGCAAGTTCGGAAGGTCAATAAATAAGGTAATGTGTAGGATAGGTCTTGTTGGAAACACGTTATAACACCGACTGGACTGCCCCTTATATTGTTTTTTTGGGGGTTGAACTTTTGCGGGCAACTCACTGTGTTCGATCTCGCACGGAGGAGCTCCGAATTATAACAAATGGTGGAGGACGACTAGTGAAGGTAGCAGAGAGTAGTACGCAGGCGCATGGTGGGGTATTTTCCAAGAGCTTAGGTTAACTGTGACATAGTCAGAGAAGGTGTGTTCCCTGTCAACATACTGTGGAGATCCTGAGCAGTATCTACGCCGTGCTGCGTCAGTTCCATTATCGGCGCTATTCTAGGCCCCCATTAAGACTTTAACTAATTCGCTGCATTATCAGGTATAGATAAAGAATGGAATCAAAGAAATCGACGCATTTGTTCAGTCACTAAATTATGACACAGTTATTTAAAATTTGTAGCAGGCACGAAAACAGCAAGACTCAAGAGATGATTCAGAGAATGTATATGTATACAGTATATATATAGTAGATATATATAGCTACTAATAGATAATATCATCATAAAAAAGACCCCCTTATTCTGCACAGATTCTGCTTGGGGGCGAAGAGAGTAGTCGAGAGAGAGAGATAGAGAGATGGAGAAGTTAAATAGGAACAGCTTTGGCTTTAAACATGTTTAAAGCTTCTTACGTAAATTCAGATTTCTGATTATAACACCTTATGCTGAATGATTGATTGTAGTACGATAGAGAACGGCAAGACAGAATAATCGTGTTACTCGGGGACATCAGATAACTCCATGCTCTAAAACACACGCACTATTTAAGTATATAAGAGTAAACTCGGTGCAGCCTAATTGAAGTTCTCCTCCTTCGTGTCTCGCCAAAATCCCCCTTTCCTCAATTTGGTTTGTGCAATCTCTGGTAACCACTTTCGTATGAGCGCCGTTAAATTTATAATACCACTTTATAGGGTTTTTATAGGTTCAGCTTTATAGTTAATCTGGCAGAAAGCATTTATCTACAAAAAACCTTAATGGACTCGTTGTGCGTATCATCCATCATAAACTAATTGCTTAGTCATTTATAATATCCATTTATAAGTACTTTCATGCATCTTGTGGTTATAACTTTTAGATTATGTATTCATGTTCAGAGCATGTCGACGTGCGATCGCTTATCCTATCGGATTTTCGATACACGTTTATTGTTAATGTCTCTGGCGCTTAAGACTATTCTTTATTTTCTGTATGTTTTGCTTAATGATTTTTCGAGAGTACTATTTACTAACTGCAGCAAGACCAGGCAGAACATGATGCTCAAGTACTAACATGATTTTTTGCGCATGTTAGCTAAACATTCTAAACTTGAAACAACTCTGCTGGACTGGAGATACATACACGCAAGGCAGACTAAGCTAAATAATGAATAGTACTTTTGCCTCGCTCCCTACACTGGCACAGGCAGCTTAACATTCCGTGAGAAGGGAAAACCTAGCTGCTCCTCACATTCAACACAGAAGGAAAGAAAATGGCCTCCTGTTGAACTACGTGGCTGCATGAGCTTTACTGCCTACTTTACTTACAAAGGATTACGGTGCTGAAACACAGTCTACTGTGGTCCTGACGATGTTCCGAGAAGCAGGCAAGAACAGCTCAGGCAGAGACGACCGTTACGTTCACGGTTCCCATCGATGCGATAACGCCAGGAGCACAACTCCAGCATGAATCCTAGGTCAAGTGCTCACGGATCTTATACTGGCCAAGTGAGAGAAACAAGCGCGAAACTGATTTTCACACTTAATGCGTGGCAGCAACGGGAGCAAGTGACTAACGTCAAAGGCAGTAGAGACATCAGCAATTGGCACGAGTTCTCGGTGTATTCGGCTAGCCACGATAGCAAACGCCATTCCTACATGCAGCGCAGCATCGGACCTATGACAAGGCTTGTGTAATACCTGGTATTCTAGCGCAGCACCGGAGTGCGTCAGCTATACATCCTTGATAGATCGATTTGAAGGCAATTAATGAATGGGGGTGAGGAATCCGGCTCAAATGTGATTAAACATGCGATCAGGAAGATCAAGGCCAGCAGCTAACATCCGCTACTAACCGTACGCTCAAGGTCAGCAGCTTTACAGGTCCGCTTTCAGTCGAGGGGCGCAGCCGACGCCCAGGACATCTGATAGTGGTCGACTCCTCCATATAGAAACATCAGTTATGCAGAAATTCCAAGGCAACTTTGCGTGCTTATTGCCTCAAGCAACATTTTCTTATTTGAACCCAGGAAGCTTGTGGACAATTCCTAATGAAGCACAGACTGCAAAATCGTAATCATGCTCCATGTGGGGAAGAATGATATTCAAGGAAAGAGCATGTCTAGAACTCCTTAAGAAGTGGACTTGCAGTGAACTGCTTTGATAAAGCAATACACTTCAGCAACTTAAAGTTCATCAGATCAGTGTTGCATCCATATGTGGAGCGCGCTCCCAGCAAGCAAGGATCTAAAATGTTTTGGCACTTTTGCTATATGCTTGGGCTGAATACATGGCTACAAAGAATATGCAGCTTAAAAGGAGTCAATTTCATCGATAACTTCAATCTTTTCTGGGGCCATAGACCACTGTTTAAACTGGATGGCCTCCACCCAAAACAAACTTGGTGCAAGAGTGCTAAAAGACAACATCTACTTCTCCATCCGTCCTTCTTTCACATCCTTCTAGTGCCAC
Source organism: Sinocyclocheilus anophthalmus (assembly GCA_018155175.1). Classification (NCBI taxonomy): domain Eukaryota; kingdom Metazoa; phylum Chordata; class Actinopteri; order Cypriniformes; family Cyprinidae; genus Sinocyclocheilus; species Sinocyclocheilus anophthalmus. The sequence goes on along the minus strand of JADLZN010010199.1, from coordinate 214,630 downwards.
AAGCTATCTCAAATTAGGCTAGCTCAACTGAATGTTTTTGTGGAAATAGATTTTCAAAGTTTGTAAAAAAAGTTCTGTCAGCTTGTTATATTGTTGTGATTATTGCTTTTATTTCGTTATGTAAATGAGCACATTGGCAATCCTACGGGGCATGTCGTTGAACCATGTGCTACTACATATAAACATTGGCCTTGCTTCACGATGCTTACGTCAAGCACCAGTGAAAATAGCCTATTGATAAATCACTTTAAGTTATAAGCGGATTATCTTGGCATTGTTTGTTTAAGATCTGCACAGTATCTTACTACTTCTTGTGAGTGGTTAGGAGTGGTTGATTGTTTTTGAGTGTTTCCTGTGAGGTTAATATTTATTTTGCTGTGAGCTAGTTTAAGATCAGCTGTAATACTGTGCAAAAGGGGGGGGTGGGGTGAAAAAATTGGCAAGCATCTGGTTTATGTATTAGATTCATCATGTTTATTTTGGATGAATGCCCGGCTTTAGTGATATGTGACTACGGGCAGATCTTTGGGCAACTACATGCTTCACATAATTCTCATTAGTAGTATTAGGTAGACTTGTAGTTAACGATCTAGGGGTTGCGTAGTGATCCAATTAGATGATTATTTGTGGCAGAATGTATCCTTATAGTACATTGGACATTCAAGTAACAGTCTATGATCTGTTGGGGAACGCATCAAAGAAAAAAAGTGGCTAGCAGTTTTAACAAGTCTACATCTAATAGCTCCTAGACATTGATAGCGCTCAGTTGATATGTAGTCTCGCGTGAAGACGTCTACTTGATTTAAGTCCCAGTTGGTCATAACGAGGGCACCAGATCAAAAGAATCAAATGGAAATTACAGTAGAAATAGGTTAAAAGCAAATTCTGTACACATTCATGAGCACTGATATCTTGATGTGCTTTATGGCTGTTGTGAGAAAATTATACATTAGAATTAATCTATTATTATATATTAATTATATATTGCTATTAAGCATGAGTCAGTGGCTCTTGCTGGGGGGCGGACTATTAAGTACTGTGTGAAGTACTAACTAAAGCATAGCACAAAGAGGCACATTTACACGTAATGATGAGCTCTCCACATTAAAGGCATGTTGGAATGTATCTCCATGAAGAACTTTGTTATTTTTATTTTAGCAGTAAAAACACAATAAGTGTAGCTAAGATTATGTGGCAGGTCTACACACATGGCAATGATATACGATATCCTTATACTTTATAGTAACTAGATAGTAAATAGTAATACGTATTTGTACTTAAAGTTGAGCGTCTACACGTGTTCATTGTTGACTATAGCTTCATCCTACACTTAAGCCAGCTAAATACTATGGGCTAATGAACATTTAAATACTGTTGCTTATGACTTATTTATCAGATAGATGCACTGCATAGTTACGAAGAGGTTCTATTATAATGATATTGACGTGCACATGCATTTGCCTTGATAATCTTTAAGAATACCATTAGTATTATCCAAATGCAGGTCTTCGATCTTATAAGCTTGTGGAAACAAAAAAAATCGACTTGTCCTATGAACTGGCCGACCACGCCTTTATTATGAACGCTTATAAGGTGTATACTCTAAGGCTCTATAATCGAATTCAGGTGGGCATACGTGCATTATAAAAAAGAGCTTTATGTTATGATCAACTCAATGATAATCAGTAACAATATATAAATACTCATAATACTTGTAGCGTATGTTGTCGGCTATGCACAGTTTACGAGTAGTGATGTGTATTTATAACACACTGATATACTACGCTTATTTACGAATCTACGTTCATTTGGGGGAAACTGGAGTATACGATATTGACATCATATCGTTGACATTGTTTAGCTTACGATCTGCACAGTAGCTTACGTACACAGCTTAGTAGAGTGGTTATGATTGAGTTTATCCTGAGTTGTTTCCTGTAGGAGCTAGCATGTTAATTGATTGACTTATAGCTGGCGCAACTGAAAAAATGCAATGTTTTATATGGTGACTCTTTATTTCTCATGGGCGCACGCTTACACTCTCAACCGACTATACGGCTGCTAAACTGGGGGGCAACTGCAGTCCAACTCTAACGTTCTCATTGATAGTGAGTAGTTAGTATGCTACAAGAATCGGTAGAATCTACGTATGTACTAAATAAGCTTGACGTAGTGCTTTGATAGACACTTGATAGTCAGTTGTATGTCTGCTTGTGATTGAGGGGCCAACTGCTCCTTCGACGTTCGAATATGAAGTGGGACGGGAGTCGGGGGAGCCGGGATCAAAGCTAGTTTTCTTCTCCGTAGTCAGACATACTAAATTCGCTAATGATAGACCGCTAGTTCGATATTATTGCAAGATGTTCACTTAAGCAGCTGTCTAAGGTAGCCATCAAGAATATCAAACTGATATTAGCAATAACAGTAAAAGGCAAATGTGGCCTATACTCAGTTATCTGGGATATCCGATCTTAGGCTGTTTGAGAGCAATTTGATTTTTCTATTATTTATTTAGTGCTCTTTAGGGGGGCAGATGCTTTTATCCAAAGCTTCTTACAAATGAGGACAATAAAAGCAGCCAAAACTTAACAAAAGAGCAACAATATATAAGTACAAATGACAAGTCTCGGTTAGCCTAACCCAGTACACTTAGTAAGGTATATATATAGTCTGCATGTATATACAGTATAGATATATATATATATATACTGTAACGGGGTGAATAATCACACGACAAGTAATCTCAATCAATATCCCGGAGGGTGGATTTATTGGGGTGATGGGTGCTAGTGAGAAAGGTCCAGGTAGTTGCTCCGGTGCCGTGAGTGCTCTCTTTAGTCTTCCCAGTGCAGAGGGTTCGTGCAGTGCTCCTGTGGGGCTGGTCAGTCACACGCTGCTTTCTGTGGGGAAATGAGAGGGCGAGTTAGTGCTCAAGAAGAGTCATTTCATGAGAATATCTCCTAGATGGCAGGGCTTGCGTGGTTTATGTAGCCGCCGCCTGATGCGGTGCAGCTGTGACCGATTAGCCTGTGATGATGATGGTCAGGTGCTCCTCGCTTGTTTCCAGAGCGACGCTGATGAAGCCTCGGGAGCGCTCGTCACCACCATCTCATCACACACACACAACCACAACACACACACACAGAAGTAGTGAATTAAAAGCAGAATAGAAAGTGTTAGAGTTAGAGGGTGAAATAAAGGTGGAACGGATGTGTTTTTAGTCGTTTCTTGAAGATGGTCTTAGCTTTATTACTACTTATAAAATGGATCTTTGACGGCGCATTAGAGAAGTATATAAGAACAATGGTGAAGGAGTCGAAGATATGAGACTTATACTACATTTATACTATGATGAAATATAATCCATTGTAAAGTGGATGTGCAACTGTTGCACTGTGTTATAAATCAATCATACTCTTAAAAGGTCTATAACGGCACAATAAGTAAAGTATTATTATAATATATTAAACCGATCTTATGAATTATTTATAGAGATACTACAACATAATGTTTTTTAAAAAATATGCTTATGTCATTCATTATATGTCTTAAGGGTCCTATAGGCTCTTTTAAAAAATAAACAAAGTTTTGATTTTGTTTTGGGGGTATACTAGAACAGGTTCTCATTCTAGGTTGTTCGAAAAACACTTTATTTTTCACATCATTTACATTATTACAATCCATTTCTCCCCAGTCGGGCACAAACGGCTCGATTAGTTCCAGCTAACATGAAGGTCCAATACTTTATATTCTATGAGTGTAGGCACACCGGCGGAACCGTTCGGCCATTTTGCGTCTGATCTGCATCGGCAGCCAGTTATCGTTGTGTTAATACAACCATGCCAAAAATTTGAGGCTAGCGAATCATTCAAGTGCAGTCTCTTCTTCTGTTTTCCTCTGATGGACTAACTCTGGCAGGCAGTATGCTACTCTCATTCGTCGTCTCGTCTGATGGGCAGTGCTCACTCACAAGCTTCTATACGCGCGACTCTCGGTCCTCTCCGCACCTTGGGCCTCAATACCTTGAATTTCTGTAGGCGGGAATTATTTAAATTAAATTCCAATGAGCTGCTTTGTGATATCACAAAGCCAGGAAAACAAACGCTGTAGTCCAAACGAACCATTCATTGTAGTTCTTGAAAAGGGATTAAAAAAAAAAAAAACTATCTCTCTTTGGAGTGGACTTTGAGAATTGTAACTTTCTAGATCTTTTTTATGACCAAACATACACACTACACACTGACTAAAACTAAAAAAAAGTGGAAAAAATCGCATAATAGGAACCGGCCTTGTGAAATAATACTCTATAATGTTTAAAATAGCGGTGCTTCATAGAAGTGTTAACGAACCTGGCAGTTTTAAAACGTTTAGAGTTGTGGAATTATGTGATCGCAAGAGCGCTTTATAAGGGCAATGTTGCCATTGTAAAGATCCTCCAATCTATTCCTCAGCATAGGGGCCGCTGTAAGTATGTCATTGAGGGTTTTTAAAGCAAAAAAACCGCAAACATAAAAACAGTCAGTGCAGCTCTCAAAGCAACACGCTTCCGAATCGTTTGCAATGTAATGCCAAACTGTAATGTGGCCCTAAATCTACGAGCTCGCCTTATTTACATCGCTTTTCAGTCCTACAATAGTAGAAGTATCGAGGCTATAAATCTATACTTTAGCAGGCGCTGTTTTTTGCAAGGTCAAACCTTGCAGTCGAAGATGTGCATCTAAAAAAAACAAAAGCACTAGTTGTAAGATTATAGGAAAAGGATCACAGAAGAGATCTGGGGAAATTTTTTTTTAAATGGCGTTTCCAACGTTGGGCCCATGCAACCAAAGGACTACCTCCATTCATGGGGGCGGGCTGGCTGCAAAGCAGCTGATCTAACAACATGTTTATGGGTGAACAGCCCCTAATCGCAGGACTCCCTTCCGCGAGGTAATGTTCTTGTTGATGTGAGACCAAGAAATGAAGGCTACGCAGACCTGGAGGAATTAGATTTGCATCCTGAATTATCGAAGGACCGCTAAGTAAGATGAAAGGCACCAGCGGGTTGGAATATAATAAAAACAAGAGCCTAGCGGGGGGGGGTGCGAAACAGCACACATAGTAAAACGTGTTTTGGGGGGGGGGGGGGGGAAGTAGCAGTTCCTATTGTGTGTAATAGGGAGAGATGAAATAAGCTCAGCAAGTTCCGCACAATATATGATAGGTGTAACGTTAAGAAAAAAAAATAAAAAAATTAAAAAATAAAAAAAAAAAAAAGAGAAAAAAAATAATAGGTTTAGGTCTTAATAAAAAGTAGCCAGTCCTAATCCTTGGTCATAAGGAGCTGCTAAGTATTATGCTTGGGGTCGATCACAGAAATAGTCCTATTTGCAGTTTAGTCCAGTATTTGCTAATGTAACAAGAACATTTGCTGGGATTAAAGTCTACTCCGTTATTCGTATCTTTGTCATGAGTGCAAGCAGGTCTATGTGTTGCAAGCTAATGATGATCATGTCCTTAATGCACTTTGATCAAAATACAAGACATGTTGTCAACAGCTTCAGAAACGATTTTGAAAAATCTGCAAAAAAAAAAAAAAAGTCAGCGCCATTCCATGCACTATTATTAATCAAACATGCGACAGCCTGTGATATTATTTATGATAAGTTCACGGTTCTATACAGACAGGGTGGAAAATTAAAAAAAAATTTTTTTACAGTAGTGAGTGATTTTGCTTTATCGATCAGCAACCTGAAAGACATCTCAAGATTAGCCTTTGACAAAGAATGCCTATAGTAACAACAACATGCTTCAAGTAACATATTTTGATTGGATCCTCAAAAAAAGACTAAAGTAAAGCACACAAGTCAGACATAGCCAGTCACTGTGACTGCCAGGCAAAACAAGTGCATTTTTCACCCTGTGTACAGTTTATTTCCTGTGTCAGAACTCACACTTCCTACTCTTATTCTCACTGCTACAAAAACACCTGATGTTGCCCAAACATGTAAAAGGAATACAGTATCCATGTGCTTAGAAATACAAAAACCCTTCAATAAATGCTCCACAAAAAGAAAGTGAAGGGTATAAAGCTCTTTACATTAATATTCAAGATGATTTTGATGAGAAGGAACAATGAAGAGAGGATACTGTTTGTGTCCATACCGCTAATGGGGTGAATAGCTGCCATAATAACCTGAAAATGGACAGCCTCTGTTCAGGCCAATGTGTTTTTGTTAGATTTGATAATAGCGAGGCTTGACGAATCCCTTTGTCTGTGTGTCAAGCCGAGTAGTCAAATCCAATAATGAGTGTCATCCCCTTTATTATTGAAACAGAGGTACAATAGCTGAGTGACTGAATGACTGAAGATACTAAACAGTTATTTTTCGAGATGAATGAAGTATCGCGTGAGATGGTTGTTAATTGACCGGTAGTGTTACTAATCTCTCATTGAGGAATCAAGCAGGACACATTTTTGTTTAACCAGTTACATACATGGGTGTTTTTTTAACTGATCTGATGAATTTACCATTCAAATGATGGAAATTTTCCAGGAAGGTAACAGCATTGTTATACTGACACGCCGGGCAGCCTGGAGTAAAAGCCTCTGGATCATTCAGCACAAGTGCCAGATTTGGATTAGACTTGCACAGCGACATCTTGAATATGGAGTGAGTGAAGGTGCGCAGGCTGAAAGGGAGTCTGCAATAACTTTTTATGCACTCTGACTTAAGTGTCAGGAGAGTTCTAATTGGTTGAGGCATAGGTAAGGATGCATGCCGCCTTTGGTTTTGTGACTTTAGTTGGAGAGCTACATGAGACTATTGACATTCTTATGTAGCAAGGGCTGCGCAAAATTCAAAATTGAAGAACTGGCTGAATTTGAATTGGTCACACCGCACAGGAAGGTAAACTGAACTTTGAACTGGAATGACAGGAAGAGGAATTGTATATTCAAAGAAATGTAGCACAGGTAATGCATTCTGGAAGTGTTCTTCCACTCATAAAAGTTAAACACACATGTTCTGCTTCATCAAATGGAAGTGCATTGATTTATTTATTTCTTGAATTGACTGATCAACCAGAAAGACTAATACAGTAGAAAATGTTGCTTTCCAGAGTTACATGGATCCAAGTGCACAGAAATAATACCTAAAAGTGCTAAATGACCCACTATAGATAATTTACGGTCATCCATTCTCTAATATTTGTCTTCAGATATATTCTATATTACAGAAAAGTATATGACAAAAGATGCAGGATGAAACGCTAGCTGTCTGGGGTTGTTAATATAGAATATTTAAAACTTGCCTGAAGAGGTGCAGAATTCTGATGAGCCAGCTGAGAGGATGCAGAATTACAGGTTATTATAATCCTCCGCTGAGATGCAGAGTGGGTGTTTTTCAGCCAAGCATGCTTTTTAACTACAAATGCATCACCCGCTCAGACATTCACGCATACACGGACATGCAAACACTCAGTCACTTACTGTTCATTTGAGGAAATTCAAGCTAAACCCTGGGAAGACATGACTTCACAGATCATTCTTCATCGGTTATGTAAGACGTAACTAAAACTGTAATTTCTAATTGAGGATCGCTGAGGCACAGTCTGATGTTAAATGACGTAAATTAGATCTTATTTTTCACAAACATTACTTTCACAAGTATCGCCACCGACTGCGTTCAGACAATACAGCTATTTCTATTTATGTAGAGGACATTTACGCATAAACTGTGTGTAATACACCCACATGGATATTATTAATTAGTGATGATATGTCTCTCCTGAGATTAGCAACACCACCAATCGACACATAGGCATTGCAAACTTCGGAGTTCATGGTATTGTACATATAGTATTTATTTCTCCCTCTTTCGGTTTAAACACTATCCTCTGAAGTTATCATGTTTTTCTATTTCTACATACTGTGGAATGTTTGATGTTATTCATGATTGATAATGGAAGGTAATGAAGCCCTCCTAAAATCAAAACATTTTTGATATTTTTTAGAACAGTGCTCACTGTAACGTCTGGAGTCCATAATGACTTTCAATTACCAATGGCTCCTCTTATGTTCCCACTCTAAGTTAGTCATGCGGAGTAGAAGAGCAAGATATACCATTTGAAGTAGTGCCATTGACAAGCAACATCCCATTGAAGATAAAGGTGGCTTCCATGTTACGTGAATCGCCTACCACTGGAGGACAGCACTCGCCGTGGGCTGCAAACTAGCATTTACTGGGGACGTCTCATTAATTTCTCATTGGTGTCAGTGATGGACTCAGCAGGTGGGAGAAGCATCATGATATTAAGTGGGATGTGATGTTAGAGTGAAAATGAAATGCTAAATATGCATGTTTTGAATTCTGACGGACCCCGCACACAAACTGAATGCAAATTTGAGGCAGAACCCACTCGATCGTTTCGGCTAGAATGAGGTATTCGTATCTTGTCCATAAGAGAGTCTTGTCATACTGGATGAAAGCAACATTATCAGAGATACGAGTATCGTTGTCAAAATTAGCTTTCCATTGTGTCCTTGAAGAGCAGTCATTTAATAATCTGTCCAATAACTTGTGTTTCTATGATTTAGAATGGAAAGTAAAATGATTGAAATTAAACCACTTTATGTAAGAGAATAATGATAAGTTGATGAACAAGACTAAAAATCCAACAAATGTTATAAAGACCAGAGTGATATCTGTGAAGATATTCTAATAATATAAATATTACTTTTCAACTTTTAAAAAGCGTGTGGTAAAGGTTTGGCTATTTACCACCATCCTATTAGCTCCTGTTGGTAGATATAACTAGTCATTATTGGCTACACCCTAAAGGTAAAAAAAGAAAGAAAAAAAAAAAAGCTTCCTTTGTTGCATTTAGTGGTAGGAAACCATCGAAGCATGCATTTTGCTTTATATAATATTTAATTAACATCCAGTCAGATGGAATGCCTTCATCTGGTGGGTTTTAAGTAGTAAGTGCTTTCACTAATTAGTGATTACAATGCTTATTTCTCAGAAGAAATCTTAAGTTGAAAAGACACATGAATTTACCGCTTTCAACTACTACAGCAATTTTATTCTTTCCAGCAACCACTAAACTAAATGCACAAGATTGTGGGATATCATGGGCAATGAAGGATACAATGCTATTTTCAAAAACCAACCAGAGGAAGACATATATTATGCAAACACTGAATTTGGACGTGTCTTGATTCCTGCCTTTTTTCCCCCCACATACTGCATGTGAAAGATACGCCTTTCAGATACAGTATAGGTGCAACATCCAAAATGTGCAATACTGGGTTACTTGAGGATCAGGACTGCACCACCCAGGTAGCCAAAACGGTTTGGCCCGATAACGGCAGGACGGATGAAATAACTCGGACCGGCTGTGGTTGCCAGAGTCGGCATCGACATGGGATGAATGACGCCCCAGAATTGGCCCAAATACACTGGCCCGAGTCCGGCTGCCAAAACTGCCGGCATTGGGCCACAATCACACCAACCAAAATGGTAAACTAGCCAGTACTGGCCCGAGTCTGGGTACTGAAACTGGGCCAACACCACCAGCATTGGGCCACAATCACACCGATGAGTGGCCCAATGCCGATGGTGTCGGCTTAGTTTTGGTTGGTGTGTGTGTGAGAGAGAGAGAGATGATGATACTAATATATTATAAAAAAAAAAAAAAAAAAAAACACACAACACCACACACACACACTGAAACATACAGAAATTACAACTTCTAAAATGTGTGTATTAAAGACTCCTTCCAGTTTTGATATAAAACCAGAGCTTTGAATAATTTGTTTTTCCACAAAATTACATTGTTTCCTTAAAATCCTTAAGACGGCATCTACTTCCAACTAAAATATATATTTTACAGTGTCCTTGTTAAGCCTACATGTACTTATGCATGTCAACTAAATATGTCACCTTTACAAAGATTAAGGGTTTGGCCCTTACACCATTTCTTTTCATGGCAGCCCCACCGACCTCATGAATTACGCATTAAGGACACCCTCCTCCAGCACAAAAAGGGGAACAGACAATGACACGTATGATTATTCAGACAATCTCAGACTGATAACATGAATGGTAACTCTGGTAAATGTTAACATTTGGAACATACCTTTGGAAGAATTTGTTTGCATTCGGGCCCGCTCTTTTCTTCCCCCATCTCTGTCCAAAGTGAGCAGCAGCCATCTTTTGATTAACTTTTAAATCTACCCATCTGATGCACTGCCAGTACTTGCACTTCTTTGCACTAATTGAAAAAAAAAAAAATATAAAAAAGACCAGCCGCAATACAGTGGTATCAAACTCAATTCCTGGATGGCCACAGCTCTGCACAGTTTAGCTCCAACTCACACCAGCTTGGAAGTTTCTAGTAATTCTGAAGACCTTGATTAGCTGAATCAGGTGTGCTTGATTATGGTTGGAGCTAAACTCTAGCACTATATCAGCGAACTCAATTATAGCTTCATTATAAATAAACATTATTTTGATATTATATGTGTAGAATGGTTTATTAAAATTATATTATATGTTAGATTATCACATGTTTACTCACCAGTGTATTAAGTTCTTCTGGTCTTCTGGCAATTAGCAGCACAAAAAGCCCGTTAGGTTTTGTCATTAGATGTCAAAGCTAGTGCGCATGTCTTGAAACTCATATAGCAAAAAATTTTAAAGTTCCCTTAACCACTTTAAGCTTTTCATTATATTAATTAAATCATTAATTTCCAAATGCAGTTAAAGAAAAAAGAGAATGTTGAATAAAAGTAAAAAAATATATATTAATAGGAATTAAAATGCACTAAGAAATAACATGGGCAGGCAAACGATATTATGTTTAAGTTTAAAGGGGTCATCTGATGCTTTTTTAAAGATCATTATTTTGTGTGTTTGGTGTAACAGAATATGTTGACATGCATTAATGTTAAAAAATATTTTTACATGATTGCATTATTGTAGGTCTCTATGCCCGCCTCTCCAAACGCTTCGTTTTCTACAAAGTCCCTCTTTTTGACAAGCGCAGTCTGCTCTGATTGGCAGCTGACCCAGTGCATTGTGATTGGCCTAAACACCACAAGCACTCGTCGGAAATGTAACGCCCCTTACCATAATCGCGAGCGTCATCTTTCAAAATAAATGTAAAGACAGGGGAACCGAGTCGCGTGACAGACACAGTGATGAAGCTGGTATGTGTGTGCAGTACACAAGCCACGGTTAAGACAGCTGACTCCACTGTGATGTTACCCGCCCCTCTCTCTCTCTCTCTCTCTCTCTCTCTATCTCTCTCTCTCTCTTTCGCGCTCTCTCTCTCTATCTCTCTCTCTATCTCTCTCTCTCACACATGACATGATGGCAAGCTCGCATTTGAACAGTCAATAGCAAATAATTAAACTAATAACAAAACAGTAGCTGTTTCAGAAGTGCCAGATTGTCATAGCAATGTCAGAATTACCTTCTCTCCTAGGTTCATGAAACGGTCGTGCATAAAATGCATTGCTGTTCTGTTGAAGTAATCTTAAAGATTCCTAAATGCAACTACTTTCGGAAGGCCAAATAAAGTGCTTTTGCTTTCGCCTAGAAACACACAGAGTCTCCCTGACATGGCTGCTTCAACACTAACTGCGGTTACCGGAAACCACGCCTTCTTTCTTGCGTGCACATTTGGGCGGCATTATGCCAATATTTCCACATAGTGAGATAGATATGTGGGGGCGTGTTAGAACGAGCCGTTTTAGGGGGGCGTGGCAGAGTCTTAACTTTGATAAAGAATATCTCTTTGGTTTTGAGACTTTAGTCTTTGCAACTTCAGGGATCTTATCTATGTCACTGCTACATACTATTTACCACATTGTAAACGGAGACCTACCCCAGCACTCAACCTAAATTGGTCCAAGTCTGCATGCCCATATCTCAGCCAAAATCAGACCAGCCCTTATGGTCCATAATCGGGCCGAATGTGGCTAAATGTGCCGTGTCTCAGTGCAAATCGGGCCAGATCTGCACATCCAAAGCCTAGCCAAATCTGGCAACAATTACTGGGCCAGAGCTGGCTCACTTTCGGTGAGTCGCTGCCAGAACACAGCCGAGTGAGCCGACACTCAGCCGCAATTGGCCCGATTGCGCTGGCTACCTGGGTAGCCACTAAGCCTCAACTCTAGCTACAATACACACAAGATGGTTACACACAATTTTTTCATATCATCAAGGGCACATCAAATTAGTGGCATAACTCAGTAAATGCATTTTTTTCATTTATAAAACAGCAAGCAAACAGATTACAACACAATACAACTGATTAAGAATGAATGACTCTGGAAATGAATCCCATACAATTATATTTCTTAATTTGCTTTCTAATAGCACTTAGAAAAATAATTGATCTAGATGTTTTGTTTGGTTCTCTTTACGGGGGTTCCATAGAGACTTTCTAGGAAGGAAGGAAATTATCTTGTTTGTGGCAACAAACCTGTTTTTACACATAACTGGAAATGTGCTTGTGTGACTAACGGTGTAAATCTGTAAATAAAACCATAGCTGCGGTACAGACTCTCTGTGTCAGCGCAGAGAACGCCTGGCTGCTGTTCACACGCTGACTGGTGTGCGGGTGGAGAGGAGGCCTGCCTTCCTCACATCCCCTGCCAGGTTTTTGTCTGCAAGCCTGCTGCCTCTCGTCTCGGCGTGCCTGCCCACAAACTTCTCCATTTCATTTTACCCCTCACCATTTCACTCGCTCCCGCCCACACTGCAGGCTCGGTTTATTCGTGCAACCATTAGGGGGCGCTCTGGCGGCTCAGCCATGAACTTTAACACTGGAATCTGCTTGCATCCCAAAAGTCTCTGGCATCGTCGTTCAGAGACACTCATCCCTGACAAACTATCAAAACAAAGCCTTTTATCACCCTTCGAAGATTAATTTTGGCTGGGGCTGCTGGATACCTTCAGGCAGCCATGTTGTCTTTTTTATTATGGTGCAACAGACGCGTCTAGATGCTCAGGGCTTGACTTTACGAGCTAAGCGGTGCACTTGTAACTCCCCGGACGTGTCCCTAAACAAATTATAATTACAGAGCGGAGGCGACGGACTTCATAAGATGCCATGGCGAATCAGCGGTCACTGAACAAACCAATAGCATTGTGCCACCTGAATTGAAGGGGGATGGACCTCTGGAACATAGATTTAAAGCTTTGCACTAAATTGGAGTAATAGCACTCACATCAAAGGCCGAAGAAAACAAGTGTCTCTCTGGTCCCCTAAGCCGGTATACCAACAATGCATCATTTGTGACAGCCAATCAGAAGTGGTTGCTCTTCCCTTGCGCTTTTTCCGAAGTTGTGTCACTGTTGTCACTGGCTGTGAGATTAATTGGTTGATTAACCCCGAGGACTTGCTCACAGTGTTTGTATAATAAGTCATCTTCCCTTCTGTCTGTCAGGACAGAGAGGTAAACACATTTTTGTGAGAGAAATTAAATAGTTTCAGGAGAAATGAAAGACTGTTTACTGATTTCTTTAATTCTGTTCATCCTATTTTTGAATACGTACACAATATTTATCTCTCCCACACTCAATACTTAGTCAGATGATAAAAGATGAAAAGGCACAATGCAGTCTGACAAGCTTATTGGCAACAGCAAGCAATGAGAGAAAGAGAGGAGCCGTGCAATTCATCATTTATCACTACAGAGAGTATCTCTCTATCATACTCCAAACTTTACTTTCTCTCTCTACTGTGTCTCTTTCTCACTCTAATAAAAGATGGGCTAATTATTATTATTATTTTTATATATACTGTATATAAAAATGGCGTCTAAGTGTTTCCACACAAGACCTACATATTATTATGACCTTGATAGCAGCTTTTTAATCACTTTATGTAACTGTTAATTAATGTCAACAAAGCCCACTATAGGTTGTGAGACTAGAGTCGATCTAAGAGGAGTCTGTAGATGAAGGTGATATCTTCTGATGTATTGGACCTTCTGCGTTTTTGGCAACTGTTTAAAGATAGATTTGAAAATTTAGCTGATATGCTCTTCAGCACAGTGATACAAAAAGTTGAGGAGTTTGAGGCTGATTGCAAGGAAAGAGTTGGGGTTTAGGTAGGCTTCATCATTGGACAAGTCTGACATATGTTACCACATTAAATTAAAAAAAGGAAATATATCTATATATATATACGGATACATACACACGGAAATTATACTTTTAGAATACATAGATGAAATGTTGACAATAAGATCTATAACATGCATTTACAAAATTACCAAATGTATTACTTAACTTGCCTTTGATGTGGCTAGATTTATGCATACAGTAGATGCAGAATTTCCCAGGTTTCATCTCAAAATCTGTGCAGAAAATGCAGGAATAAATGCAATTAACATTTTAAAGTTCCAGATTAAAATAATTATACAAATAATGCAGGATAAACATTTCATTTAAGTTGAAATTGAAAGAGAGAGCAGTCTTTCATACTTCTCTAATTTTACATATGAAAACTTATTGGACGGAAATTTGGAAAACATTATCCATGCAAAAACCCAAGCATTACGTACACGTGTATCATGTTTTCCTCCTGCATTCAGATACAGTTAACACAACCAAAATTATTTGTATAGATCCAAAAACAAGTTATGTGAGCAAATAGCTGGAGGATACACTTGGGATGAATTCAAAACTAATTCCAAATGCTCATAAATAAAATTATCTTGGTACTGACACAGTAACCTCCGATAGAAACAGTCTCTTTGAATAAGCCTCTAAACCTCACACTGCTGGTACAACCCGGCATACAGTGGAGGGCATTTGGGAAGAGCTCATAAAAAAACCAGACAAGACAGGTTCTTGAGAATGTCAGAGCCCCACTGGCTTCATTAACCCCTGGAATCAAGCTCCTTTCTGTCACCCAGAACAACTATGTAATGGCGGCTGCCAAATGGACTTCAATAAGCAGAGATAAAGCCCAAATAATTTCCATCACACTGTCCTTAAAATCATAATCACAGAAAGCGTGTCTTGTTTTACAGTGGGTTTTTTTCTTTCGTTCAAGCTCAGTAAGTCAAACATACACTACACTTAATGTGATGCATGTATGGCTTTTGATTGTGTTGGCAACTCCTACTTATCAGTGAGTGTTAGTTTGAGCTGTAAGATCCTATAGACTGAAAATCCATACTCGATTTGCTTGATTGTGATCATGGCAGCTCTCATCCATTCATGCATTTGTCCTTTGTGAGGCCCAAGCAGTGCAGCAAAATGTGATTATCTTTACCCAGTGGTGCAGCAAAATCAGAGAAGACTTTTCTCATTCCAGTGGAGGCCCCCAGTCGCTCAGTCTATGACCACTGTCAGATCTGTCTCTGTGATGTCCTTTAGAGGCAAAAAAACATGACCTTTGTGTGGGAGCATCTTTATTTGTTAGCTGTCTTTCAATACCAACAAGAAAGGTCAGAGCAGAAAGGTTTTAAGGCATGTCTACAGTTATGGGCAGCACAGGCAGAAGGCGAATCAGTGAATCAAATACATACAACATCAGTGCTACTCAAAACTAAAATACTCTTTTGGAAAATATACAGCACAACCAGTGCAATTTAATTGATGATTAACTAATGATTATTTTTATGAATTAAAAACATACTGTGCAAAAGCATAGTCTGATTATACAACCAAATGACTCTTATGAGCTTTTTTTTTTTTTTTTGGTAAATCAAAACATGCAGCACAACCAGAGTAGTCCAATTCACTCTTATGAGCTGAACCTCATGATGAATCATTCAAAATACTTCTAATACAGTAGCTATTAGAGACAGAGTAATGAGCAATAATATCAGTTGTACTCATGGGCATGCAAAAACAAAGTGGTGCAATTGACAACCAAATAACATCTAGGAGCTGGTTCTTTTTGGTAAATCAAAACAAAGCACAATTAGTGTAGTTCAATTCATTTTTATGAGCCAGATCTCTTTATGAGTCATTCAAAAAGACTCATGAGGCACGTGTATTACTCAGTACTTCATCGAATGAACTCATTTAGAGTTATTATCGAATCAACATTGCTGAGCCTACTAAACTGGAAGTTAACATTACTTTCAATGATGTCCCATGCACTTAAAAGCAAGTTTTGTGGCCCTCCTGCTGGAATACAGGTTTTGGTCAAACAAGGATCACTGCAATGCAATCAATGCAATGGCATACATTTTCACATATAATTCTTCCAAATATGCCTTTATAAATATGTATTCTACTAGTAATCTAATTAAGTTCGCACTGCCTAAAGGAAAGAAGGCCAAATGGGGATGGAGCAACATGAAGATGACAATCTTCATATTTATGTGAACTATCCTTTTAAAAGATTAGCAGGTCTCATGTGACCTACTGCATAATCACATAGATTTAATGTCACAAGGAACTTGCTTCCTGCATGTTAAATGTACCGTCTAGGTTACTTGTGTAACCCTCGTTCCCTGAAGGAGGGAACGGAGACGTTACGTCAGTCGTGACTGACGAATTGGGATCTCGCCCGAGAGCCCAATCACCTTCGAGTGTTAACTAAACAAGCCAATGACAGTTGGCGTGCGTGTTTCGCCACGCGCACCCCGCCCCGCAGCGCGGGTATAAAAGGAGAGCGCGTGCAAACGCACATCAGTTTTTCGCTGAGGAGCCGAGACTACGCACCCCGGCCGTACAGCGGTGGTACAGCAACTGTGGCGACGGAACGTAACGTCTCCTTTCCCTCCTTCAGGGAACAAGGGTTACAATACGTAACCGAGACGTTCCCTTTCAGTCAGTCATGTTCTATGTTACGTCAGTCGTGACTGACGAATTTGGATCCGTATGGAAAACGCCACTATTGCTGACCCCCTCCAGTGCCCTGCGGAAGCCGGCAAGTCCCCTCACACCAGCTGGGGCGGAAGATAGGACAGCGGCTAGGCAGAGGTGTCCGCCACTGCTGTTCCATACAGTGGTACATTGGATAACACTGGGAACGCGTACCCAGTTGGGACGCTACGGAAGCCACATCCCGCATATAGGAAGTATCATGTGGAATTACACATAGGCCGCCCCACCCCCCCCCCCCCCCCCCCCCCCCCCCCCCCCCCCCACCCCCCCCCCCCCCCCCCCCCCCCCCCCCCCCCCCCCCCCCCCCCCCCCACCCCCCCCCCCCACCCCCCCCGGGGCAGTACACAAATGGAAGTTCCTGCGGTAGACTCATCCCGCCTGGGGTGAGATAACTACGCAGCAGAGATGCAGTGAACGACTGCCAGGGAAAGACAAGGGCTTACCGTGAGGGGAGCCGTACCACGGAAGAATACACATGTGGGATCACCCAAAGAGGGAATCACTACACACGGGCACCTAGACCAGCACAAGGGCTGACCTTGGGCATAAACACGAGTGCTGGACCTGGCGTCTGGCACTCCGCCACGCCTGACCGCCGAGGGTACGGGAGGAACTCCACCAGGGTTCGCCATGGGGAACTGATGAGGAGCACAAGAGCGCACGTATCCGGTCCGTAGAGGGGCATGGCGCAGCAAGCGTGATCGACACCAAGCAGGTCCAGTGTTACTGCCTACCTGAGGCGAGTACACGAAAGGACACGGGCTCTACACGGAGATTATAGAATCTCGCAACCGTGTTAGGCGTCGCCCAGCCGGCAGATCTACAGATGTCTGCTATCGAGGCGCCCCGCGCCAATGCCCAAGAAGATGCCACTCCTCTCGTAGAGTGAGCTCTCACTCCGAGGGGGCATGGTAAATGTTGGGCCTGGTATGCCAAGACTATAGCCTCCACTATCCAGTGGGCAAGTCTTTGTTTGGAGACAACCTTTCCCTTCTGCTGGCCTCCAAAGCAGACAAAGAGCTGGTATGAGGTCCAGCGCCGCGTACGGTCCACGTAAATGTGCAGAGCGCGAACAGGACAGAGCAGAGAGATGGCTGGGTCTGCCTCCTCCCAGGGCAGCGCTTGCAAGTTCACCACCTGATCACTAAAAGGCGTGGTGGGAACTTTGGGCACATATTAATAAAATTAAAAAAAACACATTTTTTTAAAAGATCCGGGCCGGGGTCTCATGACAACGTGAGAGTTACCCGTCCCGAATTCTAGGCACGAATCGTCGACCGAGAATGCCTGCAGGTCCCCTACCCTCTTGACCGAGGCCAATGCGGTGAGGAGCGCTGCCTTTAATGACAGAAACTTAAGCTCTACTGACTGCAACGCTGAAGTGGTCTCATATGAAGCAACCCGAGCGGTGTGACTGTGGCTGCGGATGCCATATGCCACAGGAGCCTCTGAAACAGTTTCAGTGGAACCGCCCTCTTGCGCTGGAAAGACCCCAGGCAGTTCAGCATCAACTGTGCACGTTCTACTGAGAGACGGCCGAGAGGTTCACGAGTTGCTCCATACCGAGAAAAGAGATTCTCTGCGTCGGGAGAGTTTGCTCTTTTCCCAGTCGACCCTGAGGTCGATCGCTGCGAACCAATCGAAAGGACGGACACATTGAAAGATGCGTTTCTGCATCAACATCCTGAACGGGAGCTTGTGAAGGGCCCGGTTCAGCACGCGCAGGTCCAGGATTGGTCGTAACCCACTGCCTTTCTTGGGTACGATGAAGTATGGGCTGTAGAAACCTGACCTCATCTCGGCTGGAGGGACCGGCTGTGTCGCGTTCTTCGCCAGCGGGACCGCGATCTCTGCACGCAAGACAGGAGCATCCCTGTCCAGCACAGAGGAGAACCGAATGCCCCTGAACTTGGGAGGGCGCCGGGCGAATTGAATTGCATAGCCGAGTCTGACGGTTCACATGAGCCAGCGAGACGGCCTGGGTCATGCTAACCAGGCCCCCAGCGACCGAACAAGCAGAACTAGGGAAACCACCGACGTACCCACAGTGGGGCAGCAAGGTGGAACACAGGGACCCAACCCGGGAGGCCGCGCGCCACTTACCTGGCTCCACGGCTGGGCAGGGGGCTCGTGAGGAGGCATAGCATCCTTGAACTGAACCCTGCTGCCCAATGGCGAAGGGAGAGGGGGACGGCCATGTGGAGACTGGGTCTCGCGCACTGCCATCCTCGCCCTCTTGGAACCCGGAGAAAAAGGAAAACGCTCTTCTGTTGAGGTTTTGGGCACCACTGGCTGGGTAGCCAGCGGTGGAACAGGAACAAAGGTTTCTCCACCCGGCCCTCCGCCGGGGAAAGGAGCGGTGCAGTCACCATCTCCTGAAAAGCCGGATCCAAGAACCCCGGGTCGCCCGTCCCAGGGACGCCGCCCGCCCTGGCGCTTCACGGGCTTGGCAGGGGCGGAGACGGGCTGCGCCGCTTTCCTGCGGCCAGCTCCACGCTGCGGCCATTGTGAAGGCTGCTGCTGCGGCCGAGCTGGAGCGGAGATGGAGGCAACAGGAGGGCGCTCTCGGCGACGAGCAGACAGAGGGGCTGCAGCCGGCGGTGGGGTGGCTACAGCAGCCGACCACCGGGGCAGGATGCGTCGAGACGCCTCCGTCTGCTTCCGTACGGCGGAGAACTGTTGGGCAGAGCCCCCCACCGCTTCACCGAATAGGCCGGCCTGGGAGATCAGGCAGTCCAGGAAGCGATGCTTGTCAGCCTCCCTCATATCCACCAAAGTCAGCCATAGGTGGCGCTCCTGGACAACCAATGTGGACATCGTCTGACCCAGGGCCCGCGCCGTGACTTTCGTCGCCCTAAGCGCGAGGTCCGTCGCCGTGCGCAGTTCCTGCAGCACACCTGGGTCAGCACCACCCTCGTGCAACTGCTTCAAAGCTTTGGCCTGGTGGACTTGCAGGAGGGCCATGGCGTGCAGGGCGGAAGCGGCCTGTCCAGCAGCACTGTAAGCCTTAGCCGTCAGAACGGACGAGAACTTACAGGCCCTGGACAGAAGGCATGGACTACCCCTCCAGGCGGCAGCGCTTTGCGGGCAGAGCTGCATGGCAATAGCGCGCTCAACCGGAGGGATGTCCACATACCCTTGGGCCGCCCCACCGTCGAGGGTGGTGAGGACAGAGGAGGCACCAAGTCTGTTTCGGGCAGAAAAAGGTGCCTTCCAAGACTTAGTAACCTCCTCATGCACTTCCGGGAAGAATGGAACCGGAGGCAGCTGCCGAAGCCCGGCCTGCGCCCCCAGGAACCAATCATCCAGCCTCGAGCATTCGGGAGAAGGAGGAGGCCTCCAGTGCAGCCCGACACTCTCAGCGGCCCGGGAAAGCATAGCGGTCAGCTCTGGATCTGACTCGGGCAACGCCACTCTACCTGACGGTGGCAGCGCAGCCGAATCGTCATCTCAAGAGCCTAGCTCGCCCTCCGATGCAGCGATCGACATCCTGTCCTCTGCCTGTGTCCCACACAAGATGCTGGACCCCGCCTTGTCCGAGGACCCAGCACACTCGTCCGGAAACACCAGGTGGTGCGACATGCTTGAGGAATGAGAGGCCCGCGGAGACGTACTCAACGGGGAAGCTCTCACTGTAACCCTCAGGTCTCCCTGACCATGAACCGAAGTAGCCCTCCGAGAACCGGAAGAGCTAGAGCGGGGCATGGCAAGGGGGATACCCCCCCCTTTAATGAGGAGGTATCTAGACCGCAACGTCGCGATGGTCATGTTCAAAGGTGATTGGGCTCTCGGGCGAGATCCCAATTCGTCAGTCACGACTGACGTAACGTAGAACGTGACTGACTGAAAGGGAACTTTAACCATCACTGACATTAATTTCAAAGTTAGATCGTGACTGGAATCATCAAAGGAGATCTTTCATTCCACCAGGGAACAGTGACTGACAGGCAAAATCTGACTTTATAGGAGACTGCCAAGAAATGAGGGTCCAATGAACTTGTCCCTTCAGTGTGTACAGGGCACACCAGAAAACTATTGTTTACAGAGGGGGAAAATAATGGCGATCCTGATTCTGTGAATGGGCATTCAATTGGATTAAAGATAAGTAACAGGATTGATGCACAAAAGTGTACCGGGTGAAACCACTTTAAGTTTATTAATACTGCCAAAGCAGAGATCAAAATGAGCTTATTTTGATCAGCGATAAGAGGCTGTTTACACTGAGTGGAAGGGTGAAAAAAAAGACACTATAAAAATAATAAAATAAACACAATTTAAATTAATAAAATACAATGTAAATAAAAAATATTATATATTGATTAAATAAAATAAATAATATAAAACAGAAAAAAATATGTACAAGAAATATATATATAGGAGAAAATGTGTTGAGGTTTTACCATATTTAGCTCACTTCCAAAGTATGTCCAAGTACTAACACATACAGACACACATCAAAATGACCCCTAAAATCTATTTCATCAGACCAGTTTGACACTGCAACTCATATGTGGTTTCTTCCCTTCCCTCCCATCTGCCATTGGTCATAAAATAGATAGTCCCACTCCAAGCTTACTGTACATGTTTTGAGCCAATGTTGGACCGGTCATGGTGTGGTCATCACGCTCAAAAGCAAAAGAGCAATGACCGTATCACAGAGCCATTGTGCTCAAGGGACTCAAATGGCCTACACATGTCTTTCTTTTAGCATTCATACATATTAAGCTGGAGAAAGTGTTTTACCAGAAAAAAACACACTTCAGCCTTAAATTGGCCTTGTACATTAGAGCCTTCTGGGTTCTGTTGCTAATCAAATATAATATATATGTACACTACCATTCAAAGGTTTGGGGTCCAGGAAATCTTTTTTTTTATTTTATTAGAAATTAAAACATTATTCAGCAAGGGTGCATTAAATTGATCAAAACTGAATGTAAAACACTCATTACATTACAAAGGATTTCCATTTCAAATGTATTATGTATCAACAAAAATATTAACTCTGCTTTCAACTCTGAAGTTTTTTGCGCATATATGAAGGATCATGTGATACTGCACACTGGAGCAATTGCTGCTGAAAATTCTGTGTTGCCATCACAGAAACTAGTTTAAAATATTACAGTTTAATATACATTTGCACCCTCCAGCTCTTAAAGCATTGTGTTGCCTTCTTGCACATCAGTAAATGTTTTCACCTTTTGTAATTGATATGTATGAGTCGCTCAATTGTCCTCAGTTTGAAAAGATGGATCTCAAAACCATACAGTCACTGTCGGAAAGGGTTTAGATATGCAGAAGATGCTGTAAAACAAACAAAAAAAAGTGCATGAGCTGAAGGGTTTTTCAGAAGAAAAACAGGCAGTTGAACTTCTCAGGACCAACAAGGGACTCATGAACAACTATCACAAAACATAAAAACAGTCGTGGATCATCCAGGAAATGTCACACAGTACTAATATTTTGAATATTAATATTTTCAAACTTTTCAACGGGATCATTTTTATAAATTCAGTTATTATTTTGTCTTGTGGAGTATACTGTATATAAACATATGTTATGTGAAATAGCTTATTCAAAACAGTACTAAATAAAAAATAACATGCAAATCTCATGAGCTCTCTTATTTTGTTAAAAAAAAACTATATATATATAATTATATATCTAGATGGTTACTGAACAAGTTGCTCTTTCTTTAAATACATTCAGTTATAGTTTAAATTTTCTTAGTGATAAAAATCTACTTCAGCTTATGCTCTAAACTATAGGGAGCACTTTTACATTATAAGGTTACAATTAGGCATAACTTAACCCAAACTTAAATTTAATTGCTATTTATTTTTAAATAGATGATCAACACGCAACTTAAAAAAAAAAAAATTTATGCAAACATGTAAATTGCACAATGCAGTTTTTAAATTAACTTATAAATAATACAATTTCTAAGCTATTTGTTAAAATATATTCAATTACACAATGGCTGTCATAGCATGTTTCATAACAGATTAATTTAAACATACTGTACATTAAGTAATTAAGACTAACAGGTTTAGTAAAATATAATGAGTATATGGTGTAATATTTCGTAAAATGCTCCTCTCTAGACTTAATTTCTCTTGTGAACTAACGAGCTGTGTTTTATTTTCACGCTGTATTGTTGATGTCTTTCCGCGGTTGAAACACTGATTGCGCAATTACATGAGGCATGAGATGTTCAGTCATGTTTATTCGTGTTAAAACTAGTAGTATAGAGGAATGAATGATCGAGTTCACTTGCGCTCCGCTCTGCACAAATCTGCGGGGCGTCACGGCTCAGACACGGGAACCGGAGCTGATCGCGGCCGCTCTAGTCAGTGCTTGTGTTGGGATTATACCACCCGTTTCTTTTCTGCACCATCCCAGAGCGGCGCTCGCTAAGGCTTTATACAAGCGATCTGTCGTGTCACATAAAAGATGGTCAAATGCCATTTATTATTTGAATTTCCTGAGAAGAAGAAAAAAAAAAGCTGTATTCGTGCGGTACACATGCGTATCGAACCGACAGGGCCCCCTTCACCCTCTGGAAGGCCTCTTCCGCTGCTGGTGTCCACTGTACTTTCTCCGGCTGTCCCTTCCTGGTCAAGTCTGTCAGGGAGGTGGCTAAAGAGGAGAAGTTAAGGATGAAGCAGTGATAATATCCGGCCAACCCTAAAAAGGCTCGTATCTGGGTCTTGGTCTCGGGTCTCGGAGCGTACCGCCTCCACCTTCTTCTCTTGCGGCCGAATGAGACCCCGTCCCACCTGGAACCCCAGGTACTTCGCCTCGGAGAGGGCAAGGTGGCATTTGCTAGGGTTGGCGGTGAGTCCAGCCCTCCAGAGCTCCGAGAGCACCCTCCTTAACCGGTCCAGGTGGTCTTCCCATGCGTCGGAGTGGATCACAACGTCGTCCAGATAGGCTGCAGCGTAGGACTGATTGGGCCGCAACAGGATGTCCATCATCTGCTGGAACATGGTGGGTGCCCCGTGGAGGCCAAAGGGAAGGGTCCGGTACTGCCAGTGGCCACTGGGGTAGAAAAGGCAGTCTTAGGTTTAGCATCTCAGAGAGGGGTACCTGCCAGTAGCATTTGGTGAGGTCAACGCTGAGATATACCGGACCCTTCCCAGCCGGTTCAACAGCTCATCCACCCGAGGCATGGAGTATCCGTCAAACTCGGAGACCTCGTTGAGGCGACGGAAGTCATTGCAGAAACGGAGGATGCCGGTTTCGGGACCATCACGATGGGGCTGACCCATGGGCTGCGTGATGGTTACTTAGCGACACCCCAACTTCAGCATCTGTTTATTTTCTCATCAATAGCTCGCCGACGAGCTCAGGGACGCTTAGGCGTTTGCCGAACGCGACCCCTGCGTGTCCTGATGTGTGCTGCGGACGCTGGTCTGCCCGGAAGAGAGACACATCAGAGAACTGACCGACCAGTGCTGCAGCTCCCTCTTCAGTCAGCTGAGAGGTTGGGGTTGACAACCCACGGGATTCAGAAATGGTCAGGGCGGCGAGCCCTGGTCTCTAGTCCCAACCCCCTTTTTCAGCAGACGATGGAGTAGAGCTCCGGCTCTCCTCCTCCTTCCTGGCTGACGCAACCCGTAAGTCACCGGCCCATCTTCTCCAGCACACGTAAGGACCCCTGCCAGTGCCCAGACTTGCAATGCACGCAGCTTGGGACTGGACCGACTCGTCTCCGGCTGGAATCCCGTGTAGGGCTGCCCGGTTATAGTGGCGTTGTTGGGCCTGCTGCGCCTTTGTCAGGTGTTCTCGGACTAATGGCATGACCCGGTCGATTCTTTCCCTCATCTGTTTTACGTGCTCGATCACAGAGCGATGGGCCGCTGGCTGTTGCTCCCAGGCCTCCTTCGCCACATCCAGGAGGCCACGGGGCCAAAGAGGAGCTCGAAGGGGGTGAAACCAGTTGAGGCCTGCGGGACTTCGTGGATCCCGAAAAGGACATAGGGGAGCATCAGGTCCCAGTCGCGTTTGTCCTCCGCGATCACCCGTTTTTTTTTTTTTTCCCCCCATTTTTGGTGCGTGGCACCACCAACAATAATTTTTCCTCCCCCCTTCGCTGCGTGACACAGTACAGCAGGCCATTTTGCAAGACGAAATGTGGCATAGGGTGGGGACCAGGCTGAACCGCCTTGCCTTCGATGACCCGGACCTGTGTCCATCCATGCTTCAGCCTGTCGTCTTGCCGCTGTTCCTTCTCAAATGAGCCCCCTCCCGTCACCTGTTGGAACACATCATAGAAGACGTTAGGATTTTGGGAGGGGGACTCACCTTCTCTTCTGCTATCCGAGGCCAGAAGCACGGGCCACTGACGAGGTCCTGTTGTGGGCCTCCTTCTTCGGCGGCCCCTCTTGGGCTGGCAGGCTGCGTAGCCGTGGCCAGCAGGAGGTCAAACTTGTGCCAGTCTCTCCCGATCAGCACGGGGATGGGAAGATCCTTCATGACCCGACTTCCACTGGCCAGGCGCCGGGAGCGGCCGAAATTGTCACCCTGTGAGCGGGAACTTGTCGTGTATCCCCGTTGACACATGTTCTTGAGGAGGCTTCCCCTCCGTTCTTGGGGCGACTGGACCAGAGTGACCGCACTGCCCGAGTCCAGGATGGCCCGGAACGCCTTTCCATTCACTTTCACTTCCACCTCTGGCGCTCCAACCGGCAGGTCGCGGTGCACAATGCAGCCTGCCAGCCAGGTCCGTGCAGGACGTGCGGGGACTTCCGTTGGCATGGGCTCATCCCGCGGAGAGGGAGCCGCCAGCCTGCTTACTGGTGAAGAAAATCGCTTGTCGGTGATTCTTCACTGATTTGCCTGCATTCTCCACCATTGTAACGGGGTGAAGAATAACACGACAAGTAATCTCAATCAATACCACGGAGGGTGGATTTATTGGTGTGGTGGGCGATAGGGAGAAAGGTCCAGGTAGGTGCTCAGGTGCCGTGAGTGCTCTCTTCCGTCTTGTGCAGAGGTTCCGTGCAGGCTCCTGTGTGGGCTGTCGGTCACACGCTGCTTCCATGAATTGTGTACAGATCCTTGCAACATGGGGCGTGCATTATCATGTTGCACCATGAGGTGATGGTCATGGATGAATGGCACAACAATGGGCCTCAGGATCTCGTCACGGTATCTCTGTGCATTCAAAATGCCATCAATAAAATCCACCTGTGTTCGTTGTCCATAACATAAGCCTGCCCATACCATAACCCCACCACCGCCACTATGGGCCACTCAATCCACAACGTTGAAATCAGCAAACCGCTCACTCACACGACACCATACACGCTGTCTGTCATCTGCCCTGTACAGTGAAAACCGGGATTTATCCGTGAAGAGAACACCTCTCCAAAAGTGCCAGACACCATCGAATGTGAGCATTTTCCCACTCAAGTCGGTTACGACGACGAGGTTGAGACCCTGATGAGGACGACGAGCATGTAGATGAGCTTCCCTGAGACGGTTTCTGACAGTTTGTGCAGACATTCTTTGGTTATGCAAACCGATTGTTGCAGCAGCTGTCCGGGTGGCTGGTCTAAGATGATTTTGGAGGTGAAGATGCTGGATGTGGAGTTCCTGGGCTGGTGTGGTTACATGTGGTTTGCGGTTGTGAGGCCGGTTGAATGTAATGCCAAATTCTCTGAAACTCCTTTGGAGATGGCTTATGTTAGAGAAATTAACATTCAATTCACGGTCAACAGCTCTGGTGGACATTCCTGCAATCAGCAAGCCAATTGCATGCTCCCTCAAAACTTAAGATATCTGTGGCATTGCTGTGTGATAAAACTGCACATTTTAGAGTGTCCTTTTTAATAAACATTCTGGTGCCATCCTCAAATTCACACGCTGTGCAATACATGGCTGTCTAATCAGCGTCTTGATTGTGTTTAAGCACTAGCAAAAGACTATCAGAATACTCTTGCAATTAAATTAGGCTGCTATCCCTTTAAAAAACCGAATGCACAGCTGCAATGGACACATTGTACTGATACATGTTCTCCCTGCTGTTTACCTTCACTTAAGACATAATCAACTGCGTTTATGTGAATACTCGTCAAAACAGAAAATTCAACATCATTTTGTGTGTAATTCTCAGTTCATGCGATGCGAAAGAGTACTCGCACGCTGTGAGACTCGCTTTCTGCCATCAGATTTATCCATAATGTCTGCTCTTTCCTTTTACTCTCCACATATTGACATATTTAAATTTTATATGCGACGTGCCGCAAGTATATTTAGCTTATTTCCCCGCTGGGTCATATGTAGCATCTAACCTCCGAACCACAACCAGCAGATTCGTTTGAATTAATCTCTTCCCAAATCGTCCCTTCCTAACATTTTCGGCTCGTTTTTATTCGTTGACGAAAATGTCCAAAGATTTACGTCATAGTTTTTGTCATTCAAAAAGTTTTCAGTCTGTAATGTGTGTGTATATATATGTAATATAATATTACAGATATCACGGTGATCTCAGTCAATTTGAATTCGTGGAAAAGTTCATTTATTTCATTAATTCAACTCAAATTGTGAAACTCTTTTATTAAATAAATTCAATGCACACAGATTGAAGTAGTTTAATTCTTTGGTTCTTTTAATTTTGATGATTTGGGCTCACATTTAACAAAACCCCAATTCACTATCTCAACAATTAGAATACTTCATAAGACCAATAAAAAACATTTTTAGTGAATTGTTGGTTTTCTGGAAAGTATGTTCATTTACTGTTTATGTACTCAATACTTGGTAGGGGCTTTTTTTGCTTTAATTACTGCCTCAATTCGCGTGGCATGGAGGTGATCAGTTTGTTGCACTGCTGAGGTGGTATGGAAGACCAGGTTGCTTTGATAGTGGCCTTCAGCTCATCTGCATTTTTGTCTCTTGTTTCTCATTTTCCTCTTGACAATACCAGGTCTGGTTCAGGTCTGGTGAGTTTGCTGGCCAGTAATGCACACCAACACCATGGTCATTTAACAACTTTTGGTGCTTTTGGCAGTGTGTGCAGGTGTCAAATCCTGCTGGAAAATGAAATCAGCATCTTCCAAAAACTGGTCAGCAGAAGGAAGCATGAAGTGCTCCAAAATTTCTTGGTAAACGGGTGCAGTGACGTTGCAAAACACAATGGACCAACACCAGCAGAATACATTGCACCCCAAATCAGCCCAGACCTGGGGAAACTTAACACTGGACTTCAGCAACTTGGTGCTATGAGCGTCTCCACCCTTCCTTCAGACTCTAGGACCTTGGATTCCAAATAAAATACAAAACTTGCTCATCTGAAAAGAGGACTTTGGACCAACAACAGCAACAGTCCAGCTCTTTTTCTCCTTAGCCCAGGTAAGACACCTCTGACATTGTCTGTGGTTCAGGAGTGGCTTAACAAGAGGAATACGACAACTGTAGCCAAATTCCTTGACACGTCTGTGTGTGGTGGCTCTTGATGCCTTGACCCCAGCCTCAGTCCATTCATTTTTGAAGTTCACTCAAATTCTTGAATCGTTTTTGTTTGACAATCCTCATAAGGCTGTGGTTCTTTTGGTTGGTTGTGCATCTTTTTCTTCCCCACTTTTTCCTTCCACTCAACTTTCTGTTAACATACATGGATACAGCACTCTGTGAACAGCCAACCTCTTTGGCAATGAATGTTTGTGGCTTAACCTCCTTGTGTAGGGTGTCAATGATTGTCTTCTGGACAACTGTCAGATCAGCAGTCTTCCCCATGATTGTGTAGGCTAGTGAACCAAACTGAGAGACCATTTTGAAGGCTCAGGAAACCTTTGCAGGTGTTTTGAGTTGATTATCTGATTGGCATGTCACCATATTCTAAATCGTTGAGATAGTGAATTGGTGGGTTTTTGTTAAAATGTTAGCTAAAATCATCACAATTAAAAGAACCAAAGTTTTAAACTACTTCAATCTGTGTGCATTGCATTTATTTAATACACAAGTTTCACAATTTTGAGTTGAATTCCTGAAATAAATGACCTTTTCCACGACATTCTTTATTGAAATGCACCTGTATATATATATATATATATATATATTGTCACGAATCCGGTCCATGGATCCGTCCGATCGCCACCAGACGTCACTCATACATCATATTGACTCTCTCACTACACTAACTGTTGCACGTCACCACGGACTACATTTCCCATGCACCATTTCACTAATCACACGCTCATCTGAAACCAATCACACACTCACCTGAAACCAATCACACACACTATATAACACCCACTCAGTTCCTGCTCAGATCGTAGAGTATTGTTTAGCGTGTATCACTGCTATAGCTATTAGCTTCTTTACGGAGCCTGCTTTAGTTTTCTAGCCTTATCTTAGTCTTGCCTTGTCTGTTTCCTCGTGTTCTGATCATTGCCTGTGTACTTTGGATTACCTCTCTCGTCTTGCCCTGTTCGGATACTAGTTTGCCCCTGCCTGGACCTTTGCTTTGCACCTAGATTATCCCTCTAGTCTCGCCCTGTTGGATTACGTTCGTCGTCGACTGATCCTCGCTTGTTTACCGGACTGCTCTTGCCTTGTCATCTACATACCAGTTTGCCATTGTCTGAGCCATGCCTGTTTCTGACCACGTCTTCTCAATAAAGCTTGCAAATGGATCCGCACATCTCACGTCTCATTTGCTCCGTAACACATACACACACACATATATATATATATATCTATCTATATATATATATATATATATATATACTACACACACATTACATATATATGATTTTATTTATATTAAATTACTTTAGCATACTAACTGTGTATAAAAGATATAATAGATTTTAGTTAAACATACTTCAGTTTTGTTTTTAATATGCCCACACCATCGGCTTTTACAAAGATATACCCAGAAGTTGACCATACTGTTGACTACATATCTATATTCTGCTTTTCCCCACCAAGCCCAGGTATGAACCATGGCAGAATCCTAACTGAAACGGTGAAGAAACAATCAAAAAAAGGAGAAAATAAAAAGAGAAGTAGCAAATACCAATATATATATAACTGAACGTTTTACATCCAAACTCACTGTGGAATAGATGACTTCTAGGCAAAAGGAGGAAGATAAGTGTGTCTCTCTCACAAATGGTTTCATCTAGTATGTGACCTATGTAGCGAATTTAGCTCACAACAGGAAATATGAATAATTAACCATAACTAGTTATAATTAACTATTCATATTTTAGATCCGCTGTAGATATTTAGCTGACCTCTCATGGTCAACTGTCTTGTCAATTCTAAGAACGTTGGTTTCCTGGTTAAGGGAAATAACTTTATTATTGTACAATTCTACAAAGCTTGTAGCGTTAATCTGCATGATTAGTGACTCCGGTTATGAGCAAACAATGAACATGTCAAGTGTGATACAAGTAAGGTTTTATTAACTACATAAACACTTAAACTAGTCTAACATACTACATAAACACATAAACTGGTCTAACATCCTACATACACACATAAACTGGTCTAACATCCTACATACACACATAAACTGGTCTAACATACACATACACACACACACACACACACAAACATTTGTAATAGGAAAGGGTTCAAGTTTTAACCTAAAGAAGCGACATAAGGAATGACATTTATGGAACACTTTGCATGTATATTCAACTGATCAAAGCCTTCAGGGATACGTCAGTTTCTGAGTTCAAACACACCTTTGTAAAAGGGTGTAACTGATACTTAATGTATCAATTAATAAGACTAAGTTTGATACTTAGCGAGTCTCGGCGGTCTGAAAGAGATTCCTGATGCAAATCTTAAGGCCCAAGATCTTGCTGAAATTAGTTGATGAAAAGAACCAGTTTGAGTCAGAGAATTTTTGGTGAATGGAAAATTCAAGGCCGAAAGGCCTGGCACCAGCTTTGATATCCTGAAGCGTTTTTTTCACATCTTCATCTTAGCATCTCACTTAACCACCGACAGGGGCGGGTCACATGAAGTGTGGCCTTTAAGGTCGGAGAAGATCCCCGCTTTTCAAGATGGGCTTGTCCAATGAGAGGGATGGAAATTTCCTAGCGGGAGGTGGCTATTGCTGGAGGGTTTACGACTCTTTGTGTGGAAACATGGAACTTAGTATCTGGAACTTGAGTCGAAAATACTAAAGATTCTCAGGACACTAATATATTGCCTATGTATCAACATATACTATACAATCTTGTTTAGATCATCAGAAGGCGAATTCATAGATACTAAACACGGTATTTGTAAGGTTATATGAATGAGTGGTTTATCGTAAGCATGAATAAAAATACTCTATAATACAACAGATTAAATACAAAACAGCAATAATACACACAATAGCCTGAAGAAAATGTGTGTTCATTCAAAGAAAGGTTTTCCTATAAATTAATTAGTAGAAAAGTCATTTCTACTCTGCTTTTTCTTGGGACAAAGAGTGGGCTATCCTTCTCACATTCCTTGGGGGTCATAAAACCAGTGATATCATTATTAGTTGTCATGGGGATCAGGGGGCCTGGTGTTTTGCAGAAATTCTGGCATCCAGTTTATTGAGTGAGGGGACTGTGACGATTTGTTAATCTAATGAATAATTGATTTGTTAAATCAAATAAAAATTAGTGTGTCAGATTAGTCGAGACGCTACACCTATTTTACAAAAGAAGTTTACTGGCTGCAGATAGGCTCATAAATTTCCGAAACGGACAAGCCAAAGATAGATACACTCTTACATATGCTCTTGAGGTGATGGCTGTGAATTGTTATTAAATCCAGATTGGCTCTTAAATGCATCTAGTTCCCCTGTACCGTATGTTGCCTAAAGCTGGTTTTCACAAACCTACAAAAAAACTTGTAGATAAAAATAGAAACATCACTGACTTAATTTCATCTCTCAAGTGCATGTTCCCAATCACACTCCAAGCAATACTCAATCCATAGGAAAAACTACATAATGTGTACATCCCTTTGAAGTGCCGAATGAAATTACTGCTAATATGTCAGAAAGTACTTAAAGTCATGTTAGTGTTATATCTCAAGACCTCAGACCTTGCACTTGAGGACATAAGTTAAACTCTACCTACAGGTTGTGGATAGCAGGACCAGATGGCAGGCATCAGCACTGTCATTGAAGTAATGATCAGTCAGCTGTTGCCAAATAAAGCAATCACCTTTAACGATAAAGCAACTTTAATGAGGCACTGAGGTAAAACATGACAGTCTACACGCATAAAATGACATCATACTCTCCTTCAGGAAAAATCATTTATATGGGAAATGTTGCTCTCTTCACATAATTTGAAGCTTAACATATACATTAAAACAACAACTAAGAGGTTCAGTTAATTAATTTTGGGGTCTTTTTTTGTATATACTTTGAGGCTGTCTGTGCTATATTCCTGCTGTTTTTCTTTATCATTTGTGTGGTCAGACTGCCTGTGAGAGACTTTGTGCTGTGCACACTAAAGTACTGTGAAAATCCATAGAATATCTCATTTTTATATTCAGCGAGAATGACTAGTGAATTTCATTTCTGAAGCCAAAAACATCCACTTTTTTCCCTTTCAAAGAGGACAAGACAGGCACAAGTGCTGCAACTGACAGGCCTGACAAGGATTCATTTTAGTCTGCCAATCATGAGCTGCTAGATCAATTCAAACTAGAAAACAGTTTGATCAAAGTGTACTAATGCATGTCTTAGCCTCTCACTTAAAGGGTTAGTTCACCTCAAAATGAAAAGTTCTGTCATTAATTACTCACCCTCATGTTGTTCCAAACCTGTAAGACCTTCGTCATCTTCGGAACACAAATTAAAATATTTTTGATGAAATGTGAGAACTCTCAGACCCTTTTTTTGATGATTTTATTTTTCAGACACCCCAACACCAATTTCTGAGTAAACTACCCCTTTGATTTGTCAAACTACGCTCCTGAACCTAATTACCTCCAACCAGTTAATGTGGCAACGAGGAATCATGGGTCTTGAATGTCAAGTCAGGTTCATACTTTATCAGGTGAGGACCACAGGCTGACCTTTCCTGAGAGGAAGTTAAAATCTGTTAGAAAGATGTGCCGTAAAATTATTCAAACCGTTGACTGAGGTTTGCCATTTATGCTGACAGTGGTGAAGTGGATTGCTTAAATTTTCGGACATGCTTCGTCAGAACTTTCCTGATCAGCAGCAGCGTTAGCATAGCTACGCAGGCGATTCCTTTGAAATTCCACAGAGTGGATGTCACTAAAAGGTGCACAACCTCCATTTGCTGTTCCTCAGCCGCCTCTCCCCTCGGAGGAGCAGTTCTCTGAAGAAATACATACTGGTTTATTCAAGCAGAGCTTGAATATGTGCCCTACATTTTACAACTGGTCTGACAAACAGCTATTAGGTAGCAGAAGGTGTTGAGCATGAATACTCATGGGGAATTTGGGTTTGTCTTTTATCCTCCACACACACAAACCATGTGACAGGATACAGCAATGTGGAATGGAAAGAAAATTATAATCACTGTGCATTTTACATAAAAAAAAAAACATTTATTATTTTATCCAATATTTTTTTCCAAGTCACCATGGGAACAATTATTGGAAATGTATCGCTAAAGGTTTTAATCATTTGTTCCTCTTTTTGAATTTCCCCTAAAGGTACATCAGCTAGTGTTTAAGATTTCTCAAGGTTAATGCAATGAGTAAAACAGAACAAAAGAACAGGATTTTTGTCAATTATGAGCTAAATTACATATTTGAAAGCACTCAGAGCGCCTTGAGTCATTTTAAATGAGTTCTGAAGCAATCAATGTGTTTGTAACATGTCTGGAAAAACACATTTAACAAAAAAAGAAAAAAAAAGAAGAAAAAAAAAAATACACAGCTTGTGTACAACATGCCTGCATCAGTACAAGACTCTATTGGCTCATCTGAAATTAATGCATTTATTATAATTGGAAGAAAAGAAAAGAAAAAGAGATAGAGGAATAGTGAAGAGGAAGAAGAAATAAGAGAAGGAGAGAGAATGCTGAGGAGAGAAGGACAGAGAGAATAGCGAAAAGAGAATATAGAAGAGAAGAGAAGAGAAGAGAAGAGAAGAGAAGAGAAGAAAATGAGGATATCAGAGCCTCAATAAAGCCCCTGAGCTACCAGCATTTTTGGTTTAATTGTCTGTCCAGATTACATACATTGATTACGATGATGATCACTTTGTTTTGCAGAGGGTGTGTTAGAACCTTCCTGACTAGTACATAATTAAAGATCAATTATTCCTCTTGGCAGAACTAATTAAATAGTCTATTTCTTTGCATAAGCCAATGCAGTCAATATCGTGAACTTTGAACCAATTAATCAACCTCAGTCTATATTGTTTTCAGTTCCCTTTCGATTTTAACACTCAGTACTAGGCATCAAATAAGGACACACCTTGAACAACCAGAGTTCAACTTGTCAACAAATTCTGTTTCAGCCAGAAACATTCTCTCAAGAAACACATACTCTCCCTCTAATGCTTTGTGATAGTAAGTGTTTAGATCACATGTATTAACTTAAGACTTTTAGACTTCCATTTGCGAAGTGTGCTGTTGTGAAAACCTGTCATTACATTGACACTGGCTGTTTCAATCAGTGTAGGCAGAGTTATTTTGTGAACTGCTGTGACGTGGCGCAGATGAATGCATCTCACACAATAAGCTCCTTTCTCCCTACTGACTCACATAGCATGATGAAATTGACTACAAACATGCTTCTTTTTCTTTGCATAGACAACTACGGTAATTTTACCCAAGATGCACCAGCATGGCTAACACACAGAATAATCGAGTTGGCTTGTTTGCGGCTGTGCTGTGGGTTCAAGCAGAGTGAATAAAGGCTCTTGTGCACAGGTCTGGTCCCCGTTCTGCTTCCCTGCTGGGCCCTATTGATTTGCATGGCACAGGATGAAATGCATGTTTCCTGTGAGCTCATTCCACCGCTCTAAGCATTATTTTCTTGTGTTCAATCCAGACTTATCTTAGCAGGCTGATGTTTTATAATAATGGCACTCATAAATTTAACAAAACAAAGGCCTTGCTGAGAGCCTTTAGCTACACAGTGAGCTTGAGGAAATGACTCCACCTGGACATGATGGAATACCATCTTCTGTCCAACCCTTTTAGATGTCACAAGGAAAAAAATCAGTCCATAAATACATCAAGACATAAGAATAGAAAGGCCTGCAATGACAAGAAAATGCCAACACATACTGTTTTATCCTGTCTCCTGTACAACCCAGTTCAAAAGGTCTTCAAAAGGAACTCAACATAAAGCACCTGAAAACCACCAGAAAGTCTTCTGGGGACATGCTATAGTCAGTGAGCTTTCCTCCAATCAGTTACTCTCTCACTGCCAATAAACACAACACATCATCACAACACAAATAGAGAACATACTGTATGTACAAATTAGGACCTTTTATTATTACTATTATTTAAACATTTGTACTTGTATACAGCAAGGACACACTAAATTAATTAAAAGTAACATGAAAGACTTTTACATAGCTGTAAAAATTTCCTTTTGCAAATTCTATTCATCAAAGAATCTTTAAAAAATGTATCACAGATTCCATAAAAATATAGCTATTTTCAACATTGATAATGAGAAATGTTTCTTGATCACCAATCGTAAGATAGAATTATTTTTGCAGGATCATGTACACTGAAGACTGCAGTAATGACTACTCCAAATTCAGTTTTGTCATCACAGAAATAATTAACATGAAAAAAATTAAAAATAAATAAATTCTAATAATATTTCACAATATTACTGTTTTATTGTATTAGAGACTTTTCAAAATCATTACAAAAATATTTTGAATGGTAGTGTATAATTGCATTTATTAGTATTTTAATGATAATTTATTTATTATGAGTTATTAATAAACCCAATAAATCAGCATAAGAAAGCTTTCACTGTCAGACTCTGTTCCTTGTTTTGTATATGTCTACCCTTGCTACGTTTGTTTTCCTTGTTCCCTGGATGTTATTAAAATCTATAACTTTGAATTCTACTCCTCGTCTCCTTGCTCCTTCGTCTACGTGCTCCTCACAGTAGCACACCGTGACAGAATTCCGGACCTAAAGAGAACAGTAAGCGGCGCCCTTTCTCCTCATGTTTCTTTTCCGTTTTTTTAAGTGTTTTTGTTTCCTGTTTGTTTGTCCTGCGGCAATGGAAATAGCCGCTCGGTTCTCCGCCTTAGTCCGCCGAGATCTCCCCTTCTTCAAGTACACCTGGGAATTCTGTGGGCTCGCCGCAGCGACGGCATTGGATGATGCCACCATCAATTCTCTGTTCTGGCTCTGGGCCAACTACCATCGCCCCATGGAGTGTCCGGGCACAAGCCTGCTGGCCGCTGCTCACTCATGTTCGCTGGCCACTCCAAAGTCAAGTTCGCGGGCTGCCGCTCGCTCAAGTCCGCCGGAATATCTGCTTTCAAGCCCGCCAGCTGTTCCTCAGTCAAGCCCGCCGACCATGCCTTTCCCCCCGAACCTAAAGGGGAATCTAAGGAGGAGAAGGCGGTCGGCTCCAGCCCCAAGCTGGAATGTCAGACTCTGTTCCTTGTTTTGTGTGTTTTGCTCCCCATGTGCCTTCCTTGCCATTATTTGGTCCTTCCGGTTCCTGTCCACATTTAGTTCTAATTGTTCCAGGTGTTCCTTGTTATTAGTTATCCTCCTCACCTGTCTGCCCCTCGTTATCTGCCCTATTTGAGTTCTAGCCTGTCTATTCTCAATTTTCCGGAATTGTATATGTCTACCCTTGCTACGTGTGTTTTTCTTGTTCCCTGGATGTTATTAAAATCTATATGTTTGAATTCCTCTCCTCGATCCTTCATCTCCGTGCTCCTCACAGTAGCGCACCGTGACATTCACAGATTACTAACTTGGTGTTTACCATATTCATGTCAAACCAGACTGAAATCTTATAGAACATTACAGAATTCCGCCACACGTCATTTCCAATGCAGCCTTGCCAAACAAGTCAGACTAACTGCATTGGGATCGATCGTTTTACTGTTAGCTCTTTTTAAATAAGACAAGCCGGTCAATTAGCTTCATTGAAATTAAAGGTGATGGACAGTGATCTACCTTGAGTTGCAAAGTGATTGATAATCCTGCTGTTGCTAGTGTTTCGGATTGTCCTCCGACTGATTCTTAAACTTTTACTTAAATGTTTCAGTAACAAGCAGTGTTGGGCAGTAACTAGTTACAGTAATATTATTTTTTGCAGTAACTAGTAGTGTAACTAATTACTATTAAGATTTCAGTAATAATACAGTTACCATCCATAAAACAGCTTGTTACTTTAGTTACTTTTGATGCCTCAACCACTACTGATTTGAAATCCAACAGTCCAATAATTCCTAGATTTATTTTCCGTATTTTCATGACTCACACAGGCACATGAAGTCACCATTGCATCAGAAAAGCTTGGAATATGGAAAAGCTTAAATTCAGGGGATGGAAATATTGCCATTACACTAATTTTGTTAGGAGAAAAGATGATCTGAACACAGATGTGTAAGTTGGCATTACATGGCTTGCCCACCCACATCTCTCTGATTCAGATATAAATGATATTACTATAATTAAATATCTTATGAACTTATGTGATTTCTTTTGATAAAATACTTCATGAAATATAATCATATATGGGTAACAGAGAAATTATAGTTACAAAAAGCTACACTTAATGACAATTAATATAACGCTTTTACTTAAACATTTGTAATAGTTATAATAACTTCTGACTGCGATCCAATGTAGATTTTGGTCAAATGATGAGGTAGAAATATATTGTTAGTAACATTTTAGAAGAATTTTTTGGGAAAGATACACAATTACAACTTTTGTGGGGCGTGAAGGAAAAGTAATGTAACTAGTAGTGTAACTAATTACTGTTGCCAGAAAGTAATAAGTAAAGTAATAATATTACTTTTGAAAGAAGTAACTAGTAACGAGTAATATATTACATTTTTGGAGTAACGAGGCCAACACTGATAACTAGTATTTTTAATCATTCAACAAAGACTTAAGATTCTATCTCAGTCTCAGCAGACAGAAGTTTGAGCAAAAGAAGATGTGAACTGTAAATAAATAAGATGCAGCTGGAATGATATGAGTGAGTTTGTGGTGGTTGTCAGCAGACCACATAACTCTTTGTTTTGCCTGTATGGTGCACTGACTGTGGGAGGGAGAGTCGTCTCAGCCTCATATGGCACACCCACGGACCTCCCACAGTCCGTTCATTTACCAGCTGATGCATACTGCAGACAAAACTGGAATGCACACCAAAAAAAAAAGTGCCAGTAAACCTGAATACATTTTAGGGTCAGAGTGCACAGTTTTTTACCAGTCTGCTTTTCATCAAAGTAATGTGTAAAAGGTTTTGATGAAGAAATAACAGGATTGACTAAAATATGTAAAATTACAATAAAACATTTTAGATTAA
Source organism: Sinocyclocheilus anophthalmus (assembly GCA_018155175.1). NCBI lineage: Eukaryota > Metazoa > Chordata > Actinopteri > Cypriniformes > Cyprinidae > Sinocyclocheilus > Sinocyclocheilus anophthalmus. The sequence continues at coordinate 176,312 of JADLZN010010199.1, read as the reverse complement.
AAAATATGGTTGCATTGATTTCTAAAGATTAGTTTAGGTTTTGTAAAGATTAAATTTTTAAGTGTTATTAGTGTTTTTAAAAGATGGAGTAGGCATTAAGTAATTGTGAATGTAATGTAAAATATACAAATAGGGGCAAAAAGCAGGCACAACTTGAAAGGCAAGGCAAGGCAATTTATTTATAAAGCAGCATTAAAAACAACAGTGAGTTGACCAATGTGCTGTACATCTTTTAAACATGTACAAATACCAAAAACATACATTACACAAATTGTCAATTTTATACAGAACAGAAATGAGACAAACAAATAAAAGACAAAGAAACCTGGTAGCAAACGGCCAGGAAGAAAGATTTATGTTAAAATGTATTGTTATTTATTTAAATACGCAACCAACTATAAATATACAAAGCCAAAATAGATAAATATTTGTATATTGTGCCTGTTATTTATTTATGTGTTATCTTATTCATATAAATACCTAGCCATAAATAAATAAATAAATAATAAAATATTTAGGAAAATCACCTTGAATGACTGTAGTGTCATCTGCAAATTTCAGGAGCGTGACAGAAGGGCCTTTAGAGGTAAAGTAGTTTGTATAAATGAGGAAGAGTAATGGACATCGCACACATCCTTGTATGGGTGCCAGTGTTGACAGTACAGGTGCTAGATGTGAGCTTTTGCAGTCTCACTAGCTGCTGTCTGTGTGTTAGGAAGTTGGTGATCCATTGACAGATAAGGTGGACACAGAGAGCTATAGGTCAGTTTCAGGGATGATGGTGCTGAACACCAACCTGAAATAAATAAAAAAAATCACATAAATGCATCAAGGTGTTGCATTATGTAGCATAATCCTGGACATTTTCTTTCTAGAGAGCATTTTATTGGCATGCAAGACCATCAAGCCATGAATATGTTTGGTCAAGAAAAGAAAGAATACTTTAATATCATGCTAAAAGAATTCAACTTTGAGAAGTACACTAGCATGTAAATGACCTCAAAGCAGATACAGACAGATACAGACTAAAAGCCACAAAAATCAAATGATTGTATCACAGCTCTCCTGTATAAACATTTTAGATTACAGTAGCTAATGCTGGTGGATCATTTAATGTATTCACCTTAAGAAATTAAGACAAGCATGTTTTTTTTTTTCCAACCAGCAGCGATGGCTCTATTCTAAGCTAATTACAAAAATTGGACTCCGTTCAGTAACATACAGTACCGCCAAAGCAGAGTGACATGCAAGCAAGCACAAAACCTTGAGATGACATGTCTACTTTTTAATAAGCTCAGTGCTATCTGCTCTAATGGAAAAGGCTCTGAGCCAAGGCTCATAAACCATTCTATATAATTCTCTTTGAACTATAATAGACCTTCACTCTGCGTAGGTTACCTCACAGCCAGTGCTTTTGTACCCTCTGTATTAGCAAACTTTCAAGTATGTGTGTGTATTTGTCATCAAAACCATATACACGCTTACAAAACAAGACTCTTTTAGCTCTGTACAGAGATTTCAGGACCTGAGGCAGTAACATTAACAAAAATATGTACTGACTGAAGCCAAGTGGTTAATTTAATAAAAATTAAAGACAGGCTATAAAAACAGAATAGAAATACTGATACTAGGAACCAGGCAGAGTGCTATACCAAAAGATATTAGCCTAAGCTGCCTCTTTTATGCTTGTGAATGTTCAACAGTTTGGAACAACACATTCACACCATGTGCAACATGTAATTTTACATTTGAATTAAATGTAATTAAAATGTGGATACTTTAATTGAGGTAGTGTGTATATATAAATATACACAACATAAATAATCAATTCGGATTCATCTTCCTGGAGAACCAATTCTTCAATTCTGAATTTTTCACAACCCTGACACACTGATAGCCTGTACTGACCAAAAGTCTTGTCAAACAAATGATCAAATATGAAATCATATCAAACTTTGCATCAAATAATAAATTGTGTTTCACCCAAACATCATTAGACAATGCTAAAATTAAGACTGTCACGCTAGACAAAACTACTTCAGATACCACAGCTAACATATTGGAAACAGGATCTGTTTTTTTTTTTTTTTTCATAAATGTTAATACATTTATAGATGATGAAATATATCATCTACTCAACCTTTCCACAACAACAAAATTTGAAGTTTGTATTTTTATTTACTTTTTTATTTTTTTTAGGTCAATCTTTAAAATTTAGCACATATTTTATTGCTCAACGATGTTTCACTTTATGAAATCACAAGTTAATTAAATTATTAATTTAACCAAATTAAACTTAGGTACTCAGAAATGGAAAACAGATCTACATGTGTGATTACCATACTAAAACCACTTGAAGGTGGTCTTGGCTCACACAAGTTTGTTCTGTCTTGTAAAACATCCAGAATTCTGCCACTCAGACAAAAGTCGATAATGTCCCAGCAGTTACATTGTTAGCTCTTTCTCCTCTAACGTCTGCGAAAACGCTCTCCTCCTCTGTCTCTCTGCCTTTCCATCATTGTTTTCTCACATCAACCATCTGCTGTCTGTCCTGGAGGTACTGCACAGGCGGGTTTGCACCCCACATAGCGAGTCATAGGTGTACTTATCTTTGCAAAACTCTCCGAGCATGCCAGCTGACAAGGAGCAAAGTTTAGATACCAACACAAAACCCCACAAAATAAAACAATGGGATTGGGGAAATAACACTGTCATCTGTCTGAACAATCCAGATGGCAAAAGGTTGGAGGAAATGCAACTTGAAATAAAAACCTAACACCATCTCACCTGTGTCTATAAATGGATCTAAAAAGTCTGCCAGAGTGATCTATCCCAAGCCCCTATTCCCCTACCTCTGGCTACACAAACCTTTTCCATTAGCACGTTCTTGTAGTCACTGTGTCATTTCAGTGGTTTGTACCCCTCCGCTGAACTCCAGCCTATGCCGGAAACACAGAGGTGGCCCTTCAAGGCCACATTCTCCATCTTTATTTCACAGCAAACCTGAGCCCCATTGCTCAATCACTTTTCTCCCCAGTGCTTCATCCCAATCCTATCCCCCTACATCCCGAGGCCATTCCTGAGAGTAATCCCGAAATGAACCTGCCAGAATTCACAATGAAATCCAGAGGAAACAAAGTCAAGTCAAGTCAAGTCGCCTTTATTTATATAGCTTTTTTAACAATACAGATTGTGTCAAAGCAACTGAACAGCATTAATTAGGAAAATAGTGTGTCAATAATGCAAAATGACAATAGTAAACACTCATTTTTCAGTTAAAGACAGTTCATCATTGAATTCAGTAATATCATCATCCAGCTCAGTTCAGTTTAAATAGTATCTTTGCAATCATTTGCAATCAAGTCAACGATATCGCTGGAAATGAAGTGTCCCCAACTAAGCAAGCCAGAGGCGACAGCGGCAAGGAACCAAAACTCCATCGGTGACAGAATGGAGAAAAAACCTTGGGAGAAACCAGGCTCAGTCGGGGGGCCAGTTCTCCTCTGACCAGACGAAACCAGCAGTTCAATTCCAGGCTGCAGCAAAGTCACATTGAGCAGAGGACTCAAATGGTCCCTGTGGTCTTGTTCTGGTGGCTGTCTAGTAGACAAGGTCTTTACTGGGGATCTGTATCTGGGGCTCATCTATTTGTCCTGGTCTCCGCTGTCTTTCAGGGCTCTAGAGGCCTTTTCTAGGTGCTGATCCACCATCTGGTCTGAATACGTACTGGATCCGGGTGACTGCAGTGACCATCTGATCTGGATACAGACTGGATCTGGTGGCTACGGTGACCTCGGAATAAGAGAGAAACAGACTAATATTAGCGTAGATGCCATTCTTATAGTGATGTAGCAAGTACATCGGGTGTTATGAGAAGTGTTCCCGGTTCCGGTTGACCTAATTAATGCAGCCTAAAAATCCTTTAAAAGATTTGAATATTAGAAGCGTATTAGTGTATTATGTGTAAGCCAGGTTAAATAGATTTAATCTAGATTTAAACTGACAGAATGTGTCTGCCTCCCGAACAATGTTAGGTAGGTTATTCCAGCGTTTGGGCGCTAAATTGTCAAGTCAAGTTTATTTGTACAGCGCTTTTCACCACACAAATCATTGCAAAGCAACTTTACAGCAAATTAAGTTTCTACAATATTTAGTGGTAGTTTATCAGTGGTGACTGTCAGTTAATGTACATATGGCAGAAATGTACGGAAAAATCAATTTAAGACGTAATAAAACAGACGATGAACAATATTAACAGTAGTTATTATATGATGCAATCAAACTTTTATAGCAAAATGTGGTAGTTCTGTATGTTGTTGCAGGGTTGGCATCATCTGAGGTCCTCATCATCTCTTCTCAGGTGTTCTGGATCAAGACTGAAGCTTGTGTAAATCATAGTCCCCGTGGCAAAAAACAGAGAAACAAATAGAGACATAATTGGCGTAGCTGCTGTTCCAACCAAGCAAAATTGATTTGTTTAACCCAAACTAAAGAATAATAATGTGCATTTGATCAGATATAACTGCAGTAAAAGATTATGAGATGCATTATTTGAATGCTTGGCCAAAGAGATGTGTCTTTAATCTAGATTTAAAAAGGGAGAGTGTGTCTGAACCCCGAACGTTATAAGGAAGGCTATTCCAGAGTTTGGAAAATGCGAAAAAGCTCGACCTCCTTTAGTGGACTTTGCTATCCTAGGTACTACCAAAAGTTCAGAGTTTTGCGGCCTTAGGGAGCGTGATGGATTGTAGTATGGTAGAAGACTAGTTAGGTACGCAGGAGCTAACCCATTAAGGGCCTTATAGGCAAGTAATAATATTTTGTAACTGATACGGAACTTAATAGGTAGCCAGTGCAGAGACTGTAAAATTGGCGTAATATGATCATATTTTCTTGACCTGGTAAGGACTCTAGCCGCTGCATTTTGGACTAACTGTAGCTTGTTAATTAAAGATACAGGACACCAGCTAGCAGTGCATTACAGTAGTCCAGTTTAGAGGTCATGAATGCATGAACTAGCTTTTCTGCATCAGAAACAGGTAACATGTTTCGTAACTTGGCAATGTTTCTAAGATGGAAGAATGCTGTTTTTGTAACACGGGAAACATGATTTTCAAAAGACAAGTTGCTATCTAATATAACACCCAGATTTTTGACTGTAGAGGAAGTAACTGTACAGCCGTCTAGTTGCAAATTGTAGTCCAAGAGATTCTGTGTACTGTTTTTTGGTCTACTAAAGTAATATCTCTGTCTTATCCGAATTTAATAGGAGAAAAAATATTGGTCATCCAATCTTTTAAATTTAACACACTCTGTTAGCTTAGATAATTTAGAAGTTTCATCTGGTCTTGTTGAGATATATAGTTGAGTATCATCGGCATAACAGTGGAAACTAATCCCGTATTTTCTAATAATATTACCAAGGGGCAACATGTATATTGAAAATAGCAGAGGGGGGGGGGGAACTAGGACAGATCCTTGTGGCACTCCATATTTTACTGGTGATATTTGAGATGACTCCCCATTTAAATGAACAAAGTGGTAGCGATCGGACAGGTAGGATCTAAACCATCTTAAAGCCTGCCCTTGAATACCTGTATAATTTTATAATCGATCTATGAGTATGTCATGATATATAGTATCGAACGCAGCACTAAGATCAAATAAAACTAATGAGATGCAGCCTTGGTCTGACGCAAGAAGCAAGTCATTTGTAATTTTAACAAGTGCAGTTTCTGTGCTATGGTGGGGCCTGAAACCTGACTGAAATTCTTCATATAGATAATTTTTTTGCAGGAAGGAACACAATGAGAGACACAAATTTTAGACATTAAAAGGAAGATTTGAGATGGGTCTGAAATTTGCCAATTCACTAGGATCTAGTTTTGGTTTCTTAATAAGAGGCTTAATAAAAGCCAGCTTGAATGGTTTTGGGACGTGACCTAAAGACAACGACGCGTTAATAATATTGAGAAGCGGTTCTTCTGATACAGGTAACAAATCTTTCAGTAATTTAGTGGGTACAGGATCTAACAGGCATGTTGTTGGTTTAGATGCAGTGATAAGTTTATTTAGCTCTTCCTGTCCTATAGCTGTAAAGCACTGCAGTTTATCTTTTGGTGCGATGAATGAAGCTAAAGTATTATAAGCTGTAGAATCTACATTTGCTATTGTAATTATGATGTTATCTATTTTATCAGTGAAGAAATTCATAAGTCATTACTATTAAACTGTGAGGGATATTTAGATCGGGTGGTGTCTGGTTATTTCTTAGTCTAGCCACTGTGCTAAATAAAAACCTAGGATTGTTTGGTTATTTTCTATGAGTTTGCGGATATGCTCGGCCCTGGCAGCATTTAGAGCCTGTCTATAGCTGGACATAATGTTTTTCCACACAATTCTAAAAACTTAAAAAGTTAGTTTTTCTCCATTTGCGCTCAAAACTACGAGTTTTTTTCTTGAGAGAATGGGTAGTACTGTTGTACCATGGCGCAGTACATTTTCTCTAACCTTTTTCAATTTGATAGGGGCAAAAGCTTCTAATGTATTAGAGAAGATAGAGCCCATGTTGCTAGTTATTTCGTCTAGTTCATGTGTACGTATTGGTACACAGAGCAGTTGAGATAAATCCGGCAGGTTATTTGTGAATCTGTCTTTTGAGGCTGGAACAATAGTTCTGCCTGGACGATAACGCGGAGCCATATAGTTAAGATTAGTAATACGCAGCATGCACGATAAAAGAAAATGGTCAGTAACATCATCACTTTGAAGTACGATATCTATATCAGTAAGATAAATTCCAATGCGATATAATTAAATCTAGCGTATAATTAAAACGATGAGTAGGCCCGGTGACATTTTGCTTGACTCCAAAAGAGTTTATTAGGTCAGTAAAGTCCTAATGCATCATTTGTATTATAAACATGAATGTTAAAATCTCAGACAATTAGCACTTTATAAACAGTAACCAATAGGTCTCAGAGGAAATCTGCAAACTCTTTTAGGAAATCTGTATACGGCCCAGGTGGTCTATACACAGTAGCCAGAGCAAAATATACAATATATATTTTTTTGCATATCTGACAGTGTAACATTAAACATTAGTATTTCGAATGAGTTAAACCTGTATCCTGTTTTTTGAGTAACATTGAGAATATCACTATAAATTGTTGCAACACCGCCACCACGACCAGTCTGACGGGGCTCATGCTTATAACAGTAGCTTGGGTGAGTAGACTCATTTAGACCAATATAACCATTAGGTTTTAGCCAGGTTTCAGTCAAGCAGAGTACATCAAAACGAGTATCTGTGATCATTTCATTTACAATAAATGCTTTGGGTGAGAGCGATCTAACGTTTAGGAGTCCAAACTTTAAACATTGTTTTTGTTCATTTATTTTAAATTTTCTGGTTTAATCACGATCAGATTTTTTCAAGATCCTGCTAAATTTATATTTTGACCTCACTATTCGGGGGAACAGACAGTCTTTATAGATTGGACAATGCAAGTACTTTTATCATTTAAGTGGGTAGAACAAAAGGAATCATGGCAGTTATTTGAGATTTGACTTTCTAGTCATATGGAGCGCAGCGTCCTGGAAATCTTGTCTGACAGGAGTTCTGCTCCGACTCTGCTGGAGTGCAGGCCATCAGCACGATAAAGCCTAGGACGCTCCCAGAAAAGATTCAAATTATTAACAAAGAGCAGTTTCTGTTCTTTACACCATGACAATAATCATTCATTTAAAGCAAAAAGTCTACTAAACCTTTAGTGTCCTCGTCGATACGTGGGAAACGGTCCTGACACGATGATCGTCGTCGCGGGTGAGGTGCGGTCTCGATCAGGCTCCTGAAGTCCCTCTTCAGTGTCTCCTTCTGCCGCAGCTTGGTGTCGTTAGCCTCCGCGTGAAGCACGACCGCTCCGGTGCTCTAGTCGCCCTTCAGGATCGCTGGTATCTGCGCAGAAACATCAAGAACACAAGCACCAGGGAAACAGTGAATGTGCACTTTACCTTCAGCTAACGTAACACGGACGTGCCGGACGATGGAGTCTCCGTTGATCACAGCGTCGCGTTCCGTCTCGCGGAGAGGGGAGCGAAGCGGTTCAGGGTGGAGATCTCGAAGGGACGGAGCGGCGGAGGGGGAGAGGTCGTCGCTCGGGGTGTCCCGCGCCGGAGTGAAGGACATCTGGGAACATTGCGTCCTGGGTGCACCGGGCCTGTGCAAAAAAACACATGGAGTAGAGGTGGTGGGAGAGTTAGCAGTGCGCTGTATACTTACTTCGGACTTGTGAGCGTCAGCCTGGGATGTTTCCAGCGCGGCTCTCCGCTCTCTCAGCTGCGTCTGCTTCGCCACCAGGTCACGCATCTGCTTCTCCATGGCCTCCAGCTCAACCTGCACCGAGTGCAGCTCGAACGTGTCCTCACCTGCAGTCAAAGGTAGACACACATCTGCCATTAAAGAGTAAAACAATGGTAATGTGTGTGAATAGATTATTAGCAATGTAAGTGAGATTAGTGGCAACCACGCTGGCGATGCTAACAGGCTATAAGTGAATAGTGGACTCGGAAAATCTAAATAAATCTAGTGATAACAAGGCGCTCTGATTGATATAGATTGTTTATTACCAGCAGTAATAAACAGCATTACTGCTGGGAGCTATGTGCCTTCTCCTTGTTCTGAGGCAAGTCATTTAAGCAGTCAATGACCTACAGAACATGTTCTAATAGCACCACAATAATTACTTTTAATACATAGCGGTTATAGTAGTACTTTGACCTGATGGTTGATTGCATATTTAGGCAACCTCATGCAGCACTCCTTCTCTTTTGCACTTCTGAAGTGTTCCTAACCCGTTTGCAATTGCTCTGAATGAACTTGTTGGGTTTACATATTTTGCAGGTGCTTTGTAGTGTGAAACAATGGGGATGCTGAAGGGTCAATCTCTTAGGACTTGTTTTGTGAAACTGTGAATGGAATATGAAAGCTAGGAGAGCATGAGTCATTACATATAACCTCACTATGAACAACATCCTCAATTATTTTAAAGCTAAAGACTGAATGCTGCCATAGCAACAACCTCATGCATGAGGTTTCGTGCTGCAAATATACAAAGCACATGACCGCATCTCAACCTATGCTCTGATAATCGCATAAAGTGATGGTACATGCTTAAACATAAAGGTTTCAAAAGGGTCTCTACTGCAGTGATGCCATTGAACCACCATTTTGGGTTATCCAAAGAACCTTTCAGTTAACAGTTCTTAAGAACAATTTTGTATAGCATGAAGAACTAAGAATAAAAAAAATTGGGATGGTTTACCTAATTATATCCAGCAGAGCTCCACTCTTAGAGAGTTTAAACGACATTTAAAATCATATTTTTTACTGTGGCATTTGAGCATACATGAGTGCTATGTTAGGGGTGAAACGGGGTTTTACCAATTGCCTCATTGAATCTGAGGTTTTATTTAGGTTTGTGTGCTGTTATGATGTAGAATTTGAAAGTGATTCTATTATTATCCTGCATTGTCTCATGCACAGCACTGTGGTCAATATGTGTTGTATTAATATGTGATTCATAAATAAAGTGAACATTGCATAACCTTTTCACATAAGGCTTTTGTTAACTTGAAAAGCCTGAAAAGGTTCTTCAGTTGTTAAAGGTTCTTGATGGAACCATAGATAACATGAGACCTTTATTTTACGAGGTTTAAAAATAAAAACCCATGTATTTAAACCATCCACAAAGTAATAATGAAAACTGTGACATGAACACCATGCATCTTTGCACTGATTTCTGCTGTCAAAACTTTTTTTCCCCCCAGATCGCTGGCATGACTTTATTGGCAATGCAAGGATATTCACCTCTGTTCTACAGCCCATTAAGAATTCAAGGCTTCATTATAAACATATGATATGATTTGCTCTCCATCTCCAAACTACAGAAAATGGCTTCTACATGAACGATCTGTTGGAATTTTCATTCAAACCTCCCCTCATTTATTTTCTCCCATGCGCACTGATGGCCAGTAAATACATTAAATTTGTATGATATAATTATCAGTTAGCAAACAACCATCCCTCAATCTGAGCATGTTAACCCTTTTTGTGAAACTAAGCTAACTACATAATTACATTGTAAATTTGTTCAAGTTCTCAAGCTTAGTTTCTGTTGAATGTGTTTTGTTAAATATTGTGTTAAATATTAACACATCTCCATTCCATTCATTAGCATTTATTAATGTGTTTATGTATCACTGGAAGCATGCAGCATTGATTCTAAGGTATGGCATCAAAACACGTCAGTTTTAGTGATTTTATGGAAATGCATTTGCCTTTTCAATCCTGACTCTGCAGCTGACACCTGTTTTAAATAAATATCAGCTGGGTCGAGAATAGAACAGAGATAGTTCAGTAAGTCTACATATAAAAAAAGCAACGAGTTGATCGTTGTCTGCGTATGGTTTGCATTACAAGAAATACAATTTCATGAAACATATAAAAATATATACTTCAAAGCCCCCAGCAAATCAAGCCTCTTATTGTATTTTAGGAATTTGTGATAAGGTCTTTTTGATGTGCTTTTAAAAGCCACTTTGAGCTTCTCTACCCATACCATAATTTCATGTCCAGATTGAGGTCAGTTGCAGGTGTGCTGGGATTTTAGCCAGGTCTATCTCCTGCTTAAACAGGTTTGGTCATGATACACTTTTTTAGTAAACCTATGTAATATTCATGAATGAGAAACTGAACTAATAAGACCAAATTCTATAATTTCTGAGTTTCATAGCATACTGCAAACTAATCTTAAACGTTTTGAGTAGCGAATAATTCACAGAGATACACTCCGTACTGGAAAGATCTGTCTGTTGTACATTGAGGAGACAGCTCTTTCAAGTGAATTACTAGGTCTACTTATTGACTTCTTTTTTACTGACATGCTGTAATTACTTTTGTGACATCACTGACTAATGTGAGTCATCTGCCAATCAAAGCTTGCATTTACATTTACATACAGTACATAATACAGCACTAGGAACACATTAAAAGTGAATAAAGAAACAGTGGGTCTCATTTATTTATGCGTGCTGAAAAGGTTCTCATACAAAATTTATGCTGAATTCACAACAAGTGCATATACACAAGTTTATTCATACCCTAATCTGCTGGATTACAGACCCTTTTAATATATTCAAGTTTGTAATACAGAAGTAAAAACTATAGCAGTTTCCCCTTCAAGGAAACTCCACACTGCGTCCCCTAGGGGACCTTTTGAGGAATGCCATCAGCATGATTAGTGTCTGAAGCACATGTAAAAACACTCAAAATCATTGGCCCGCACAGCCCGTGACGTCATAAGCTGAGAGCCCGGAAGTATAAGGCACCAATCAGACAGAACGCATTTTCAGGTTTGAAAACGCAAGGCACACCACACTGCCTTTTTTTGGTTGATATTACAAAAAAAAGAACAGTGCGCTCAGGTTTTTTATATTGCTAGGCAACCACTGAATCAGCTGTCCTGTCAGTGTAGCACAAGCGCTCTTTGGTTTCATTTGACTGGACAATGCATGAACCGCATAAACAGCGCGCAAAACGCTCACTGCCAATAGAAAACAATTTTACAAAAAGGCGCCTCTCACTGCAAAAAACGTGTTCTTGTCTGATCGGGGCCTAAGAGTGTGCCTGTAATGCATGTCATCAGCTTCTTTTGTATTCAGGAACCGTTAGTTTGCGTACATGTGGGAAATACTCTGAAAAATGTTCAGTTAGTGTGTGAACTCCTCTTGAATGAGTTGAACAGACTCAATGTGATGCATTCACTGCAGTTTCTGTTCTTGCGTGATTCTTGAGGGAACCTAGTGTTTGAACAGAATGTGTTTGGCTCTGGGGGAGCTAAATGAATGCTGCGTGATGTAATGGAGCTGAGAAATGCCTCGTATGTTTGATTTTCTTTTGAGGAATGAAAATTTAGCACCTACCACCCGTAGTTCAGGGGCTGCCGAGGCAGCTAGGCAGAGCGATCACGGGGATTGTAGGCAGGATAAGGAAGGAATCTGACCGGAAGTACTTTCCCTTTCAGAAGTTGCTTTCTTTCTGTTCTCTCCCGAGGGATAGTAGTCAGTGTTTGCACGAGCATGTCCGGCTCTCGAGGGGATTATAATGATGCTTGAACTAAGCACACTTAGCTCTCGAGGGAGTTAAATGCCTGTTGTTTGATGCGGTCACAATAATCGGTTCCACCGACAGAGGTGAATCTCTTTCAAGGATGAGAGTTGAGCTCCTACCCTCCTTGGTTCTGTTCCCGCGGCCGCCATTGTGGTGAGGCGGGATCGAGCACGGGGGTTGTAGGTGGGGCAGGAGAATAGACAGTTTGTTTTACAAGTTACATTCGAACTGAAGTCATTTCTCTCTAATGCAGAAGTTTGTCAAATATGTACTTGTTTGAGAACAGTTTCCTTTGATGGCTATCCATTTTTATGAAGATCGTAGCAAGATGTCCCTTCCCAGTGGTTTTGGAGTTTTAAAGTAGGTTTCCCTTGCTCTTCTTAGCAGCTTCTCAGTGGGCTGACCATGCTGTATTTCGTGTGTCTGTGTCCGACCACCTGTAACATCAGCAAAGTTGATAACTGTCAATTCCCTTTGACTAGCTGCCCGGGTGGAGCAAGATGTCTCTCACGAGAGTATGTGGATATTGAAGCAGGGTTCCTTGCTCCTCTGTTCAGTCCGCTCTGTTCAGTCCGCTTGTACATTCTAGGGCTTTTAAGTACTCCCCCTGAGGTTCCATTTTATATGCTAGGCTGCCTCCCCTGATTTCATGGAATTCTCAAGCAGACAGTCCCCCTCAATCCCACATGCTTTGGGCTGTCCCTCCTTATATTAGTGTTGGTTGAGTTCCCCATTTCCTCCAAGTTATTTTAGCTTTCCGAAGCATCATTGGAGTGTCCCCTTTTAATCGGTGTATGTTTGCCACTATTTTTTGGTGCTCTCTCACCAGGTGGAAAGGCAAGCACCGGGGCATGGCTTAGTGGGTATTTTGTTCCCCAAAGTGTCCCCTAGGGGATGCAGTGTCTTGTTCCCTGGGAAGGGACCATTGAGGTTCAGATCTAATCTGGTTCCCCGAGAAGGAACAGACATGATTACCCTCTTGCATCCTGGGGACTGCTGTGCCACATCTCTTCAAACAAAGAAGTGATGAATGATCACAGGCACCCTATTATATTCGGTTTAGTTCCGTTATCACTGAACAAATATGCTGTGTTTAACTATAATAATTTTTTTTAATGATTATAACATTATTTAAATATCTTCTAACAGTCAGAGCCGATACCCTTGTATAGGCAGTGCTTCGAGATGTAGTGTGGTTGTGCTTCGCCTTCGGGCAACACGAGTTCGAGTCCCAGTTTGGAGACCTTTTCCTGATCTGATGAATACATATTTAAATAGGCCTATCTTCTAATTAAAAGGATTCCAATGCAGTTTATGGAAATTGTTTCAAGTAATTTTCAGTAAATGCATGGAAAAAGGCAACTGCAACACTGCTATTTTATTTGCACTTATTTCATCCATAGAGTTTACACTCATTTACTTCACACACTCATTATTGCGTAGTAATTTTAGAGGTTGAAATTGTTTTTTACTTCACTAACCAAATGTGGGTGTGCCACACAAACCAGCAAAATATAAAGCAAATGTGTAGGCCAGGGGTGTAGCAAATATCGGTCAGGAGGGCGATCACGTTAGTAGTTTCGGCCCAAGTTTGCCTACACGCCTGCCTGGAAGTTTCTAGTATGCCTAGTGAGACCTTGATTAGCTGGTTCAGGTGTGTTTGATTAGGGTTGGAGCTAAACTCTGCAGGACACCGGCCCTCCAGGACCGAGTTTGGGCACCCCTGGTGTAGGCCAAGTAGAAAATGTATATGTATCTTATTTGATTATTAGCCTACTCTTGACAGAGAGCTGGTTTGTTTTTTTGAGAAACGGACACGTTTGATTGTTGATTGATTGTTCGATCGTGTGGTGCTTGTTCCATTAATTTGTGTATAATATCGTACAAGGTTTAAATAATTGACATTTAAATATACACAAAGAGTAGATTGTGTATGATGTAGTATTTTCGTGGATATTCTTGCCAAGCTCTGTTTTCTGAGAGAGGAAACAGCAATGATTGATTGATTGATTAATTGATTAACTTCACACACTCATTATTGTGTAGTGAGGTTTATGTATAATATCGTGCTGATCCCCTGGCAAACCTGAACACGAGAAGTGACTGTGTCAACCTCAGCTGAATCTTATTCGGCAGAATTATTCGTTATCCTTCGTTTTGAAGCCATTATCCATGCCTTATAAGGTATTCGGCTTCGGGCACACACCTGGTTACATGTGTAACTCAAGACGTTTTATAGGCCTAATTTAATGCCAGAATAATATAACAAGTTTAGTGTCAAAAAAAGTTTTTAAAAACAAAAAAAATAGAAAACTTAACTAAACTAACAATGTATTTATATTTATTGCGGAATTGATTTAAATGCGTCATGACACTGCATACACTGCGGTTAGTAAACAACCCCCAACAATCTCTATACATGCTTTCCAAAAAAACACTCCAATAGAGCTATTCTTTTAAAAATGACTCAGTTGAATCACAATAAACACCTTTTATATAGACCTAAACCATGTGTTGACATTCATACCTGCAGCATGATTGCTTTTCAACAAAATCTAGATAAACAAGGAGTAACTTACGTTTAGAGACATTTTGCCTCATGTACAATGAAATAGATCCAAACGAATCCAAATTTGATAGATTAAATCATGCGTCTCCAAGTAACAAAGCAGTGGTATTCCTAATGAATCAGTGTTTTAGAACGAATAATTTGAGTGAACAATTCAATAAGTCACTTGGCACCACCTACATGCGTAACGATGTAACTTGTGTAACGAATCAGCTCATGGGAAATATGAATAATTAACCACAACTAGTTATAATTAATTATGAATATTTTAGATCCGCTGTAGATATTTAGCTGACCTCTCAGGGTCAACTGTCTTGTCAATTCTAAGAACGTTAATTTCCTGGTTAAGGGAAATAACTTTCTTACTGTACAATTCTACAAAGCTTGTAGCGTAAATCTGCATGATTAGTGACTCCGGTTATGAGCAAACAATGAACACGTCAAGTGTGATACAAATAAGGTTTTATAAACTACATACACCATTAAACTAGTTCTAACATCGACATACACACATAACGGTTCTAACAACACATACACAAGAACAACACACACACACACATACAGTTGTATAGGAAAGGGTTAAAGTTTAACTCAGTACAGAAAGAGGCATAAGGAATGAATTTTATGGAACCATTTGCATATTCAGCAGATCTACACCTTTAGGGATACGTCAGATTCTTAGTTCAAACACCCTTTGTAAAAAGGTGCAAATGATACATAATTAATAAGACTAAGTTTGATACTTACAAGTCTCGTCTGTCTGTGATTGTCCCAATGAGGAATTCCCAATCTCAAGTGGTAGTTCTGCGTTTTTATGGCCCTTTGTCTCTAATCATGGTATTTTGCATATGTAATTCGCTTGGGTGTTGGTGCACAAACTAGTAAAGATTCTTAGAATATTAATATGTTGCATAGGTATCAGCATGTGATATGCACTCTCAGTTAGATCATCCGAAGATGAATTCATAGAGACCAAACGTGATATAGGTGAGGTTATATTAACTAGTGGTTTATGATAACATGAATAAAACAGCATATACTACAACAGACAATATACAAGAACATTAATGGTATACACAATGATCTGAAGGATATGTGTTTTCATTCAAAGAAAGGTTTTCCTATGATTTAATTAGAGAACAGTCCATTTCTCTGGCATTATGTGTCTTTCCTATGAGGAAAATCAGTGAGTTGCTCTGCCCGCATTCCTTTGAGCAATAAAACCAGTGATATCAGCATTGTTGCCATGGAACCAGAGGACTGTTCTGCCCTTTTGAGGTGTTAGTTGCATTTTGGGGGAAGGGTCCATAGACCCTCATAATTGGCCCTTTGGTTAGGTGAGGGGGCGTTAGATATTATTTGTTAAATATAACAAAAAGTTGTGTGTCTGATTGGTCCAAATGCTACACTTGCAAAATCGGCAGAGAGACTCACTGAAAAATATGAATATACACAAACTTTTCAGCTTCTTATCAATATGACTTATGCATGAAAAAAATCTGCATACTAGATTTATGCAGACATTGCAGGTAAGACCATCTTTCTCAAAACACATTTATAGAGAAATGCATTCTTCTTAGAGAAGCAATTTTAATTTTAAGTATTTCTAACCAAAATGTATCCTGCTTATAAAATCAATTATGTAAAGAAAACAAAGACATAATTTAGAGGTTTAGAGGGTGTTCTAGATCCAACTCAAAATGTGTAAATAGAATTGTTATCGCTGAGCTGAGACAATAAATGTCAGCGTAGCTCTTGCCTTGCCACGGCAGCATTTTAGCTGCACAACAGTTAAATTGCCCCACTGTGGAAAGGCAACACGACAAAGTAGCTACTGAGACAAGATTATAGCTTCAAATAATGGAAATATTTTCATGGCCAAGAGCACATAAGCTCATGTTTCCAAAGAGTAATTTTCATAAAATCTTGTGAGCACTGATATCCACTAGTCCTTTAGCAATATTTACAGGCACAGCTGCAAACACATACTCTCTACCTCCATTACAGGCACGATACCAAGAGGCAGACCTCACTACACTTGCCAGCTACACAGTCTCTGATGAGATTTGGAAATAGTTATCTTTTAGACCTGAGCTTATTTATTCATTCATTCATTTCGGAGAATGAATCCCAAAGGAGAGAGGTGAAAGAAACCCCTGATTCTGCTCTTTTCTAGGAATATTCGGGAGGCGCTCTATGAATATCTTTTGTTAGGATGTATGAATCCCCCATTTTGAATTCTTGAGCTGGCATACCCAAAGGCATAGGAAAGCATAGCGATCTTGAATATTTAGTAAAATCTCTAAACGCTTCAATCATGTGGTGAGAAATAAATGAAGAGTTTGTGAAAGAAACATCTGCCTTTGCACCTGCCTAGAATGTCATAGACAGAGTGTAAATGTGGAAAAACAGAGTTTCTTATGGTACATGGTTTCCAAGGATCTGACTTCTTTGATAAATATTAATCTAACAGCATCGCTATGTTAATATTAGAGTAATAAGAAGAACATGGCAATTTTTCTAAAGGATTTGACCTATGTGCATTGCTTTGAGAACAGCTCTTTTTCTTCATGTAATGATTTAATTAGCTTGTTTTCCTTCCAGAAGCTTTTGTATTTGAAAAGCGGGGGCTATGGATCACAAGAGACAATAAGTAAGGCAAGAAATGGTGACAGACAGCTGTCTGGTAGCTAGGCAACCCCAAGAGTGTTTCTATAGAGACCTTGGAGAGAGCCTGCTGTCTCAAATACAGTGAGTATAGATAATAATCACCCCGCTTTAAAGTGCCCCTGTTATGCCATTTTTAAGGTCCCTAATATTGTTTTGGGAGTCTTCTACAATAGGTTTACATGCATGCAAGGTCAAAAAAAATGCTTTCGTTTTCTCAAAATATGCATTTAAAATCACCTAATTTTCCAATGATTCTCAAACTATTTGTTCGAAGCAGTTCTAAGATTCAGTCTCTTGAGCCTACTGAGCCTACTCTGCTCTGATTGGTCAGATGGCCCAGTCTGCAATGATTGGTCTACTCCTTACAGCTCATGTAGGAAACGATTTGCCCATTGCAATATTTACGCATTTTGAATGCTCAATAAAAATATAAACATCAATAATTAATCATACTTACAGCTGTTATTGCAGTGATCCATCTGTACAACTTGTGCAGGCAACAGAACCATCTTCGTTCAAGAGCAAGCGTTTTGTGAATCCTGTGTTGAACTCCCTGAGATTAGAGAAGCAGTTGTCAGTAAAATGACAGTGAACACAAAAAAAGATTGTGGTTGTACTGCTGTGGTACAGTGGGAGAAAGAAAATAATTTTAACCACTGATTCTTTGCGGCCTCTTCATTCGGAAGTGAAAATAAAAAATTCTCGACATGATGTTTACCCTTTTTATATTCTATGTGTTTACCACACAAACAAGCTACAGTGTTTGATTGCAGGTCAAGTTGTTTGCGGCTGGCAAACATAGAACATAGGCGGGTCATATGCAAATGTGTTACCCCATGATGTATAGCCATCACTGAAGTGGGATTCGAATTACTGATGACTTGTTTAGGCTGTTCAGAGTCGATTCTTTATTTTGAGAGTCAATAACTTTATTTATTGTGCACTTTTCAGCTTCACAACTCTGCATATCGTTTACATTCACATCAGGGCTGGACTGGGACAAAAAAAAAAACAGCCCTGGCATTGTTTGGTCCAGGCGGCCCAGCACCCCTTCGAGATATAAGATCTAATATATAAATATATACACACACACCATACAACACACAGTTAAAAAACACTATACCAGTCCAAAGTTTTGGAACTAAGATGTTTAAATGTTTTTTAAAGGAATTCTCGTCTGCTCACCAAGGCTGGTTTTATTTGATACAAAATACAGCAAAAGCAGTAATGTAGTGAAAATATTTTTACTATTTAAAATTAACGTTTTTTATTTGAATATATTTTAAAATATATTGATTCTGCGATTTCAAGCTGAATTTTGAAGGCATCATTACTCCGTCAGATATCCTTCAGACATTCATCAATATTCTGATTTCTGCTCCAAAAACATTTATTTATTATTATTATGTTAAAACAGCTAGTATAATTTTTCCGGTTTCTTTCTTCGGTGTAAGGGAAACAGGTCAATCATTTAGCTCAAAGGGAATCATTTAAGATTTTAAAGGGAACTCCACCAATAATATGTAATGGAATTAGGACAGAATCACTGTTTTACTGCTGATCACTGAGTCGGCCAGTGATTCATTGAACGAGCCGTACAACAATTCTGTATGGATATTTATATCCAAAATATAGTTAAAACACTATTAATTAGCACATGTAAGAAGATCGGCAGTTTAAGACATTAACTTGTGAGCACAAAACACGAGATACTTCTCTTTTTCAATATTAATAAGGCTTTATTGGATAAATCTAAGACATATAAACTAATCTAACACACACATTCACACAAGTTGCAGAAATAGAGAAAGTGAGGAAATAATTAGTTTGAGAGAATGAAAATGTGAAATCCCATGTTTACAGCAATATGTGCCATTGTATAGATTTGAACAACCATCAATCACTTAATTAAACCTTGAATTGAGTTCCTCAATGAGGTTAAATTCATATTAGATGCACCAGTTCAGCTAGGATCTGGATGTACTTGCTTTCCTGTGTGCGGGGTTTCTTTCCTTGTCTGGTTGCCGAAAGGGGTTTTCCCGCTTTTCTGATTGGCTGGAGGTTTAGTCTTGGGAAGCCAGTGGTTGGGCGGTGGCTGGCGACGCGGAGCTGTGGTCTGCAGTTGAAGTTTTAGACAGCACTGTTTCGGAGATGCGGCGTTAGGCAAAATTTAACTCGAAACACGAAACTCTCAACAGAAATTAAAATAAACTAAATTAAAGAAATAGAAGTTTGATGAGATCAGGTGGCGTTTCTCCTCATGGTTTTTTTGGAGGAGATGGCGTGTAAGCCAGAGCACTCTCAAAAGCTAAAGAAGCATGACTAGAAGCGAAAAGCCACATGGCTAAAAGCTAGACACAAAAAAGCAAAGTTTGATGGTGTCCTGAATATTTAAACCAGGCTGTTTAACACACCCAAATGGTGTGTCGACCAATTGTAGCTCGGGGTGTTGCGATGTTTCTCCTCCTAATTCATAAATCAAATGTTATCTTATCAGTTACATGGTCCGTGTTTTTCCCGCTCTTGCCGAGTATAGTTTTGGACATGATTTCTATAACAAGAATATGATACATTTGACAAAGAATTGATTGGAAGAAACGTTTCAAGCAAGAAGATTCAAACTCACACATACTAAACATGAATACGAACAATTAAGCTATTCAATAGTTATTAAAAACATACACTTTAAGTGATTAAAACATGATAGTCTAATGTATGGGTTACATACATGATATGGAGTTATGCATAGAAATGATTAGTTGTACATACTGTAAGTCCTTTTAGTGTCATTTAGATGCATGGAAAGGCAGTTTCTATAGCCATTCTGTGAATGTATGAAGACCAGAGATTAAGAGGTCTGTAAGGAATCTCTGAAAGTCTGTTCTTTGTCTTAGGTGGGGGGAAAAGTCAATCCGAAGAGCTTGTGATCACTATCACATGTTTCCATGTGACGGTCACGCTGTGCATCTCTTTTGACCATTTAATCTTGATTACTTGCCCCAAAATTGACAATCTTCTTGGAATTGTCAATAAGTGTTATTTTGTGTTAATGTTGCAATCTGTTCAAACTGTGGAGTTGGTTGGTTAGGCTTGCTTTAGACTGGCTAGGGTCTGATTTATGACTTCCTGTTGTCTTGGGCCTCTGTGGAATTGTTGTGACTCCTCGTGCCTCAACTCGGCTCTGACCAAATCTTAGATTGTCTGATTCGGTCTGATATCCTACATTTGATTAATAGAAAGTTCAGAAGAACGCATTTTATCTGAATTAATTTTTTTTTGTAACGATAACTGTTCTTTATCATCACTTTTGATCATTTCAAGGCATCGCTTGCTAAATAAAAGTTTAATTTCTATCCTTTTCCCCAAAAAAAAGTAAAAATAAATAAAAATACGGACTCCAACTTTGTAATGTATCGTATAATGGTTAACAAAAGCGTTTTTATTTCATATGAATGCTGATCTTTGGATCTTTCTATTGGATCTTTCTTACTGTTCAAAAATTTTGACTGGTAGTGTATGTATGTAGCCTATGTATCACACTCATATCACATCTTGTTTTGGATAAGAATAAAACGTCAGGTCCGACAATATCGTGTCTTTTTTTATTTAAATCTAGCTTTATTCGCATTGGCCCATGGAAACCTCTATGAACACACTTGACTTGACTTGGCAAAAAAATCATGGGGGACGAATTTACGTTTTATTAAAAAGTGTTTATGCATTCTACACTCATGGCGTGCAGCTGCCACACACATTAGGATAGGTTAGATTCTTGCCTCCATTGCGAGTCCCTATTAAGCACTTTACCAATTCAACTACTCTCTTCTTCTCCTCCTGCCTTGCTCTTTGGCCCGCATCACTCACCGCAGAGCAAGCCTGTTCTTGATAAATCTCCTGTGAAAACGTGGGAAAAGCCGACGAGGAAGAAGTTGGGGTGATGCGATCTTTATATAGGCGGAGCAAAATACTTCATCGCTCCATCTATAGCGCATTGTGATTGGATGCTTCCGCTGTCAATACAGGAGACAAACCAATGGGCCACTGGCTGCTCGCTGTCCCTGCGTGATGGTATGCCCGATTACCAATCCAGCCCTGATTCACATACAGCTTCATTACACTGCATGTAAGGCAATATTCAAAATGGCATAATGGGGCACTTTAAATTAATCACATTTTGTTACTTTGCAACCTGAAATTGTAACAGATCGGCCAGGCTCCACCCCCACCCAATCACAACGATCCCTCTCACCTGAGTTCTGAGCACCTGCACCTGTCACCAATCAAGCACCTCATTACCAGCCTGCATAAAAGCACACACCTCAGACACCCTCACTGTCCAGTCTCGTATATACGTAGAGGACTCAATGACTTTGCTACTACTTCCATTTGAATACTTCCTGCATTACTTACCTCCTGTGTTCCTCCTAGTGTCTCCTCGTCTCCAAGTGTCTCCTGTTCCTCCTAGTTCCCGGACTGCTGAGGTGTGTGCTCCTCCTGCCTGCATTCCAGCTCCTGTACAGCCAAAGACCCGGATTACCCCGCTCATCATATCCTTTGAACTATTCCCTCACCATCACATCCTCTTAACCCTACCCCAGTACTCTCTGTGACCCAATAAACCTATTTGATATATACTAACCTGTTGCGTCAGACCTCTTCCGTTACAGAAGACCGGACCAACACCGACGGCACAGATGAGTAACCCTGATCCATTTCAGGAGCTCGTAGACTCACTACGACGAGTGCTACGCAATCCATCGGCACCGCTGCCATCACCACCCATCAACTCTTCCATCCCAACCAGCACTTCTTCGCCTAACATCAGCGCCAGTCCCATGGCCTGACCGGCGCCCTACTCTGGTTCGGCGGAGGATTGCAACGGATTTCTCCTCCAGTGTAACCTCACTTTTGAAATGCAACCGCAATCATATCCCACTGACACTTCTAAAATTGCCTTTAGTATCTCCCTGCTAACAGGACCTGCACTGCGATGGGCGGAAACAATCTGGACTCAGGCCAGCCCTGTTATTCACAATCTGCTGAACTTCATGGTGCATTTTCACGAGGTGTTTGGAAGGACAGACGGAGATACCGCTGTGGGAGAGCAACTCTACCATTTGCAACAGGGTACCATGTCAATTGCCGAATACTTGCTGAAGTTCAGAACTCTCGCAGCAGCAAGTGGATGGAATGAGAGATCGCTGCTGACTACTTACAGAGAGGGGCTGGAGCCCCAGCTTCGGTTACAGCTCGCTGCATATGATGATTCATTTGGATTGGAAAAATTCATTAAATTATCCGTTTGTTGTTCAAACCGCATGCAGTCCTGTTTAGCAGCAACACCAGTCCCCGCCACAACCTCCTCCCTCCGCCGACCAGAGCCCGGTTACCCTCCAGAAACAGCACCAGAACCCATGATCGTAGAGAAGCAACGATTATCTTCCGCTGAGCAGCAGAGAAGGCTGACCCGGGGTCTCTGTTTGTACTGTGGAGCTCAGGGGCATCTGATCTTGTCATGCCCCCTTCGCCCTCCACGTCCTGTGGTGAGTGTGATTCAGCCTGATATCGTTAAGATGGAACCACTCACTACCTGTGTAATGCTTACTGCCTCTGATGTTTCTATTTCAGTATCGGCCCTTATCGACTCCGGGTCAGCAGGAAACTTCATCTCCAGAAACCTCTGCCGCCAGCTCAAGTTACAAGCTACCGCCACTGAAACAGTCTACCAAGTCCAGTCGATAACTGGAAAACCACTATGTCGTAGACATGTACGATATCGTGTGGGACCCATCACTCTTCGCCTGGGCCTCCTTCACTTGGAGGACATTCATCTTCTGGTTCTGGAAGGATCTACTGCGGACATCATCTTAGGGCGCCCGTGGTTAGTAAAGCACAATCCCATTCTGTCCTGGAAGACGGGAGAAGTGTTGAAGTGGGCAGATTGGCTTCCCAGCTGCTGTCCCGTGACTCCATCACCAGCAAGAAACGCATGATGTCCCGTCCCTTTAATCACCTCCTTGGAAAGTCCCCTAGAGAGCAATCCCATAGATAATATTCCGCCCTGCTATGCACCCTTTCCACCACGTGTTTTTCCTAAACAAACCTCCTGCTTTACCACCACATCGCCATGGGACGCGCCATAATCTCATCTCTGGGTGAGCCGTTGGCTCCGGGGAAAATCTATCACTGTCGCTTCCTGACACGAATGCCATGGATGACTACATCAAGGAGTCGCTGGGGTCAAGGTTACAATCCATCCATCTAACTCCCCTCTGCATCTAGTTTCTTCTTTGTGGCCAAGAAGGATGGAGGCTTGAAGCCCTGCATAGATTACGAGCATTAAACAATATCACCATAAAATTACGATATCCTCTTCCCCTTGTCCCTAACGCCCTGGAAAATCTCAGAAGTGCGACCGTTTTCACTTAGTTGAATCTCCGCAGTGCCTACAACCACATCCGGATACGTGAGGGGGATGAATAGAAGACTGCCTTTGTGACCCCTACTGACCACTACGATTATCTGGTCATGCCCTATGGACTTGCCAACACCCCCTCCGTATTCCAAGACTTCATGCACGAGGTGCTCCGGGAATTTCTCCATCGGTTCGTCATTGTATACATGGATGACATCCTCATCTACTCCCGGAGCCATGCCGAACATCGCCAGCATGTTGCGGAAGTCCTCAAACGCCTGAGAGAACACCACCTATTCCTCAAAGCTGAAAAGTGCACCTTCCACCAACCCACGGTGCAGTTCCTAGGGTATAACATTGATCGACCGGATCCATATGGATGAGGGAAGGTGGAAGCTATCACGCTCCTGGCCATAACCCACCACATTGGAGCTGCCAATGATTCTTGTATTTTGCCACCTTTTACCGTTTCATTCATTCTCTAAGCATAGCAAGATCCCCATCCCCCTCACCACTTACTCCTAGGGAAACCCCAGTCTCTGTCCTGGCTCCCGCCAGCCATAGAAGCTTTCCTCTCCCTCAAGAGAGCCTTCACTAGCGCCCCACTCCTAGTCCATCCAGATCCCGACCTCCCATTCGTTGTGGAAGTGGACGCCTCCACTACAGGAGTGGGGGCAGTGCTGTCCCAGCAGCAGGGGAACCCAGCCCAACTCAACCCATGTGCCTTCTCAAGGAAGCTCAGCTTGGCGGAAAATAATTATGACATTGGCAATAGAGAACTCCTTGCCATCAAGCTGGCTTTAGAGGAGTGGAGGCATTGGCTGGAGAGGGCAACCCATCCATTCACCTTACTGACCGACCATAAAAACCTCCAGTATCTTCGTGAAGCTAAACGTCTAAATCCCCGCCAAGCACGATGGGCATTATTCTTTACCAGGTTCAATTTTACCATTACTTATCGCCCTGGTCCCCGAAACGTCAAGGCCGATGCCTTGTCTCGTATTCACAGTCATGTGGAAGGCCCAGAAGAACCTGAGAGTATCATCCCACCAAAGATGATCGTCAGTCCGATCGAATGGAATTCCCCTTCATTGGCCTCCAACACAGCTCCTAACAATCCGCTGGGCTGTCCTCCAGGATGTCACTACGTACTACGGACACAGCGCACCCCACTCATTCACTCTGCTCACTCCTCCCGAGGCACTGGCCATCCAGGGGCCAACAACACCCTCTCGCTGCTACGAGATCGCTTCTGGTTGCCCAATATGGCAAGGGATATGAGAAGGTTTGTGCAAGGATGTCCAGACTGTGCCATGTCCTAGAGCCCGCACCATTTACCATCTGGCAAACTCCTTCCTCTACCGGTGCCAAATAGCCCCTGGTCACACCTAGGGGTAGACTTTGTCACTGACCTGCCCCCCTCTGAAGGTAACACATGCATCCTGGTTATAGTTGACCGGTTCTCAAAATCATGTCGCCTTCTGCCCCTCAGAGGTCTCCCCACTGCACTGGAAACAGCTGAGCTCCTCTTTAACCAGGTCTTCCGCTATTACGGAATTCCCGAAGACATAGTCTCCAACCGGGGGCCTCAGTTTATCTCCAAAGTATGGAATCCCTTCTTCAGACTCCTAGGTGTGACCGTAAGCCTCTCGTCCGGATACCACCCACAATCAAATAGGCAAACGGAGAGGAAGATTCAGGAGGTGGGACGATTTCTGCGAACCTTCTGCCATGGCCACCAGGATTCCTGGAACCAGTTCCTGGGCTGGGCTGAGTACGCCCAGAATCCCCTACGACAGCCTTCTCCTGGTCTCACTCCCTTCTAGTGCGTGCTCGGGTTACAGCCTCCTCTGTTCCCCTGGTCTGGGGAACCCCCCCCCCCCTTCGATGTTCCGGTGGTGGATTACTGGTTCCGGGAAAGCGAGAGGGTCTGGGACGCTGCTCACCACCATCTCCAATGGGCAGTGCCCAGGCAGAAGACAACCGCGGACCTTCGAAGAGCTGAAACACCTACCTATCAGCCAGGTCAGAAGGTATGGCTGTCAACTCGGGACATCAGACTGCGCCTGCCCTGTAAAAAGCTCAGTCCCAGATTTGTTGGCCCTTTCACCATCCTGGAACAAGTCAACCCGGTCACCTACAAACTCCAACTCCCCTCACAGTACAGAATTCATCCCACATTCCATGTATCACTGCTGAAACCTCACCATGAACCTGTCTCTCTCCCCACAGAGCCTGGCCAGACGGAGGAACCCCCTCTTCCCTTGATCCTGGATGAAGGATCCGTCTACCAGGTGAAGGAAATTCTGCGGTCCCGGCGCCGTGGTGGTCAGCTGGAATACCTCGTGGACTGGGAAGGATATGGACCCGAGGAACGCTCATGGGTACCTAGGACCGATATACTGGACCCCGCCTTAATGTCTGAGTTCCATGCTGCCCATCCTGATCAGCCGGCACCTCGGGGCAGAGGTGGACCACCACGAATTTGTGGTTTTCGGCCCTCAGGAGCGGGCCGTGGAAGGGGGGTACTGTAACAGATCGGCCAGGCTCCACCACCACCCAATCACAACGATCCCTCTCGCCTGAGTTCTGAGCACCTGCACCTGTCACCAATCAAGCACACACCTCAGACACCCTCACTGTCCGGTCTCGTATACACGTAGAGGACTCAATGACTTTGCTACTACTTCCATTTGAATACTTCCTGCATTACTTACCTCCTGTGTTCCTCCTAGTGTCTCCTCGTCTCCAAGTGTCTCCTGTTCCTCCTAGTTCCCGGATCGCTGAGGTGTGTGCTCCTCCTGCCTGCATTCCAACTCCTGTACAGCCAAAGACCCGGATTACCCTGCTCATCATATCCTTCGAACTATTCCCTCACCATCACATACTCTTAACCCTACCCCAGTACTCTCTGTGACCCAATAAACCTATTTGATATATAATAACCTGTTGCGTCGACCTCTCCGTTACAGAAATGAAGACGGACACATTTTTTTTGTTTTATCCAGCTGTATTTACTGTGCAACTTATAACATCCAAGTAAAAAAATTAACACCAACATGTCAGAAAAAATAAATAACTAAAATAAAAAATCAGAATCACCGAGATGGAAAAAGGATCATCCTCTTCCTAAAAATGNAAACAATAGTTTCATACTTTATGCAGTACGAGCAGTAATTTAGAGCGGTGGAGTCGTTTTAAACATTGCTTACAAGCAGACCCAATAATCAATCTTATATGTCTGTCTCATAAGTTAGTAACTTCATCTCCATGCGCCCCACATACCCGTGTCACCAGTTTCACTTGATCAAATACCACGAGATAAAAAATTTAGTTTTGAAAAGATGCCGCTCCCCTCCTTCCTACAAGCAGTTAGAAGTTTGTCAGTTCGGGGTTCCGGTGCTATATGTAGTTTATTTTTTTTTAAATAGTACGATAGAAGAAAACTAACTGACTTTTTTTTTTAGCGAAGAAAAGAAAGGAAAGCAATGACAATTTCTGTGTTCACTCCTGTTAGTGGAGCATAGGTCTTTTCCTGACGACGAAACCTCAGGACCATTAGCAGCTCAGAGAGACACGCTCATATAAAATGGTAACAGATACCATCGAGTAACGAATCGAAAGAATCACTCAAAGAAATCGAAGAAAACGAAAAAAGATAAGAAAGAAATCCCCCCTGACGCGACTTTCTCGAGTACTGTGTTATGGGTGATCTAGCGATGCTCTCCTCCATTAACCTGATTTAAGGCATTCCTTAGTCTTTTTTCGTATGTGATGTATCAATGGTATTTCATTATCGACCCACCATGTGAAACTTTACATAACTCTCTCTATACGTCGCATCGCGCACCGCACAGGTTCTGATCAAAATCAGATTTTATATAAAACTATAGCACACCCCTTGAATGTGCCTTCCTACAAGTAGTAGAACGTTTTCAGTGCTATAATGTGTTTAAAACATACAATAAGAAACTAACCTGATTTTATCGAAGAAATCCTAATTTCTGTTGTTAGTAGAGGGAACAGCTGTTCTGATTGGTGTTGGGTAAAACCTATTATAGCAACCCATATAAAATCGGTACCAGGTTGGGGGGGGATACATCAGTATGATTTTGGGTGAAGAAATCCCCTTTTTCAGCACTGTTGTAGGTGATCTGAGCTATGCTCCTCATTTCATTAATTTAAGGCCTTATTATGTGTTATGTCTCATTGTATTCATATCGACCCACTCATGTGAAACATTAACGTAAAATGAATGGTGTTATTCTAGCGTAGCTAACTACGAATCCACCATTGCCGGTGAAGTGAATGTGCTGTTTTGATTAAAGAATGAATTTGTATGGGACATGCATGAGTTTCCCATGCATGCTCACAGCAGTGCAAGTCTGCTCCACTTGCACCTGTTGTGAGCTTGCATTGGTCTCCTAGCAACACGTGACCCCGGAAGTGTGAGCAGACTCTTCCGGTTAATCTGACAACAACACCCACTTCACAGACCTTTGTGTAAACAAAGAACTGCGTGTAACCAACACTAACTCTTAAGATAAGCCCTTTACCTCAACTGCTAGCTTTTAGCATCTGACTAACGCTTAGATAGGCGTGTAAAGGGTAACTTTCTAACCACACCTCTCTCTACCTCTCTCTCTCCCTCTCTCTCTCCGTCACCCCTGGTGTCACTTCCATCACAGGTCCCTGTGGTCCCTACCCACATACTGTAGTTGTACTTGTGTTATTGTTTATTTTTGTTGCTTTGACTTTATTCTACCTTTTTTTTTAATTTTATTGCATTTATTTACATTTGTTTAGCACAAATGTACCAATTCAGCTAAATTGATTTGTATTTAAATTTGAGATTTAATTAAATCAACAAAGTTTTTTTTTTCCCTTTATTTCCTACAGCTCGTAGGAACCTTTTTGATTCAATTTTTGTTTGTTGTGTTTTCCTTTTACCTTATTTTAGTTATTTCACCATCACCATCTTCGCTTTTGGATAGGATTACAGTAGTTCTAGCAAATGTCGTTTCCTTAACGAGTTATACAGTTTATTAGTAGCATAATCCCTGTTTCCACTCTACTTCTCCTCACGCCTCAGTGCAAGGCCTAATACGTTGAAGGGCAGCTAACATTGCAACACAATGTAGGCTAACATAAAAATAGAAACAATTCCCACTGTTTCTTTTACTTTTGACGAGGTATTTGGTGGGTCCATGCTAGTTTAGCTAACAGCCTAACCCAAGGGTTATGAAGTCTATTGCAGCATCAAACACAAGTGAAACCTGCTTAGCCATAACTCTTAGAAACAAAACTAAAATAGGTAAAAAATGTTCCCTTTTTTTTTTTTTTAGTTCATCTTATTTTATTTCAGTTTCGTCATAGTGACCAAACCCGTGAACCATCAGTGTTTTAAGTAATAGTTTGACTACATGTATAGCCCGGTCATCAGCTGACCCCTGCTTACGGCCCCCTCAACAAAGTTACTCAAACTCTCCCTTTGTGTTCACGAACACACAAACATAGCACCCTACCTAGCACCCTACCTCACGACTAGCTGCCTCCCACCAGCTAGTCGTACCTTACACGGCCTACACAGCCGTTACCCTTAGAGATAGTTTAACACCTCTGAACGTACCTGCATTTGCCTTGTGTCTCTCTCTCTCTGGTGAGTTCCCACAAGTGTGCCAGGATGTCGCAGACATTTCACAGACATCCAGCCCTGCCAGCTCACCAGGACCACCTAAAAACCCAGTAGAGCACTGTAATGTACATCCTTCAGCTGAAAGCAGCCAACGACCTGCCATGGCAAAGAAAGGAAAAGCGAGACTGCGACACAAGTGAACAAACCGACACCCTGTCTGACACACCAGGACCTGAACAGCATCATTCTCTCCTCGGCCCACACCCTCAAGGGACTCAGACAGGAGGTAAATGAGCTGAAACAGCAAGTCACAGAATTCTGCAGAGAACTGGCACCTGCTCAACGAGAGAAAGCACAGAAAGGATGCAAAGAACCTCACAGAATGGTACGACAGAAGGAAATCACCAATCTTCACAGAGGCTCTAACAGCTGCTAGACACCAAGCGCCGATGGAAAAAAAGCCATGCGCGACCAGGTCTTGTGAAAGAGAAAAAAACTGTTTCACACAAAGGCACTCTTATAAAAAACTACATATGTGGAAACTAAATAGAGAGAAAACAGACTATAAAGCCTTACAAGGCCAGCTGCTGAGCCAGAGGTGAGGTCCAAACCCTGACTCAGCAATTAACGAGAGAGAGGAGCTTGACATGGTTCAGAAAAAAAAAAATAAAACGAAACAAAAAAAAAAAATCGAACAACCAGTCCTACAGACTGCGCATTAGATTTAATTTAGATTTAAAGAAAAAAAAGGAACCAACGCAACCAGTTGGGGTCGTGTGAACATCATGAGTCGCCCAGTCCGAGTGCAAATCGTGCCCTCCAAGCCCCCTACCTTATCACTATGTGCACAGCTAAACAGGGGGGAGGGGGGAAAGGGCGCCAAAGCCTTCTGCTTGACACTTCACAAGTCAGCTCCATGAAAACCCTCTACAGTAGCTGCACAAAAAAAAAAAAAAAATTGCAGGCGAACCGAAGCAACGCAACGAGGGGAATTCAGTGTCAAAAATGAACTGAAATATGCTTGCAGACCACGAGGTGAACAGACAGGGAAAACACGAAAACAGAACTTCCCCTGGCCAGCAGGCCCACCCCCTCACTGTTCACACGTCACCAACCAGCAGCCACAAGGGGGGTGGGGCAAGGACCTTTCCAGAAGATCACTGCAGACACACACACCGTGCCTATTTGTTGACCACAGACCCCAACGAGCTGCCAGAGACAATATATCTGGCAACCTAAATACTGCAGAGACCTTGAGGACATCAAAGGAACTGATCCTACAGTCTCACCAGCAGTTTAAACAAGCCATCATAAAGGAATTCTCAGACCCAGAGTCTGAACAGGGACTGATCGCTGCTGATTTTGAACTTCACAACTCAGAATCCAAAGTGGGCACCAGAAGGCACCCAGCATTGCAACAATGCAAAACCCTTCTACAGAAAGCCCCTAGCCACAAGAGGACAGAGACATCACCATGGTAACAGACCCAGGTTCCAGACCAACCAATGGGAAAAGAATAGGCCGCATCCTCTCCTGTCATAACCATACACCACGGTATGTCCAACAGCAGTCCACCAAAACATCCTCCTCCACACCCTTCACACGGGTGCTGAACGGAGGCTACACAAGGACAGCTGGACACGCCTACTTCTGGGTTACAGGAGCTGCTGACACTCGCAAAAGAGCTCCTTGAACAAAACTCAACTAAGGAGTACTGAGAAGGACAAACTTCTGACTCCTTGCCTGACGCAACACAGCATCAGATCCCTCCAAGGGAGGAGCATCTCTTGAAACCGGTCGACACCCCCAGAATTAGCCAGACAACGTTGGATTGAGCAAAAGGCCCACATGCCCAACAGCGAAAGCTCTACCAACACAACTCAGGTAAGCTCAAGTTGGTGTCGCCACAAGAGCAAAGCGACACTGCAAACATCAGATTTCTGTTGACGTTTGAGCAAAACAGAGGGCTAAACAACCACCTGCTGCTCTCCTGCCATCATCACTAGGTCAGTCTGAAACTCTCAGCACACTACAAAATCTCCATAACAATAACCTGCAATCCCTGGAACCACCTGCAATCTCACCAGTGAGAGTCTAACCCGGCTGTTCCACATTGTGGGTACCACGGATAGCCTACTGGCCAACAACATCAACAAAAACATCCTACCAGGACTAACTCACTTCAGGATGACAGGTGAAACAGCCTCGACACCTGCTGCATAAGCTCGAGGACCACACCTTGCTACAGCCTAAATAACCACAGCACACACTGACAGCATACACCACGGCACCACACACTCCTGGAGGCACACCACCAAATAGCTGCCACTGGCTCCCAGCGATGAGGGCCAGTGTGTGGTTCACATTGTTCGCACCTTGACATAGCGCGGGTTGTCTATTCTACGGACAAAAAACACTCGAAGGGGGGACATGATGTAGGGTCTCGACCAATCGGACACACTAATTATTATTTGATTTAACAAATCAATTATTCAATAGATTAACAAATCGTCACAGCAACTCACTCAATAAACTGGATGCCAGGATTTCTGCTGAACACCATCCCCCCTTGGTCACCATGACAACTAATCATGATATCACTGGTTTTATGACCCCCCCAGGAATGTGAGTAGGATAACCCACTCTTTGTCCCCATAGGAGAGGCAGAGCAGAAATTGACTTTTCTACTAATTAATTCATAGGAAAACCTTTCTTTGATTGAATACACATATCCTTCAGGTCATTGTGTATACCATACGGTTCTTGGCAATGTCTGTTGTAGTGTCTGATGTTTATGCATGTCATGATAGACCACCTAGGTAATATAACCTGACCCTGCCAGAACAGTACTCAGGTTTCGGTCTACCTAGTGAATCTTCAATCTTCGCTGGAATGATCTAAATAGAGATGCCATATTACATGCTGAACCTATGCAACAGATGATGTACTAAGAATCTTTACTAAATTTGTGCATCAACACCAAGAGAATTAAATTGCAGTAAATCCATGTTAGAGACAAAGAAGTATAAAATCCCAGTTTTCCAAAATCGCCGCCTTGGGGATGTCAGCCTTCTATTGGGACAAGCCATATCTTGAGCGGCACTCACTCCTGTGCAATCTCTTGCAGGGCTTTCAAAGGCCACACTCATGTGCCCGCCCCCCCCAGTAGGTGGTGAGGTCGGATGCTAAGATGAGATGTGAGAAACGCTTCAGGATACCAAAGCATTGTGCCAGGCCTTTCTTCGGCCTTGTCCTTTCCATTCTTCAAGTTACTCTGACGCAAACTGGTTCTTTCTCAATCAACCAACTTCAGCAAGATCTTGGGCCTTAAGATTGCATCAGGAAACTATTTCAGACAGACGAGACTTGCAATTATCAAACTTAGTCTTATTAATTGATGCATTAAGTATCAGTTACACCTTTTTACAAAGGTGTTTGAACTAAGAATCTGACGTATCCCTAAAGGTGTAGATCTGCTGAATATGCAAATGGTTTCATAAATTTCATTCCTTATGTCTCTTTCTGTACTGAGTTAAGCTTTAACCCTCTCCTATACCAACTGTATGCGTGTGTATTTGTGTGTATGTGTATGTTAGACCAGCTAATGTGTTTATGTAGTATGTTAGACCAGTTATGTGTGTGTGTGTGTTAGACTAGTTTATGTGTTTATGTAGTTTATAAAACCTTACTTGTATCACACTTGTCGTGTTCATTGTTTGCTCATAACCGGTGTCACTAATCATGCAGACTTACGCTACAAGCTTTTGTAGAATTGTACAGTAAGAAAGTTATTTCCCTTAACCAGGAAACTAACGTTCTTAGAATTGACAAGACAGTTGACCCTGAGAGGTAAAGTAAATACTTACAGCGGATCTAAAATATTCATAATTAATCATAACTAGTTATGGTTAATTATTCATATTTCCCATGAGCTGATTCGTTACACTAGTCTAACATACACATACACACACATATTAGATCGGCTTCCACTTTGTCTGCAGTCAAGTATGTCTCAATAACGTATTTATTATCTGGTTGCAGTTTGTGCTTGAGAAGAGTGTTACGTTTGACCGTGACTGCTTTTGAAATTGCCCTATAGAGTAAGACTAGATCTTTTAATCTTCTTTGACTACTCGACATCGTCGTATCTAGCCACTTGGTCGGAACTGTCGGCATAGATTTTCTAAATGTGGCATATTCGATACACATACAATCGAAATTGAAGCTTTGCAAATAGTTTGTATATACTGCCATTCAAAAGTTTGGTTCTTTAAGATTTAATGTTTTTGAAAGAAGTCTCTAGTTCCCCAAAGGTGCATTTATTTGATCAAAAAATACAGTAAAACAGTAATATTGTAAAATATTATTACAATTTAAAATGGTTGTTTTCTATTTTAATATATTTTAAAGTGCAATTTATTATTGTGACTGCAAAGCTGAATTTTCAGCAGCCATTAATCCAATTTTCAGTGTCACAAAATCTGTCAGAATTCTAATATGCTGATTTGGTGCTCTTTAACAAGTTCTTATCATTTTTTTTATGAATTTTTGTTATTTTTAATCTTCTCTCTTACAGTTAGATTAAAAACGTAATGAAACATGTAGCATAAATGCTTAAAATTGTATTTAAATCAACAATTTTTAAAAACAAACTTCCGTCACTTTACTATCTTGAAAATCTTCAGCTGAAGAAAACAAACGTTTTGCAAATGATGCACTTAACAAGTTGACATGTTAACACAAAATGGTCATAAGGCAATATTCATACGCATGGCATTAGAAAGTTCAGAATGAGCTTTTTTTGCTGCTTAGTTTCAATAAATCCATTTTTATACTGAAAAGTAAGTTTCTGAAAATTACAGTATGTTTGCATACACAGAGCTCTTTTTCTCTCAAATGATCAAAGGAAATTTGATTTCTCATAATATGACCCCTTTAAATACTATGTCTAAGGTTATTCCAAAAGAGTAACTATCATGTATCCAAAATTCATGGCGCTTCCTCAAAAACTCCTCACACATTTTTCGATGATTCAAGCTGAGCAAATACGCAAAATCTCAACTTCAAGCTGAATTTATTTTCTTTATTTTCTCTTTATTCTGCATGAACATAAAAGCAAGTTACCACCGAAAGAACACAGTGTGAACCATTTCACAGGTAATAAAGTCTGCTGATGATGGATTACTTTTATACGGCACCTTATATCTGGGAGCCTACAGCAGTTTTAGTGTGAAGGAGGAGACCTCGAGGCTCATCACACACTAATCATGCACTTACAGCACTGAACAATTTGAATCATTGGCCAGACAGCCCCAAAAACCACACTGCACTGAGCCCAGCAGACACTACAGTATACACTACATTCAGCAGGTGCAACATCACAGATGTAGCAACAAAAGCTACTCTGAGGGGACTACACAATCGTTTGTTTTCTTTTAAATTTTCATCACAAAAATCTATAGCTAGGATTTGTTATTTATCAAATTGAACAGTAAATATACATGGAAACAGTCAACTGGCTTTACACAGCTGAACAAATGTTCACTTATAGTCAATTCAGTACGACCGTGTATGGAAATGAATCAAGCTCAGTATACAGAAAATGTGATCACCTGTTCAAATCACTTGGTGCTTCCTTCGTACCTTGGATATATCGGTATATCTTTGCCTGTTGGACAATTTGCATCCTATCGCAGTATTCTTAATTATGGGAAGGCGATCTTTCCAACTGTTACATCGAAAAATAATGTGATAAAATGTAAACCATCAAAATTGTTGAGGAAATTTTCTGGATATCTACTTCTTACGCTGTTGCTTGCGGGGGATGTGCACCTGAATCCGGGCCCACGTGCGGACGAGATGGGCCAAGATTGGCACCATCAAACTACAATTGCTGGGAGTGTGTATCAGCCTTCGACTTTGGAGGATATTACCTTGGGATATAGATTCTCTATTGACGGTGATTCGCCTACTGTGGATGTTGGTCAAGTGGGTGAGTCTTTCGTTGGTTTAACACCGGTGACTACATTTCAGGCTGGCGTTCCATCAGGCGATGTTCCATCGGCTATATCAAACCATGTGCAAAGGACTACATCAATATTACTGAATAAATCAATGCACAAGATAAATCCGGCAATTATAAAGCATCGTTGTTTTAAGCTTTTTAGAACAGTAAATCATGCTCGTATTCTTTGGGATTATCAAAACCAAGTGGAATACTAGGTGGACATTTAAACATTCGAAGTGTTATTCCCAAAAATGATCAAATACACCATCTTTTATATGAATCAAATTTGGATTTTTTATGTTTATCAGAAACATGGTTGCATGAAGATTCCCCTGCTGATATGTTAAATGTGTGTGGTTATCAAATGTATAGACGAGATCGAATAGCTGGAAGGGGTGGAGGTGTGCTATTTTATGTTAAGGATAGTATAAGATGTGAGCAATTTCAGTGGTCTTGTATGAACGAGATAGAATGTATTGGTCTTAAATTAATATTGTCTGAGCAAATGTCATTTGTTGTAATTGGAATTTATAGACCACCATCTGCTAAAGGCTGTATTTTATGAAAAATTGGATGCCCTTATCAAAAAATGTAATACAAATAAGGAGATAATTTTATTAGGAGATTTTAATGTAAATTGGAAGGATAAATTACAAAGGAAGAAATTAAAAACTTTAACTGGTCATTATGATTTTAAACAGATTATTGAAGGGTCAACCAGGCTAACTAGATATTCAGAAACATGTATTGATCTGGCTTTTACAAATAGACCAGAAAGGATAAAGAAATGCTATAATCTGGTAACTGGACTATCTGATCACAATATGATTTTGATTGTAAGAAAGCTCAGTAAAACCAGATTTAATTTAATATCTGAAAAGAAAGTAGAAAAATATAAAATACCTAAAAGTCAGTTGGATTGTCTTGAAAAAACAAAAAAAAATTGACTGGGATGCATATTTAACATACGAAGGAGTAGATCAAAATTGTACATCTTTTATGACTGAAACACAAAAAATTATAAACAGTTATATAAGGAAAGTAAAAATAAAACCAGGACAAAGAGAATATTTACCTTGGTTAAATGAAACAATTCGATTACTTATGAAGCAAAGGGATCATGCTCTTAAGTTAGCCCTCAGGTCTAGAACGGAACATGATAGGCGTTTATTTACCACATTAAGAAATAAGGTTGTAAAGGAACTTAGAAAGGCGAAAGCTACTTTTTTTATTAAGACTATTAGTGAAGCAAAAGGAAATACTAAAGAAATATGGCAGAATTTAAGGAAATTAACAGGAACATTTAAGATACATAAAACTATAGAATTAAATATAGATGGAAATAGGATTAATGATTCAAAAAAGGTGGCAGAAGTGTTTAATGATCATTTTATAGATTCTACAAAAACTTCAATTAAGAATGTATTTGATTCAAAAGATTTAGCGATACCTATAAATTTTAATGCTTCAATTTTGACTTTTAAAGAATTGACAAATACCAAAATACACATGATTATTACTTCTCTTAATAGTTCAAGGGCAAAAGATGTGTATGGAATAGATACAATATTTTTAAAAACTTATAAAGAGGCACTTATTCCTCCAATTTTAAAAATTATAAATTGGTCTATGAATGAAGGAGTGTTTCCGAGTGCTTGGAAAACTGCAGTTATTACACCAGTGTTTAAATCGGGAGATAATATGTCAATTAGTAATTATAGACCCATTAGTATTCTACCCGCAGTTTCAAAAATTGCAGAAAAATGGATCTCCGAACAGATAATATTACATTTAAATAACACATCATTTTCATTGCATCCTATGCAGTTCGGTTTCCGAAAGTACCATTCAACAGAAACCGCAAATTGTCTTCTTTTGGAAAATATTAAAGCAAAATTAGATAAAGGTGGTGTGGTGGGAGCTGTTCTTCTGGATTTAAGGAAAGCATTTGACACAGTAAATCATGAGATTTTAATTAAAAAGTTGTTAAATTATAATTTCTCAATAAGAGTAATTAAATGGATAAAATCATATTTAACGGATAGACAACAGTGTGTTCGAGTAGATAATAAAATCTCACAATCACCTATTAATTCAGTTGGTGTACCTCAAGGATCAATATTAGGTCCTCTGTTATTCAGTTTGTATATTAATGATTTGCCTGATGTTTGTGCACCTGCTGTAAATTGCCAGATGTATGCTGATGATACAATTATATATTTGCATGCTAAAACTAAAAAACAAGCGGCAGATGAATTATCAGCAGAAATGGTTAAGATTACAAATTGGTTAAAAAAATCGTGTTTACACCTTAATGTTAGCAAAACTGTATGTATGTTTTTTTCAAAGTCTGCAAATAGAGATCCCGACCCAGATGTTATAGTTGCAGGTAAAAGGTTATCAGTAGTTCAAGAGTATAAATATCTAGGTATAATACTTGATTCAGAACTTACATTTAAAAAAACAAGTTAAAATAGTTGGGAATAAAATAAAATTTAATTTGGCAAATTTTAGATATATTAGGAATAATTTAACCACTGAGGCCTCAAAGTTATACATTAATGCTATGATTTTTTCACATATGAATTACTGTCTCACCAGTTGGACACAGACAGGTGGGACTATTTTGCAATCCATAGAAAGACTCTATAAGCAGGCTTTGAAAATATTGGATAAAAGATCTAATTCATATCACCATTGTGAAATTTTAACTAAATATGGGTTTTTAAGTTGGGGAAATATGATTAAATTTGCAGATATTTTACTTGTGTTCAAAATTTTGCATGGTTTGGCTCCGCTCCCACTTAATAAATTTATCAGGAAAAATTTGAATTCTTTTACTAGAGCCACTACTAGAGGGGACTGTATAATACCATATAGAAGTACTACTTTTGGGCAATCAGTATTTTCTTATAGAGCAGTACATACTTGGAATACTATACCCATAGAATTAAGAAATATTACATCTCTTGCTCCTTTTTCTGAATCGGTAAAAGGGTGGTTATTGGATAATCAAATATGTCTTCATAATTTGAAGTAGTGTTTTTTTTTATTTTATTTATTGTATTCTGGTTTTTGTAATATGTTTGTTTCTGCTTTGTGTATTTGTGAATTATGGTTCTTACCATCACCCTGCCAGGGACTGCAGATGAAAATTAGCCTGAATGACTAAATCTGGCACATTTACATAGTAGACTTGTTTACTTATGTTAATTAATGTGTATTGTCCCTTTTAAATAAAATAAAAAACAAACAAACAAACAAACAAATGTGAGGTCATCAATCTCAGAGTGCCCCACTTAAACAGCTGAAGCAGTGAGATGCTTTCATTTTCAGCTTCCCCAAATCTGGATAAACAATCCACTGATCAATCACTCTGACCTTTTTATTCTGAAAGCATAAAAACTCTGTAAAATAACAACAAATCGAGACTGGGAGAAACGGGTCATAAAACAATAATTAAAAGACCTCCTGCATCAGGAGGAAGCATTTGCTGGAACAAACGATTGATTTCAAAGAGCGTGTGGAAGCACTGAGATTTGCTTATATTACAATGGTTTCATGCTCTGTGCTGATATACTTCTGTACATACTTTGACCTTTTATGAAAAAAAAAAAAAATTCAACTTGATTTTTGAAGTCAGTTGAAATGCAAGATAAATAAATAACATTCAGTATGATTTTTTTCTTTTTTTTCTGAACAGTTATTTTTTTCATGATCCTTAACATAAACCTCATGATTGCAATTAAATAAACAAATAAATGCAATCTCTTTTAAATTTCAGAACCTTTTTTCTCCACTAATTATATATGACCAAAGCCTAGCTGTTAGATACTTTTAGAATCTTCCACCTTCTATCACAAAGTACAGCATAATTGTTGTGTGAAGAAATGACCAATATAGCAATATTGCGTCTGTCTGGGGACATTTTGATCCTAGCAAAAACACATTAAGCAAAAATTAATCCAAATAGTCAGTTTGCATGAACTGTGTAGCTACAGTGCCAACAAAACTAGAGAATTGTAACATGTGAAAATTAACCAGCATTTAATCATGTTTTTATATCTATGGTGTCAGGAAACGGAACGGAGGACTCAAATGCAGTTCAAACAAAAAATAGGCTTTATTCTGAACACCCAGCCAGCAAAGGCGTGACACCCCACAGTTAGGGGAATGCAGTGGTGTGGCGCTCCCTGCGCACACATTCACCGAGACAGGGGCTGAGAGGACTACTGGAGAACGTCCAGAATCGTACTCCCAATCCGGCCTTACTGTCCACAGTCGCGATACTAATTCCTCGCCGGAGGATCCTGGAAACAGTGCAAAGAGTGTAGAGGAGAATGAAAACTCAAAAGCGCGCCCATACGGCACATAAGGACATAAGACATACCCACGCCGAACGAAAGACAAAGACAGGAATATATAGGAAGTGGGAATGAGTACCAGGTGCGGGCTAATAGAGCGCGCCGCCCCGCGAGTGCGCGCTGATTGCTCCACCAAGCGTGTCAAGTCAAGTCACCTTTATTTATATAGCGCTTTTAACAATACAGATTGTGACAAAGCAACTGAACAGCATTAATTAGGAAAATAGTGTCAATAATGCAAAATGACAATAGTAAACACTCATTTTTCAGTTAAAGACAGTTCATCATTGAATTCAGTGATGTCATCATCCAGCTCAACTCAGTTTAAATAATATCTTTGCAATCATGCCAACGATAACGCTGGAAATGAAGTGTCCCCAACCAAGCAAGCCAGAGGGGGGGGGGGAGAGACAGCTGGCAAGGAACCAAAACTCCATCGGTGACAGAATGGAGAAAAAACCTTGGGAGAAACCAGGCTCAGTCGGGGGGCCAGTTCTCCTCTGACCAGACGAACCAGCAGTACGGAAAAATCCATTTAAGACGTAATAAAACAGACGATAAACACTATTAACAGCAATAATTATATTATGCAATCAAACTTATAGAAAAATGTGATAGTTCTGTATGTTGTTTCAAGGTTGGCATCATCTGAGGTCCTCTGAGGGGTTGCATCATCTCTTCTCAGGTGTTCTGGATCCAGACTGAAGCTTGTGTAAATCCTAGTTACCACGGGATGTCAAGCACGTGGCAAAAGACAGAGAAACAAATACAAACATAATTAGCGTAGCTGCTGTTCCAACCAAGCAAAAATTATTTGTTTAACCCAAACTAAAGAATAATAATGTGCATTTGATTAGATATAACTGCAGTAAAAGATTATAAGATGCATTATTTGAATGCTTGGCCAAAGAGATGTGTTCTAGATCTAGATTTAAACCGAGAGAGTGTGTCTAAACCCCGAACGTTATCAAGAAGGCTATTCCAGAGTTTGGGAGCCAAATGCGAAAAAGCTCTACCTCCTTTAGTGGACTTTGCTATCCTAGGTACTACCAAAAGTCCAGAATTTGCGACCTTAGGGAGCGTGATGGATTGTAGCGTGGTAGAAAACTAGTTAGGTACGCAGGAGCTAACCAATTAAGGGCCTTATAGGCAAGTAATAATATTTTGTAACTGATACGGAGGTTAATAGGTAGCCAGTGCAGAGACTGTTAAATTGGGGTAATATGATCATATTTTTTGACTTGGTAAGAAATCTAGCAGCTGCATTTTGGACTAACTGCAGCTTGTTTATTGAAGGTGCAGGACAACCACCTAGCAGTGCATTACAATAGTCCAGTATAGAGGTCATGAATGCATGAACTAGCTTTTCTGAATCAGAAACATTTAACATGTTTTGTAGCTTGTTAATGTTTCTAAGATGGAAGAATGCTGATTTTTTTAACATGGGAAATATGATTTTCAAAAGACAAGTTGATATCTAATATAACACCCAGATTTTTGATTGTAGAGGAAGTAACCGTGCATCCGTTTAGTTGCAAATTGTAATCCAAGAGATTTTGTGTACTGTCTTTTGGTCCAATAAGGAATATCTCTGTCTTATCCGAATTTAAATAGGAGAAAATTATTGGTCATCCATTCGTTTACATTTTTAACACACAATCCGTTAGCTTAGATAATTTAGAAGTTTCATCTTGTCTTGTTGAGATATATAGTTGAGTATCATCGGAATAACAGTGGAAACTAATCCCGTATTATCTAATAATATTACCAAGGGGCAACAAGTATATCGAAAATAGCAGAGGACCTAGGACAGATCCTTTGTGGCACTCCATATTTTACTGGTGAAAATTGAGATGACTCCCCATTTAAATGAACAATGTGGTAGCGATCGGACAGGTAGGATCTTAACCATCTTAAAGCCTGCCCTTGAATAACCGTATAGTTTTGTAATCGATCTATGATTATCTCATGATCTATAGTGTCGAACACAGCAATAAGATCAACTAAAACTAGTAATGAGATGCAACCTTGGTCTGACGCAAGAAGCAAATCATTTGTAATTTTAACAAGTGCAGTTTCTGTGCTAGGGTGGGGCCTGAAACCTGACTGAAATAATTCATAAAGATCCTTTTTTTTGCAAGGAGCACAATTGAGCAGACACAACGTTTTCAAAAATTTTAGACATAAAAGGAAAATTTTAAATGGGTCTGTAATTTGCCAGTTCATTTATGGGGAGAATGGATCTAGTTTTGGTTTTGTCTCGAGGAAGTAGAGATGGCTTTATGGGAGAGGTGACGTAGCTGCATGTTTGGGACGTGAACTAAAGACAACGACGAGTTAATAATATTGAGAAGCGGTTCTTCTGCTACAGGTAACAACTCTTTCAGTAATTTAGTGGGTACAGGATCTAACAGGCATGTTGTTGGTTTAGATGCAGTGATAAGTTTATTAGCTCTTCCTGTCCTATAGCTGTAAGCACTGCAGTTTATCTTTTGGTGCGATGAATGAAGCTAAGTATTATACGCTGTAGAATATACATTTGTTATTGTATTTCTAATGTTATCTATTTTATCAGTGAAGAAATTCTATTAAAGTCACGTTACTCAATGAATAAACTTCCCCTGTGAGGGAATATTTAGATTGGGTGGAGTCTGGTTATTTGTTAATCTAGCCACTGTGCTAAATAAAAACCTAGGATTGTTTTGGTTATTTTCTATGAGTTTGTGGATATGGTCAGCCCTGGCAGCTTTTAGAGCCTGTCTATAGCTGGACATACTGTTTTTCCACGCAATTCTAAAAACTTCCAAGTTAGTTTTTCTCCATTTGCGCTCAAGACTACGAGTTTTTTTCTTGAGAGAATGGGTATTACTGTTGTACCATGGCGCAGTACGTTTTTCTCTAACCTTTTTCAATTTGATGGGGGCAACAGCTTCTAATGTATTAGAGAAGATAGTGCCCATGTTGCTAGTTATTTCGTCTAGTTCATGTGTACTTATTGTACACAGAGCAGTTGAGATAAATCAAGCAGGTTATTTGTGAATCTGTCTTTGGTGGCTGGAACAATAGTTCTGCCCGGACGATAACGCGGAGCCATATAGTTAATATTAGTAATACGCAGCATGCACGATACAAGGAAATGGTCAGTAACATCATCACTTTGAGGTACGATATCTATATCAGTAAGATCAATTCCATGCGATAAAATTAAATCTAGCATATGATTAAAACGATGAGTGGGCCCGGTGACATTTTGCTTGACTCCAAAAGAGTTTATTAGGTCAGTAAACGCAAGTCCTAATGCATCATTTGTATTATCAACGTGAATATTAAAATCTCCGACAATTAGCGCTTTATCAACAGTAACCAATAGGTCTGAGAGGAAATCTGCAAATTCTTTTAGGAAATCTGTATACGGCCCTGGTGGTCTATACACAGTAGCCAGAGCAAGAGATACGATAGATTTCTTTTGCATATCTGACAGTGTAACATTAAGCAGAAGTATTTCGAATGAGTTAAACCTGTATCCTGTCTTCTGAGTAACATTGAGAATATCACTATATTGTTGCAACACCGCCGCCACGACCAATCTGACAGGGCTCATGCTTATAACAGCAGCTTGGTGGAGTAGACTCATTTAGAACAATATAATCATTAGGTTTTAGCCAGGTTTCAGTCAAGAAGAGTACATCAAAACGATTATCTGTGATCATTTCATTTACATAACTGCTTTGGGTGAGAGTGATCTAATGTTTAGGAGCCCAAACTTAAAAAATTGTTTTTGTTAATTTATTTTAAATTTTTCTGGTTTAATCACGATCAGATTTTTTCTAGATCCTGCATTAAATTTATATTTTGACCTCACTATTCGGGGAACAGACACAGTCTTTATAGATTGGACAGCACAAGTACTTCTATCATTTAAGCGGGTAGAACACAAGTCATCAGGGCAGTTATTTGAGATTTGACTTACTAGTCATATGGAGCGCAGCGTCCTGGAGATGTTGTCCGACATGAGCTCCGCTCCCACT
Source organism: Sinocyclocheilus anophthalmus (assembly GCA_018155175.1). Lineage (NCBI taxonomy): Eukaryota > Metazoa > Chordata > Actinopteri > Cypriniformes > Cyprinidae > Sinocyclocheilus > Sinocyclocheilus anophthalmus. The sequence continues at coordinate 132,455 of JADLZN010010199.1, read as the reverse complement.
CTGCTGGGGTGCAGACCATCAGCGCGAAACAGCCTATGACGCTCCCAGAAAAGATTCCAGTTATAAACAAAGAGCAGTTTCTGTTCTTTACACCATGACAATAACCATTCATTTAAAGCAAAAAGCCTACTGAACTTTTCGTGTCCTCGTCAATACGTGGGAAGCGGTCCTGACACGATGATCGTCGTCGCGGGCGATGTGCGGCGCACGTCTCGATCAGGCTCCTGAAGTCCCTCTTCAGTGTCTCCGTCTGCCGCAGCTTGGTGTCGTTAGCACGACCGCTCCGGGGCTCTCGTCACCCTTCAGGATCGCGGGTATCCACACAGAAACATCGAGAACACGAGCACCAAGGAAACAGTGAGTGTGCACTTTACCTTCAGCTAACGTAGCACGGACGTGCCGGACGATGGAGTCTCCGATGATCACAGCGTCGCGTTCCGTCTCGCGGAGGGGAGCGAAGCGGTTCCGGGTGGAGATCTCGAAGACCGGAGGCGGCGGAGGGGGAAAGGTCGTCGCCCGGGACCTGGCTCGCGTCTTCCGCTGCGGCTGCACCCAGGGTCCGTGGTGTCCCGGCGCCGGAGTGAAGGACATCTGGGAAGATAGCGTCCTGGGTGCACCGGGCCTGTGCAGAGAAACACACGGAGTAGAGGTGGTGGGGGAATTAGCAGCGCGCTGTATACTTACCTCGGACTTGTGAGCGTCAGCCTGGGATGTTTCCAGCGCGGCTCTCCGCGCTCTCAGCTGGGTCTGCTTTGCCATCAGGTCCCGGATCTGCTTCTCCACGGCCTCCAGCTCGACCTGCACCGAATGCATCTCGAACGTGTCCTCACCTGCACTCAAAGGTAGACACACATCCGCCATTAAAGCTAGTAAACATTGAGTAAACAATGGAAATGTGTGTTGGGATAGAGTATTAGGGTAAAAGAGATTAGCGGCAACCACGCTGGCGATGCTAGCGGGCTATATGCTAATAGCGGACTCGGAAGTCAAAAATAGAACTAGTGCTAACAAAGCGCTCTGATTGTTTTTGTTGTAGAATACGATAGGGGATATATTCACACGTTATAAAACTGAAAAAGGATGGTGTATAAAATTGATTTTAAGATAAAAAATTAGACGACAAAGAATTAACTTGACGGAGCTCAAACTCAAACCACACGGCAGCAACAAACAGGAAGTGACAGGACCAAAACAACCACCACGTGCAAATGACAACATCAGCGCACAGGTGAGAAGCAGAACGGAGTCGGAGAAGGTACCGGTACTGACATATGGTCCCTGAGACCCCAAACAGAACTAACAGTTTTTCCACAGAGGACATTTAAAGCATGTTTAATAATTTGACTTAGTTTAAAAGTCATGACATAAGGTAAAACCCTGAGACTTTGCTGTTTATTTGGTTAATTTGAGAAATTTTAAAATAGCATTTGGGTCTCTCTGACTCCAAACATAACATGAGTCAAATTAGCTCTGGTAATTATTCTAACTGCTTATTTTGCGGCTGTTACCCAATAATGTTTCTTTAATAACAATGTCTTGGAAGTCTTTGGAGGTGTGTGGTAGATATTTGCAGACCTCCTACTCTGACTACAGTTCATAGTTACTATGGTCTTGTTCAAAGTTAGAAGATCATCATTCACTAGGACTGAGAAAAATGCCTCTCACTGAGTCCACCTACACACTAGTGCACTGAAACAAAACAGAGCAAAAGAGAAAGAGAGAGGGAGACTGTGACAGACAGGAGCAGAATGAAAAATTAAATAGCAGGAAATGAAATATTTTCTTTAGAGAGAAAGAAAGAGCCATGCCTTGTCCGGGTCATTGCAGAGGTCCAGTAATCCAGTTTTTAATGAACGTGGACCATGAACCACCCAACATCCTGGTCCAAAAGTTTCAGTCTCATAGGGATCTTTGAACACTGCTCATGTAAACTGCTTCTGGCTGCTTTTAAATTGCTCTCTTTTGTGTAATCGATCCTTTAATCACAATTTAATGCTTTACTTCCACTGTTATGAAGTGCAATGGACCTAGGAGCATTACAATTTCATAAAGGCAGGGCAGTGCTAATCACCAAAGCGATATTGATAATGGAGAGTGGAAATTATTTCACTATTATGGGTTATACCTTGCCACATCACTGGTTTAGGCAAAGGCAAAATCTGAGACTGAAATCATGCAGCAGAGTATGCAATGTTGACACTGAAGGTGAGAAAGAGCCATTATATCATCTTAATTTATTCCTTAAACGTATCACTATATAACTTTAATGATGTAATTGGCAATTTATAGAAGAATATTCAAGCAGCAGGCCCAACCTTTAAAAGAAAAGCATGTTACTGACATGTTGTGTAATTGTGTTAAATTACATCTACTCTATATTATAAATGGATAATCATAAATAATAATAATAAATAATAATAATAATAATGTAATACATTAATAATTATATTGCAGTGGTGCTGGCATCAAAGTATTGTAGCGGATCAGCTCATGGGGAAATATTAATAATTAATCATAACTTGTTATAATTAATTATAAATATTTAGATAAACTGTAGATATTTACTTGACCTCTCAACTGTCTGTCAATTCTAAGAACATTAATTTCCTGGTTAAGGGAAATTACTTTCTTACTGTACAATTCTAAACAGAGCTTGTAGCATAAATCTGCATGATTACGTGACTCCAGTTATGAGCAAACAATGAACAACGTCCAGTGTGATACAAGTAAGACTTTATAAATACATAAACACTTAAACTGGTATAACATACACATACACACACAACACACACACACACCCATACAGTTGGTATAGGAAAGGGTTAAAGTTTAACTCAGTAAAGAGGAGAGAAAATAAGAATATGAGGTTATGGAACCATTTGCATATTCAGCAGATCTACACCTGAAGGAAAATGTCAGATTCTTAGTTCAAACAAACCCTGTAAAAAGGTGTAACTGATACTTAATGTATCAATGAATAAGACTAAGTTTGAATACTTGCACGTTTCGTCTGTCTGAAAGAAATGCTTGATGCAATCTGAAAGTCCCAGTAATCTTTGCTGAAGTTGGTTGATGAAAAAGAACCAGTTTGAGTCAGAGAATCTTGGTGAATGGAAAAGTCAAGGCCGAAGGCCTGGCACAAAACGTAGGATGTCCTGGAGCATTGTAGCTCAAATCATCTCAGAATTCAAACAAACCACCGACATGGGCGGGTCACATAAAGTGCGGCCTTTAAAGCCTGCAAAGACTCACGCCTCTCAAGATGGGCTTGTCCAAAGAGAAAGTCCGGAATCCCAAGTGGGAGATTTGAGATACTGGGGAGTTTTTATGACCTTGTGTGAGGAGGGTAATTTGCAAATGGAACTTGAATCGAAAATACTAAAGGTTCTCAGGGCACTAATATATTGCCTTCGTACCAACAAATAATATACATTCTTTTTTAGATCATCAGAAGGCGAATTCATATATACTAAGCATGGTAGGATTACATATAGGTATGATGAAAGGAATGAATGGTTCCATCATAAGCCCGCGTAAAACAGTATAAAATCTCAAAAACAACATACACAATGACCTGAAGGCTATGTGTGTTCATTCAAATAAAAGGTTTCCTATGGATTAATTAGAAAAGAGTCCATTTCTACTGGGCACTGTGTCTCTTTCTAATTCAAAGGCAGTGATTTTCCCTACTCACATTCCATTAGGTCGTAAATATATCTGGTGTCAGGGTTGCCATGGTAACCAGGGGCCTGTGGTCATTCGCAGACATCCTGGCGCCCAGTGGATTGGGGGAGTGTGACGATTTGTTAATCTAATGAATGATTGATTTGTTAAATCAAATGAAAAATTGTGTTTTTGATTGGTCCAGACGCTACAGTACTGAAAATGTGTACTTAAGTACAAGTACTGATACATTGCTGAAATAATACAAAATTTCAAGTAAAAGTACTGGTGTCAAAACAGTACTTAAGTAAAAAATACAAAGTACTCCTTTCAAAAAACGCTAGAGAATACTAGTTGACTAGTTACTTTTGTACACTTTAGTTCGATAGTCCACTTTAGACATTCTAATAACAGTAAGTAACTTTGCAACTACATGTCATCTAGCAGTTAGTAGAGTATTAGTAGAATGTCTGCTTAATATCTTCTAACACTTTCTTTGTCAACTTATTCTACTAACCCTAAACCTACCCTAACAGTCTACTCTGAGAGTTAGTAGACATCTAGATGCAAATTAATGAGAATTAGTTGACATGTAGTAGATATGTAGTTACAAAGTTACTTATAGTTAATAGAATGTCTAAAGTGGACATATCGAAATAAAGTGACCGTACTTTTTAGCAAACGATATTTAATGAATTACCAAAAAATATTAATATCAAAGATCTATGTGGATAATAGCTACTTTGAACACAACCCACTTTTATCTTATTGACAAAGTACGTGAATTAGTGGTCATGATACAAGAATTTCTAACTTCAATACCTTGAAAAATATCAATATCAAAGTAGCCGTGAACCGGAAGTCGCAACTGACTTCAGTGTTGTGATGTATTTCCAAGTGAAATGGAATATTGAATAAAGGGCGGGGTTTTATTGTGGTGCACCTCCACTCCACCTCTTGCTCAGAGCAGATTCACGGTTGGATAGGAGTGGTTAAGAATATCTGCTTGTTACGTCTGACATCATTCTTCACCGCTTATGGGTCCTAACGCTCTGCCAGAAGCCCCCCCCCTCAAAAAAAATGTGCATATACACACTCACACTGAAAAATTATAATCCTAACCTTTATCTCCATACTGAAATCCCAGATGGCCTTATTCAGTAACGAACTATGATTTAAAAGTAATGATGTAGATTATTTTGCTTAATTTGTACTTAAGTACAAGTACAAGTACAGCGTTAAAAATATAAAAAAGTACAATTACCCGAAAAAACTACTTAATTACAGTAACGTGAGTAGTTGTAATTCGTTACCTCCACCACTGTATATTTGTAAACTCACATGCACACTTTAACCTGCATATCCTGCAGACATTGTTATTTTACGCATGACAATCTAAACTCACTCCAATGACTTTCCTTGAAAGTTTTAATAAAATCCAAGCCAAGTTATTTATTGTCTAGAATTGGCAGGCTGTAGAAAAAGTGTACTGCTGAGCAGAAGCCTGGACATTGCTTACGGTAGCATAACTTTAGCTCACAAGAGATAGGAAGAGTCAGAGAAAGAAACATTTGAAAAGATTTAAGAATAAGTTTACACTCAAGTTAGTCCTTTGCAATTCAAACAAAAGTGTATAACACGTGTCTTGTACATCACGTGCTGTGTCAGTTTGACTGTTGTAGGGAATAACCATGACATGGTCTCGCAGCAAATGGTCATTCTCTAGTTGTTCTCCTATTTGTCAGACCAGTGCACTCCACTGACCATGCTTTAAGTGTGGCTCATTCACACACTCTAAAGTGAATGTAAACCTGAGGGCATAGCTGACATTTTTGACATAATTCAGGCAAACAGGGGTGTGCCACAATCACAGCAATGCAGCCATCTGTCAGCATATCATGACTGTGCTTACATAAACACAAAATTCTACTGTATGTACTGTAAACAAACTGTATCATCCACACACACCTTCTGTACATACATTCAAACAAATTACATCATGAGACAAACAGCATTGTATTTAAAATCTACTTTTGCACAAGCAGAAATACAATTAGCAGTTCATTTCTCACTAAAATGTCTTTGACCACACAACAAGGAGTTATTTTCTCATGTGCCTCAAGGCGAATTTAATAGAAATAGGCAAATAGACAACAAAGCATTTATCACAATGAAAAGATTATTAGAACTGTAATTTTCAGCTTTCTTGTCAAAAACAATAAGTAAAAGCATTTTAAAAAGATAATTTCTGCTTTCTTCAACCCCCCCCCCCCACACAAGGTAAAAAAAGCACTCCCAAAAAATACATTTACTTTTTTTTATTTTAAAAAGCACTCTAGTATGGTCATTCTTCGTTGCCTTTGATGAGCCTCAGTTAATTGAAATTGATACTGTGCACAGTGCATTATAGACGCACGTCTTTTATTGTTTGTTTTCAGTTTAAATTAGGGGGGAAACGAGCAAACGGAAAAGCGTCAGAGAAAGGACAGCAGGAACGAAAAAGCCAAGGTTCAGCTCTATAGCTAGTGTCTAATTAAAGCCACAGCTGTCATCAAATTCAAAGTTTACTTTTTTTTGTCAAAAACTTCAGCAACGTGAACATACATTCCCGATAAATATGAATCAGATGCGACTGCTGCTGGTGCTTTCTCAGTGCTGAGAATCTGCCTGTGAGTTGGCTGCCCTTGTGGAGTGAGCTGAATGGTTCTTTGTGATGTGAGGGCAATTGCAGCCAGTCAGGCTGAAACTGCACCAGTGATTAGGAAAATTGAGTTTTTCAGAGCCACTGGGCCTTTTGAATCAAACTCTACGAGATGCTGCTCTCGGGAGCCTTCCCTGCAAAAAAGACACATCTGTACCGCCGCTCGCTTTCTGCAGATATTTCTGGATCCAGGTGGTACTTTCAGTCAGATTAATATGTTAATCTGTTATGTCAATTCTCTGAATGAATGGGGGCTCATTTCCTGAAAAAAGAGGAAACTGTTCCGTAAGTGATTGTGAAGTTGGAAAGAGGACATATTATTGTGAAAATCTATTGCTGCCATTCAAGCGGAATTTTTCCCAAGAGCCTTGGCATTAATATATGTACAATGCAACAGTGAACAGTAAGTAAGGCCATCTGTGGAAGCTTAAACTTTGCAAATAGATTGTGCAGGGAGTTCACTTAGAATGAATTGCACCCACTGATAGTGGCATTTATCTGCATGCGCTGTATGTTTTGTTTTATTCCAATCTACCATCCTCCAATTTACTAAAGGAGTTATGCAAATTCGTACATAGCGACACAAATACATGTTCAAAATCTGTGTTGAATACAAACTACACAGTGCAACTCCTGATGGAAGCAACATGAAGATATTCCAGATCAGGGAAGTCACATTTACTAGATGTGTAAAATTACATATTTTACAGTTTCATTTGAATTACAATTTAACAATGCAACATTTCTACAGGCTTTTATCATGCAAACACAATGTTAGAGGCATGAACATTGTAAACTCAAAACTAACTAACTAACTTTATTTGCTTTCTTTTTTTCCCCAGACCTTTTTCCTTGCAATTATGAGAAACTCAGAATTCCAAAATATAAATACAGAATTGCAAGATATAAACTCACAATTCTGAGAGAAAAAAAAAAGTCTGAATTTTGAGATATAAATTAAGTGTTGAGAGAAAAAAAAGTGAGATCAATTTCTCAATTTCCTTTTTATTGTTTTTATTATTTATTTATTTTATTTATTTTTGTTTATGTTGCTCGTGGCAGTATATACTTACATATATTAGAATGATATCTAAAAGATCATGTGACACTGAAAACTCGAGTAATGGTAAAATTCCTTTTTGCCATCACTTGAATAAATTGCATTTTAAAATACTTTACAACAGAAAATATTTTAAATTGCAAAAAATATTTCGTAATATTACTGTTGTACTGTATTTTTTACCAAATAAATGCAGCCTTGGTGAGCATAAGAATATTCTATTGAGAACATCAAAAACCATACTGTACCCAAACTTTTGAATGGTAATATAAGAATAAATAAATAAACTACTCAACCTCATTAATCAAACATTCTGCTGCTGGATGACTAGTCAGTTAGCCAACAGCACAACAAAATGCCTAGATTTCTATTGGTCTACTGTGTACTGTGGCAGTGCTGTTGCTTAATAGGTTGTATTTTCTGACTGATAGATCTGTTCTGTCTCCTGACACCTTATGGACTTGTAATGTGTATGACACGCCCTTTTATTGGCCTGAAAGATTTATTAGTGGTCTATAACTGGGTTGAAAAAGGAATGTGATATTGTACTAATGTGCCGGTGTGTGTTGACACATGGGCCTTGTCCTTGTATTTGCTGCAGTGTGTTCTATTTCACAGCTGTTGATATTTGTGCATTGTGAGTTGTGTCTGTGTATATTTGTGTGCTTGTGAAATGAAACCTGTGTGTCACTGGCATCATTTCTCTTCATTTCTTCTATTACCTTGGGATCTGCCCTTTCGTTGGCCAACTAAAAATGTAGCCAGTAGTTTCAGTTATGAATGAGTCCAAAGCAGACTTTTCTAATGGGAAACTGCTGACTAGAACTATTATCAGGTACACTGAATTGTGTAAATACACTGTGTTGTATGACCAAAAATCTAATGTAGTAAAATAAAACATTCTTCTCTCCCCCTTCCCCTCCTCTCGGTTTTATCCTCTCCTTTTCCAAGGTCACAGTAAAGAGGGCTGAACACTTGTTTTATCACACGACTGCTGACAGCTGCAATTTAATTGTGACCGAGAGTAACATATACCCTACTTTCAGGAGCAGGACAGAAAGAGACCTTGAAAACATCCCCTCGACTCACTTAAACTCATCTGCTCTATCACCACCCGCTGGTTTATTCCCAGCTAAGCCACAATAATGATAAATGAGCAAAACATCATAAAATCTGATGTCTTACATGATGCTGCACACCCTTAAGTCTTTGGGTGCTTGCAAGGAGAAAGTCGAAAGTAAGTCGAAAGTGAAAGTCAGACCCTTAGTAGATATTTTTCTCCTTATATCTTCTGTCTTTTATTTACCTTTACTTGACTTTATAGGAATAATTGCACCACAAACAAACGATTTTCTCACACTCATGTTATTTCAAACCTGCATGACTTTTTCTTCTGTAAAGTACAAATGGTTAAATTTTAAAGCATTTTCTCTGTTTGGCTGAAACAGGTTCAAAGAGGACACTAAAAGCACACTAAAAATATCACAAATGTGGTTGATACACTATATGTCAAGTCTTCTGAATCTATAGTGTGAGAAGCAACTTCGGTTCAGTATTCATTTTGACATCTACCCTTTTTGAAGCTTCAAAGCTGCAGAACATCCATGTGTTGTAACTGCATAAAAAAAAAAAAAAAAAAAAAAAAAATAATATATATATATATATTTTTTTTTAATATATATATATATTAATATATAGATATTATATATATAATATATAGATATATATAGATTATATAATATATTATATCTATATAATATTATTGTTATTATTATTATTTTATTAGGGTGCATTATATATTATTTTACAGGATTTTTCTGGCTTACCTAGATTCTATAATTACTAGTTAAACAGCTCACTTTTATTTCAACCTCATATGCTATAACTTTATCATCCAAAGGATTCTCGGAGTCCTGCGAAAGTCAGACAACATGTAATAAAAATGTATAATGATTCTTTGATGAGGGCATGATCACACTGTGGACACAGTCTCACAAAACGTATGGACAAAATTTAAAATGATTCATCACATTACAGTTACATGCCCTAAAACATCCGCTGGGCCTATTGAGCTCATGAGGCAAAAGACATACATTAGCTATTTATTTTTGTCATATGAACAGGAATAAATGCAATCCTTGGTTCAATTTCCATGTGTCCCTCCCTTGCTGTTGAAAGTGCCTGAGGAAAATTGTGTTCTAAGATTGCATTTTGCATCAACAGGTGCTCAACACATATCATGGGCTTTCATTCTGATTGAACCCAGGTTCTGTTATGTTTCCTCGCAATGCAGGAACAATCTCAAGTGCCTGTTTCTGTGGACACATATGAAAACAAGAATATCAATCTAATTTAAGCTGTGGGGAATATATGAATGCAAATGTAAAAGTCATAAGAAGAAAATGTTATGTCTTGAATTTTCTAACGTTTTTCACCCAGCCATCAGCAATCTTTTCCTTGTTTTTGTTTTTTTTAGAGATATTCAACAAGAAATTAAAATTTTTTTTTTTTTTTTGAATTTTTTTTTACATGGATTAAAACTGACAACTAATTATAATCAAAAGCATATTAATCAATTAAACGGTTTGACAAACTCGGCAGCTAGAGGAGGGTTTGTTTGCACGCATAATGAATCACATATGTCATACTTGTTTATTCAGTTCACTTTACTTTTGATAAGTTGAAAAGGAGTTTGGCGTGAATAGAAAAAGCATCCTATTTCTTTAGTACATAAAATGTAGAAGATAAAAAAATAAATAAAAAGAAATAAAGGTGCTTTTGATGTACATTTCTTTGAGTATATGTTTTAACCTTGCCATTCAGCATTGTATACAATAGTTACAAAAATTTACAAAATCTTTTTTTTTTGTCTGCCGTTGAGTTTAAAATTAACTGTCTGCCATTGTAAAGTTATGACGACATGTTTTGCAGAAAATGCAACCAGATACAATTTCTGTTCTTTGTTTTGCAGGTTTTCATGTAAATTTCTTGTTGAGGCCTCTTGATTTCGTTTAGTATAAGGTTCTAACCAGGCCGCTTATAGGCCAATTGTGTCTACTACCGGAAAAGCTGAGAAAATGCAATAGAAAGTGATTGACACTGGAGTGAATTGATTTAGGAGAAAATGTGAGATTGGATATGGGGACACACCTGACAGCTTTTAAATGTAACCAAAGATAGTATTTGTAAAGTAAGTAACTAGGAGTTTATAAACTGGTGAAAGACGGTTTCAGCTAGGGGATGGAGAACTAAGAATAGTTTCTTTGTCAGAATGCGTTCTATTTAGTATATTATTATTATTCAACAAATAATAATCATATTTTTACTAAAACTAAAATGAAACAAAAAACAAAACGTGCAGTCAGATTAAATTGTGTGTTGTTCACTAAACCTCAACCACCACGCCAAACAGATTTTAGTGTTTTTGGGGCTAATCAAGGGTTCAGTTCACGATTTAAAGGGGTCCTATTATGCTTTTTCACTTTTTTAATTTTAGTCAGTGTGTAGTGTGTATGTTTGGGCATAAAAAAGATCTAATCGTTAAAACTCAAGTCCAGTCCAAAGGGAGATATTTTAGTTTTTAAAATCCTGTTTTATTTTTCAGACTACAACGAACGACTCGTTTGGACTACAACGCTTATTTTCCAGGATTTGTGATATCACAAAGCGGATCATTTAGAATTTCATTACAAATAATTCCCACCTACAGAAATTCGAATGGTTGGGGAGGTGCGAGGTTGTGGTTAGAACGCTTGGTTGAGTGAGTGCATCAGATGAGACGACGAAGAAGAAGTGCTGCTGCAGAATTAGTGCATCAGAGGAAACCAAGAAGAAGACCTGCTGTACTGTAGCTTCAAATGTTCGGCATGTCTAGAACAATTATTTTAAGCATAACACGACGTAGCTGGGCGCCGCGGACAGACGCCGAACGGTGCCGCCAGTGTGCCTACACTCATACAAAATAAAGTATTTTAATTTTAAAGACATGGTCCGATGCAACGCTGCGCTTTTCGTTCAGTGTGCGACTGCCTGAAATGCTGTTTTTTTCACCTCCGTGCCCAAACGTCTTTGTTTGGGCTTCCGAAAGCGGATGATGTTATGAAACAGTGGTTGCAATTTATTTTTTAACTCTGTTCCTGAGCATTATAACCCTAATTTGCTATTGTGTGCTGCGCATTTTTACTGAGGACAGTTTCCACAACACGAGGGAGTACAGTGCCTGATTCGCCCAAATGTTTTTGTTGAAAGATGGAGCAAGGGGCAGGGCAGTGCTGAAACACTGTCTAAGCTGTTCGCCAATCACAACGCACTGGGACAGCTAACCAATCACAACACATTTTGTTTTTCGGAAGGTGGAGTTTCATCAAAGCCGGAACTAATCGAGCCGTTTGTGCCAGGTGGGGGAGAAAGGTATTTTAATAATGTAAATTATGTGAAAAATAATGCGTTTTTCGAACCACCAAGCATGAGAGCATGTTCTAGTACACCCTCAAAACAAAATCAAGACTTTGTAAAAGAGCATAACAGGACCCCTTTAATGACTCTTGTAAGACGTTTCTTTACAGTGACTTAAAAATACACTGCACTACCAGTGTAGTCTGATTCTTGAACAGATGGTGCCTATGAATGGAAAAAAAACACAAACACAAACAGCTTAAAATTTAATATACATCCCTATTTGTGACTATATAAATATAGACCACTTTGCATGAAATAATATTCAAGAACAACAATAAAAACAATAATAATAATAATTAGTAGTAGTTCTGAATTTGTCCATTGAAATATTGTCAGCAGTAATTCAAAAAAGTAATGAACTCCTATAATGCACATTCCTTGTTTACAGAAATAAGGGAGTTAACACTAATGAAAAAGACAAAATAAGTAAAGCATGAGAAATTTTGCATGTTGATTTAGTGATACAGAAGATATTAGAGATGTCATCCTTGAATTCCAATTAGTCTAACACTCCCTTGATGTCTCTTCTCCTTTTAACTTCTCTCTCTGTTCACAGCTGGAGACAAAGACAAAACCATATCAAATGGTTAGCCTCACTTTCAATTACAAAGACATCATCAAGGGACTGTATTGGAAGTATCTGACTATGAACAAAACAATAGTTGTTATTAATAATATTTGCATGCTTGGAGATATATCAATGCACTCTCAGTGAAGTTTGAGATGTTGTGCAATAGTCATTTACAAGTAGATCCACTATTATGAGCTAGTCTGTGATATAAAAGATCATGTTTTAGATTTCGTGTCACCTGGAACACATGCGTGAAAAGAATCGAAAATTGCTTTTCTCTAAATGATAATCATCAAATTGAGATTTATCATTACTACACTGTGAACAAAATAAAGAAGGGTTGAGAACAAATAGATATCAAACAAACAATTAAAGGGGTCATATGATGCAATTTAAATTTTTCCTTTCTCTTTGAAGTGTTACATGCTCTTGGTGCATAAAGAAGATCTGTAAAGTTGCAAAGACTAAAGTCTCAAATCCAAAGATATATTCTTTATAAAAGGTTAAGAGTCAACCACGCTTACCTAAAATGGCTCATTGTAACACGCCCACACATGTCTACGTTACGATGTGGGAAGATTTGCATAACGCCGCCCAAATGTTCACGCAAAGAAAGAAGGCGTAACTTGTATTCTTGCTGTAGTATTGTTGCTGCCGCCATGTCGTGAAGACGCGTGTGTGTGTGTTTGTGTTCTGTGTGTTTCGCCTTCCAAAAGAGGACGATATTCCCTTCGTCATGCTTAGAGCTGATCCGCTCTGGTTGCTGAGGAAATACATCAACTTCGCACTGTGGACTTTCACCGTGGAAGAAGGAGTTCAGCCCGGGGTCGTCACATGTGGTTGCCGCAAGCCTCCGCTCACTCAAGCCTGCCCGCCGCCACTCACTCTAGCCCGCCGTGTGAAACTACTTTGTTTGGCCTTCCAAAAGAGGACACAACTAGAAATCAGTGGTTAAGTTGTATTTACTACACTGCTCCAGAACAGTTCAACCCAAATATTCAGATGTGTGCAGTAGGGCTGTCAAAAAAAATTCTAATTTCGAATATTCGTCGAATTTAAAATAAAAATCCACATCCGAATGCAAAAACATTGCATTCGAATTTTAGGTGTGCGTCAAGGTAGATTTATCAGTGGCGCACAAGATGTAATGACGATGTAAGTGTCGTTGCATTCTAATGTTTTTGTTCACACAGAATGCATATTTCACACATTTTCTAGACTATTGCACTCGCGTCTCGCACAAAGGAGCCGCATGATTAGAAAGCCATGTAAAATTAATGCAAGTTTAACTTTGAAAAAAAACATAGAGACTTTATGGCGGGTTTTTCCCCATCCCACTGCAACTCGCGTTTTTAAATGAAAAATGCACTCTGTGTGATTGGCTTTCCGCCCTTTGTATTAAACTATGCATACATACATGATGCTGTTTTGTTTATAGTTGTTTAAGCAACTTAATTATAATTGGTTTATAATTATTTTTTAAACATTATGCACTTTTTTTCACAGATAGTCATGTTATCTTATGCTTTGAAAAAATCTGTATTAGTAATATTTTGCTCGATGTGCCCTCTTGTGGTCTCAGGAGAGAAGCCAAAAGCTTTTCTTCACCCTAACTGAAATTATGCATTTTAAATTCGAATATAATTCAAATTTTGATAACATTTAAGTACAAAATTCGAGTCCCGTTATTCGAATTTAAAATGCATAATTTCAGTATTACAATATTACTAATGCACGTTAGTTTTTCAGCCATTTTGACAGCCTATTGGTCAGTCAAACATTTTATTGATGACTGTGTTCCAGTGTATAGTAGACTACAATGCCGGCTGTTCTGACCTCCAGACTGTAAGTACGTTTTCATTTAAAGGATTTGACACTGCTGATTCAAACGCAAGTTTTGAGCAGTGTAGAGTAACGCTTGTTGTTTGTAATTTCTCAGATCACAAATGCAGACATGAGCTGTGTCTCATTTAGAAGGCTGCACCCTCTGGAGGTCGAATCCTCTGGAGGTCGCATCCTCTGTAGGATGCATATACGAAGTGTCCTCAACCTAGAATTAAACGAGACGGCCTTCGTAGGACGGGCGGAAAAGGAAACTGGAAGTATCACGTTGCTATGCCAACAAATTTAGAGCATCGTTGCGCTCTCACACTAATTAAATGAAGGAAAATTATTTCTAAATATGGAAAGTAATTTAAAAAAATTGTTTTACTTGTTTTATTTTGTTCAATTTTTGAGGAGCTGCAGCGTACCTACAGCAGGCATCTATTCGAGAGTAAAAAGGAGGAGGATATTAAAAACAACGTTTATCCGTTTTTACCGAGGCGAATTAAGGTAAGTTGTAAACACCACATCTGCGCTTGTGCTGTGTACATCTGCCGGCACCGGCATTTTATAAATTAACGACGGTTGTTCACGGCGACGCAAAGAACTGTGGGTTATCTGTAGCAGCGAAGGATACACCCATGCATCCTCCGAATTCCTGTGAAAGAAAGTCGCATTCGAAGGTCGCATCCGGAGTGTCCTACTTGCTTTTCTGAAATGAGACAGCCTCGTACGTATGCAGCCTTCGAGCTACCTCCGGAGGCCGCAGCCTTCTAAATGAGACACAGCTATGGTTTTATGTTTACACGGCGTGAAGCAACGCGTAAAAAGACAGTATAAGTTATTATAATCCGTAATTATGTCCCCACTGGATGCAACAAATGCCTCGTTTATAATGGGTTTTAATGTCTTGCATTTTGTTTCACACAATTTTGGGGAAAAAAATTCAGAATTGTGAGAAAGTCATAATTACCCTTTCTTTCTTTCTTTCTTTCTTTCTTTCTTTCTTTCTTTCTTTCTTTCTTTCAATCTTGTACGGAAATGTTACCCCCTTACCATACTGTGATGGAGTGACAAGACAAAAACATTAACACAATTGTGTTTATAACTTGCAATTGCGAGATTTAAAGTAAACATGCAATTCTGATAGGTCTGAATTATAAGACAAACTCACAATTGTGAGAAACAAAGTCAAAACTGTAAAATAAAGAGTCGTAATTACCTTTTTTATTTTTATCTTGTGTGGTGGAAACAGGCTTCTGTTAGATCAGGCTCTTCAGAAAATCAAATCAGATGTATTCTCCAGATCAGAAAATATACATGACATTAAACTGTGTGAGGGCTCTAAAACATTGAAGTGCTATTTCTCGGGCACATACAGAACAATTCATCACCCATAAAGTTGTAGAAGCAGTTTGTATCAATATCAAATTGATATTCTGATAGTAGAATACGTCAGAAACACACCATAAACTGAAACATATAATAAACTATATAGTGCTTATACAGTGGATTATATGACCTATATTAACTGCTCAGACTAGATTTAATAAACCATAAACCTGGAATGTTTATGTATCTGCAGCAGCAGAATGTGTCACTGCAGGTTTAGCCGTATATGTGATAAAACGAAAAGAGCCTCTCCTGAGCCGATTAAACAGAAATTACTGAGAAACAGATAAAAGAGTATTCAAGCTCCCCATGGTCATATGCTTTTACTGCCATTTCAACAAGCGCTGTTTGTGTGTGTGTGTGTGTGAGTCCTTGAGAATTTTATGAGCCCAACAGAAGAAAGCAACTGTTCTATGAATAATGTTTAAAAATGGCCTATTTTTTAAAGCATCAATCTATTATATGCAGTGCTGATCCTAGACTTCTGGGGGCCCTACGCAAAACTGTGTCGGCGGGGGGTGAGTGGTTATGAACGAATGAATGAAACGCATTTGTCCGTGTTTCCATCCATCTCAAATCGTGCTCGCGGAAAGCACTTGAGAAACAGTGTCTCTTCCATGGCTCGGTACGCTTTCAACTCGTTTTTTTTAGTCTCGAGCAATACTGTACGACATTCACATTACATGATTTGACTTATTTTTATGTAGAAAGGGCGACAGCACACCGCATTAAAAGAAATGATCATTCATGTTTTCATAACCGCTGGCCAAATTCAAAAACTAAATTAAAATAAATCATCTTTGAGAGCAAGGGGGCCCCCTGGTGTTTCGGTGGCCCTACGCAACTTGCGTATTTTGCGTATAGGGAGGATTGGCTCCAATTATACGTACAAGGTTAGGTAAAATTAAGTGAGCATTAGGTGATTTAGAACATCAACAAGAGACTTATAAATATTTCAGCTGTGTCAATATTTGGCTTATTTATTTAATATTGTGGCTATAACTGTTTCCAGGCACAGCTCCATTATTATCTAATGCTGAATTTTCTTATTAACAGTGGAAAATTATACTTATACTAGAAATCACCACTAAAGTATGCATAAGTATAAGCAAATATGTTGTATTGTATTCAAATAATGATTACTTAAAACAAACAGGCTTATTTTATAAGCTATAGAAATAGTTAAAATTCAAAAGAAATTGAGCTTTTTTTTTGCCCAGCTAGTCACATCAGCATGCTTGTCAGTTTAATTTATATTACTCCATTTTTCTATATAACAGACACTGAAAGATATGAAACAGAAACAATTTGTTTTTAAAAGTGCTTGTCATCTTCACAGAGCACATTTATTCTTGTTTATCAGGTGGAGAAAAAAAATAGTTTCACAGTCTCTACCCACACCAAATATGCGGCACTGGAAATTTGCTTAGATTGCAACCATTTATTACTACTGCCATAAAAATACCATAACAATGAGTCCAAATCTGAGTCGAGATGCATTAGGATTTTTGGCCAGCTTTATGAATTCAGGTAATACATCACAGTTATTGTACTGACTTGTCAGTATTTACATAACACCACATGAATTTGATAGAATGTTATTATTCATTTTTTGTGCATAATGAATCCCTCCATTGTGTATGATTTTTCATAAGCTTTATCTAAAGAATCAATAAATAAATAAAAGTTATTGTAAACTAAAAATCTTTGTTTAGCAAGAAATCAAGTCATATAAACCTTATCGAGACCCACACATACTCCGCAAGCCTAAGCCAATTAAATTATCCCTTGTAAATTTATGTAATGAATATATTATTATTATTATTATTATTAATTTTATAAAATGCAATTTCCAAATAGGTACCAGGCAAATTAACACAGCATATTCCTCTCACGAATGAACGAATGAACAAATGAATGCCAAATAAGGATACATAATTACAGAAAGGAAAGGAAATACGAAGTAATGAGATATGTGCAGTCGAGACCTGAAGACTTCATGTTGCCCTTATTGATCAAGCTGCCCTCTTTCCCAATAACATTACATTGCAATGCCGAATACCAACATAAATGGACCAATCCAAGAAGTTTAATAACCCAGCTGCACATCAGCACAGTACTACAAAAAAGGTAGCAGTTTTATCTTTCACACACTCTCTCAGTTCTCTGCTGCATTGTTAATTGAGATTTTGCATTTCAAACACTGTGAATGGTCTGTTTTTTTTAAACATGCATCTAGCCTGCTGGCAGGTTCAAATGAACGCAGGAAGTACTCACTTATTGGGTAATTAAAATTTAAAAAAGGTGAGAGACATACTTTAATTAAACCTCCTTGTGTACTTTAATCAAAGCCTCCCCAAATTCAACTTCGCAAGATATTCACTTCATTCCGTTCATTAGCCAAGCACAAGAAATGCTACATTTACAAGGTACCCATTACATTGTACCCATTCACTTCTTGGGTGGGTAAATCACACATGGATGCCTTCGGTGCCTCTGCCCTCTGAGATAAGACAACAGCCTGTCTTAAATCTGTCAGTTGGATTCTGTCAACCAGACAGACAATCTTTACATTTCATTTGAAATCCAAGCTGAGCTGGTACCCATCCTATTAGGACCAATAGGGCCTGAGGGTATGAAATGTCTGTTCATGTTAAAATGTTTCCAGGGGAAGTACAAAAAAAAAACAGGGAGCCCTGGAGATGCCTAGAGCCCTGCAGAATGAAGTGTGTCTGCAATTCTGCCATGTCAGTCATGTTCTCCTGACTCTGTTTCCATCCCACTGATGAAGAGCTACACTGCTAAAATAGATCCGTAGTCTCCTTCAACTGACCAGCTGTCTGTTCCCTCTCTGCTTGGTTCTCAGAGCGGTGGTTTTAATGAATTACTCTTGGTTCTTTGATGGGATCTTAACCAAAAATGACACTTGATACAGAAGAACTAGGGTGGCAGTTAACCTCTGGGGTGGGTTCTCAGGGAAAGTTGAGAAAGGACAAACTTTTCCAGGGGTTTCAAAATTGAAAGAATTTGTAGCGTCTGGACCAATCAAACACACAATATATGTTTTGTTAGCTATATTTAACAAATACTCTGTAACACCCCTCAGTTAACAAGCCATATGAGGACCTATGAACCTTCCCCCGAAATGCGTAACACCTCAGGAGGGCAGAACAGGCCTCTGGTTCCATGGCAACCAATGCTGATATCACTGGGTTTATTGCCTAAAGGAATGCGAAGCACAGAAAATCACTGCATGTTCCATAGCAAGAGGCACAGTGCACAGTAGAAATTGACTTTCCTACTAATTAATTCATAGCAAAACCTTTCTTTGAATGAACACACATATCCTTCAGCTCATTGTGTATGTTGTCTTTGATATTTTTAGACTATTTTATGCATGCTTATGATGGAACCCATTCCTGTCTTCTTGCCTATATGTATAACCTTACCATGTTTAGTATCTATGATTTCGCCTTCTGATGATCTAAACGAGCGTGTATATTATATGTTGGTACATAGGCAATATATTAGTGTCCGAGAATCTTTAGTAATTTCGATTCAAGTTCCATTTGCAAATTACCATGCCCTCACACAAAGGGTCATTCAAAACTCCCCAGTATCTCAAAACTCCCACTTGGGATACCGGCCTTTCTCATTGGACAAGCCCATCTTGAGAGGCGGGGATCTTCTCCGACCTTAAAGGCCTCACACCATGTGACCCGCCCAGAGTCGGTGGTTCGGTTAGATTCTAAGATGAAGACATGAGCTAAAACGCTTCTGCAAACCACTAAGTTCGTGCCAGGCTTCGGCCTCAACTTTTCCATTCACCAAGATTAACTGACTCAAACTGGTTCTTTTTCATCAACCAACTTCCGCAAAGATCAACTTGAACCTTTGGACTGCATCAAGCCTTTCTTTCAGACAGACGAGACAGTTTGCAAGTATTCAAACTTAGTCTTATTAATTGATACATTAGGTATCATTTGCACCTTTTTACAAAGGTGTGTTTGAACTAAGAATCTGATGTTTCCTTCAGGCGGTAGATCTGCTGAATATCAAATGGTACCATAGCTTCATATTCTTATTTTCTCTCCTCTTTACTGCGTTAAGCTTTAACCCTTTCCTATATCAACTGTATGTGTGTGTGTGTGTGTGTAGTGTACGTTAGACAGCTTTAATGTGTTTTTATGTGTATGTTAGACCAGTTTAATTGTTTATGTAGAATGTTGGACTAGTTTAAGTGTTTATGTAGTATGTTGGACTAGTTTAAGCGTTTATGTAGTTAATAAAGTCTTACTTGTATCACACTTGACGTTGTTCATTGTTTGCTCATAACTGGAGTCACTTAATCATGCAGATTTATGCTACAAGCTCTGTGTAGAGTTGTACAGTAAGAAAGTTATTTCCCTTAACCAGGAAATTAACGTTCTTAGAATTGACAGACAGTTGACCCTGAGAGGTCAAGTAAATATCTACAGCGGATCTAAATATTAATAATTATAACTAGTTCTATTAATTATTCATATTTCCCCATGAGCCGATTCACTACAGTATGGTGAAAGAAAATGACAATGCAAAACATCAACAATATACGTTGGCAAAGGTGAATTTTCAGCTGTCATTACTCCAGTCTTCAGTGTCACATAATCCGTATGAAATCATTCTAATACAATGATGTGCTGGTCAAGAAACATTATCACATAATATTTCAATGTATTACAGTTTCACAAAATTACTAAATAGCAAAAAAAAAAAAAGGTTTTCAATATTGATATAAAAGAAAATATTTCCACACAACTTTGTGATGAACAGATTGAAGCATCTTCCAACACTCAAATACATTTATACAAATTATATAATAAAAAAAGAAGAAGAAAAATCAGATTGGGCACATCATACCATTCAATCAATTATCCAGACTGCTCTTTTTTTATACATAGGTATTAATAATTAACAATTAAAGGACAAAGGTACACTATGGACATATTGACAACATAAAACTTAAACATTTTTAAGCATTTACAGATACACAATATATACAGTATATGTCACGTATCGGCTACTGTGGAGGAACGAGGAGACGAGGAGACACAGGAGTAAACTCAAAAACACAGTCTTTACTCTTCTGATTCGGGGAGACACAGGGCAGGCAGACACACACGTAGCACATGGACAATACAACACAAGCAGGGGAAGACGACACACCTGGAATCAAATTGGAAACAATCAGGGAGAAGGAACAGGAAAACCAAATAAGGGCATGGAAACACAAGAGGGAAAACAAGGAACACATGGGGAAGAAAACAACTAAACGGGAACACAAGTCTGACATTACTCCCCCCTCCCGGAAGGCGTGTCCTGCGCTGTAACAATCCCCGGGGGGCGCAACACCACAACCCCCCACCCTCACACCCGCCTGGAGGCTGGTGCAGGACTGGGACATGGGTAATACCTCCAGGGTGGATCAGGCAGTTCAGGAGGCCATGGCGGAGTAGGCAGACTAGGAGGCCATGGCGGAGTAGGCAGTTCAGGAGGCCATGGTGGAGCATACAGTTCAGGAGGTCATGGCAGAACAGGGAGCTCGGGGAGCCATGGAGAAGCAGACAGTTCAGGAGGCCATGGTGGATCAGACAGTTCAGGATGCCACGTCGGACGCAGGAACTCAGAGGCCATGGCTGGACGGCCTCCGGGCCTTGGCCTCAGCCACTACGCGTACGGACCCATACTACCGCCCGGCTAAACTCGGACAGGAGCCCTCACTGGCTAAACTCAGGGACAGGCCCTCCGTGCTAACTCGGTCTGGACCGACACTGGAGCGAGCTCTTGGGCGGGACCCGACCACCTTCTCCTCCTTATATTCCCGTTAGGTTTCTGGCGAGGCGTGGTCGGCATGCTTGAGTGAGCCTGCTGGCGGGCTTTGACTGAGAACCCCGTGGTCTTATAATGCCGTGCATTGGACTTGACATTGGGAGCTCCAATGGGAAATATATATATCTATTATATATATATCTATATATTTATATAATATATAGATATATACAGTGGGTACGAAAGTATTCAGACCCCCTTAAATTTTTCACTCTTTGTTATATTGCAGCCATTTTCTAAAATCATTTAAGTTTTTTTTTTTTTCCTCTTTAATGTACACACAGCACACCATATTGATAGAAAAACACAGAATTGTTGACGTTTTTGCTGATTTATTAAAAAAGAAAAACTGTAATATCATATGGTCCTAAGTATTCAGACCCGTTGCTGTGACACTCATATATTTAACTCAGGTGCTGTCCATTTCTTCTGCTCATCCTTGAGATGGTTCTACACCTTCATTTGATCCAGCTGTGGTTTGATTTATACTGATTGGACTTGATTAGGAAGCCACACACCTGTCTATATAAGACCTTACAGCTCACAGTGCATGTCAGAGCAAATGAGATTTATGAGGTCAAAGGAACTGCCTGAAGATTTCAGAGACAGAATTGTGGCAAGGCACTGATCTGGCCAAGGTTACAAAAAATTTTTCTGCTGCACTTAAGGTTCCTAAGTGGCCTCCATAATCCTTAAATGTAAGACGTTTGGGATGACCAGAACCCTCCTAGAGCTGGCCGTCCGGCCAAACTTAGCTATCGGGGAGAAGATCCTTGGTGAGAGAGGTAAAGAAGAACCCAAAATCACTGTGGCTGAGCTCCAGAGATGCAGTCGGGATGGGAGAAAGTTGTAGAAAGTCAAACATCACTGCAGCCCTCCACCAGTTGTGGCTTTATGGCAGAGTGGCCCGACGGTAGCCTCTCTTTAGTGCAAGACACATGAAAGCCCGCATTGAGTTGTGAGATGGTGAGAAATAAGAGTCTCTGGTCTGATGAGATGATACCGTTTCATTTATATATTTTTTATAGATCCTTTAACCCTTTCCTAAACATAACCACTTTTACAAAAAAAAAAAATATAAAACTGCTCCTCACATAATGCTACTGCAGCTTATGATTATGTTTGCAATTTGTTTTTTTAAGAGTTTGATAGCCCATGGTCACCACACTTTCACTGCATGTTAAATGCTCTTTGAAGAAAAACAATAATACGGTTTTGGAATGACAAAATGATGGGCTAGTAAATGACAGAACTTCCATTGGGTTTCATATTTTGTGTTGACTGGTAATAGCTAACCATCCTCACTCAGACAAAGGCCACTGTTTTTGAGCTATACCAAGTTGAACAAACACCATCTCGATAACATGTTTAGACATCAAGGGAAATATGTTTGCTGTTCCTAAAATCCAGAGGCAGTTTTGCTTCTCTGTCTCCCCCGCAATGATGTTAGTTATGGATTTTGTGAGGAAGATTAAAGCTGAGGTGCATATGGACTGAGAAACAAGCAATGGATCAAAGTATTTTTCTTGCTTAGTACATTGTTAGCGAAGCCCTTGAATAATCTCAGACAAAGAAACAGTGAAAGTAGAGCAAATCCAAAATTTCAGAAGAAATGTAGAAGTCAAGTCCCCAAAAGGAAGGCAGTTCTTGGTGCTGTCAGGGACTTAAAGTTAATCTTCAAAGGTAACATTTCTATTTTCCATCTATTTTCTAAAAAGGTTAATCAGGCCTTACTCACTAGACTGACTTAATGACTACCTTCATCCTATAAAAGACTGTTCCTCAAGCGAAGACTATCTATCTATCTATCTATCTATCTCCAAATAAATAAATAAATACATGAATAAATAAACTATAAAAACATTCCTAATTATACCGCACTTCTTCTCCAGAAAAGTATTTTTTAAAGATTTGTTATATAATTTTTACTGGAAATCAGGTTTTAAAAATGTTTTTTTGCAGTATACACATGAAAACAATGCTGAACACTGGCGATATGCAAGCTTTCTCAAGTGTAACAATCATTCACTTCACTTTTAAGTTCACTGTTTTCAGTCAAAGACTTTTACAACTTATGAAACTGTTGACATGTAGAAATAGTATGCTCTCATTTGTATTTGTATTTTTGTTTTCTATTTGGGACAGGCAATCCAGATGTCTAATGTGTCATGTCACTAGATGTCATGTGACCTAATCAGTGACTGAATAAATGCACGTGTTTTTCTGTTTTAATAAAAAGGTGCCAGTCAGAGCGACTGAGCGGTTGGTAAAGACGTATCTTCTCGTCTGTTATTTAGCGTACTCTGTTAACAGGTTATGGGCCCAGAGCAGAGTAGAAAACGTTTGGAGTGTTAAGACGCTGGGTAAGAGTCGCGACGGATAAAGCGTGTACCCGAGTCTTTCAACATGAGAGGAAGAGAAAAAGGAACCGTGCCGAGCCGCTGGTCTCGACTAGTCTTTGACGGAGACGAGAAAAACTACGAGCTATGGGAGACAAAGTTTTTGGGCCATCTTTATTTGCAAGGACTGAAAGAGACTATTTTAAGCGAGTCTTTTGAGGAAGACGAGGAAGATACGGCGAAAAACGCCGAAGCCTATGCAGAGCTGATGATACAGTTCCTGGATGACAAAAGTTTGTCGCTGGTTATGAGGGAAGCAGCAGACGATGGAAGAGCGGCATTGAAGATTCTTCGGGAATATTATGCTGGCAAAGGAAAGCCTAGAGTAATTAGCTTATACACAGACCTAACGTCATTGCAAAAGTCGCACAGTGAGTGTGTTACTGATTATGTCATCAGGGCTGAGACCGCAATCACCGCTTTGAGGAACGCAGGTGAGAATCTGAGTGATGGACTTTTAGTAGCAATGGTTCTGAAAGGACTTCCAGAGGCATTTAAGCCATTTGCCATTCATGTAACCCAGAGAGATGATAAATTGACTTTTGCGGAATTTAAAACAAGGCTTCGAAGTTACGAAGACATTGAGAATATGCGGGCAACCGTATCCGAGGACAATGTTATGAAAGCAGGAGCGCAGCCTGGCAGAAAAACCGCTTCAGCGAGTACTGTTTGTGGTGCTGGAAGTACCAACATGTTTGTTTGTTACAGGTGTGGTACAAAAGGCCACAAAGCAAGGACATGTCAGCGTAAACAGTGGTGTAGTCAGTGCAGAAGTACCACTCACCGCGACGCAACATGCAGACGGGGAAAGCAGCGGGATAACGCACAAAAAGTTTCCGCAGAGCCAAGTGACAGGGAGTATGCTTTCCGGGCAAGCGACGCTGAAATGCGGGTACAGAATACCAAGAGGAAAGGCCTAATGGTGGATGCAGGTGCAACTTCACACATCATCACGGACATTGAGAAGTTTCAGAGTTTCGACAGCAGTTTCCAGGCCAACACACACTGCGTGGAATTGGCTGACGGCACTCGGTGCAATGGGGTCGCAAAGCACAGAGGAGACGCAGAGGTATATTTGGTTGACGGCACGGGACGGCGCGTCAAAGCAATGCTAAGAAACGCGCTGTACATCCCAACATATCCACAGGACATTTTCTCTGTGAAAGCAGCCACATCGAATGGAGCGACGATGATCTTCAAAGAAGGGAAGAATGTCCTGCTACATAAGGACGGTACCAAATTCCCCATACATGTGCACGACAAACTGTACTATTTGCACACAATAGACAATGAAAGTGTTGATCAATGTAAGAAGTGTTATGATTTGCAGACATGGCATGAAATATTAGGGCACTGCAATCATGGGGATATAATTAAATTGGAGAAAGTTGTTGACGGTATGCAAATTGGGGGTATGGAGAAACCTATCCCACGCTGTGAAATTTGCACACAAGGAACGTTTATTCAAACTAGGAACAGAGGGCCTGATGCAAGAGCCAAAGCAGCCCTAGAAATGATACATACAGATTTAGCTGGGCCCATAGACCCAGCATCTAGAGAGGGTCATAAGTATGCACTATCTTTCACAGATGATTACTCCAGTGCAGTTTTTGTTTATTTTTTGAAAAACAAGGGGGATACAGTGACTGCCACAGAAAAATTCCTTGCCGATATGGCTCCATATGGAAAGGTAAAATGCATGAGGTCTGACAACGGTACGGAATTTACAGGAAGGGAGTACCAGGCATTATTAAGCAGAAACTGTATTAGACATGAGACCTCAGCGCCGTACTCTCCACACCAGAACGGCACGGCTGAGCGGAACTGGAGAACCTTATTTGACATGGCTAGATGCATGCTGATAGAAAGTGGGTTACCAAGAACATTGTGGGCGTATGCAGTCCAGACAGCTGCTGTAGTGAGAAACGGATGTTTCAACAATCGAACTAAACAGACAGCTTACTTTATGTTGACAGGTAGACAGCCTAACATTTCAAGGATGCAGAAATTCGGAGTGGCATGCTACGCTTACATACATGACAGAGGGAAGTTAGGAAAGTTGGATTCAAGATGTAAGAAGGGTATTTTTGTTGGATACGACAAGAATAGTCCGGCATACATGATTTACTATCCTGACAGCAGGAAGGTACAGAAATGCAGACTAGTGGAGTTTGTATCCAAAAGTACGGAGACTGTACAGGTAGATGATGATGATGATGGTTTTGAAACCACCATCAGAGAATCTGTGAAATCAGAATCAGATGTTAGTTCACAAAGTACTCAAGAACCAGTAGTGTATAGTAACCAAACACAACAGGAAGGAGATAAACCTGAAAGGAGAAATCCTGCAAGAGACAGGAAAAGGCCAACGTATTTGAGTGACTATGTTTGTGGTATTGAAGGTGATGTGACTAATATTGATTACTGTTACAGACTTGTGTGTAATGTACCCCAAACCTACAAAGAAGCTGTAACATCAGTAAATGCAAATGAATGGGTTAAGGCTATGGATGAGGAAATGCACTCATTGAGAGAAAATGTTACATTTACCTTGACTAACCTACCTGATGGTAAAGAAGTAGTGGGGGGTAAATGGGTCTATGCAATTAAGAAAAATAGTGATGGATCGGATAAGTACAAAGCACGATATGTTGCTAAAGGGTACAGTCAAGAGAAAGGTGTAAACTATGATGAGACTTTTTCTCCAACTGCTAGCATGACTAGTATCAGAGTGTTGATGCAAAAAGCAGTACAAGAAAATTTGATTGTTCATCAGATGGATGTAAAAACAGCATATTTACATGCGCCAATAGAATGTGAGATTTATATAGAACAGCCAGAGGGTTACAAGGTAAAATCTCAAGGCAATGAAAAATTGGTGTGTAAACTAGAAAAATCACTGTATGGACTTAAACAGTCTGGCAGGAACTGGAACAGGATGTTACACGAATACCTATGTGAAAACAAGTTTGTTCAAAACCCAGCTGATCATTGTGTTTACACGAAAGTTACAAAAACTGAGAAAGTTTTCATAATTATTTGGGTTGATGACTTGATTATTGCTGCCAGTGATCTGAGTGTGCTTAAAGATGTAAAAGAGATGCTCATGTTAAAGTTTAGAATGAAGGATTTAGGGAAACTGACACATTTTCTTGGCATTAACTTTGAGCAAGGTGTTGATTTTGTCAAAATGTCACAACAGGGGTATGTTGAGAAACTACTTGAAAAATTTGACAGGCAAAACTGTAAACCCAGAGCTGTCCCTTGTGAGCAGAAACTAGAATACACTGAGAATGCTGATGCAATGGGTGATGTCAAGAAATACAGGGAAGCAGTAGGTAGCTTAATTTACCTGGCAACATGTACAAGGCCAGACCTAAGTTTTGTAGTGAGTAAACTGGCACAATATTTCAATAAGCCAACTATAGAACAGTGGAATACTGTAAAGCATGTTTTGAGATATTTGCAAGGCACCAAAGACAAAGAACTGTGTTACAGGAAAGGTGCAGATGAGAACGTTATACATGCATACAGCGATGCAAATTGGGCAGCAGATGTTAATGATAGACAGAGTACTACAGGTTACTGCATTAGCCTAAACAGAAAGGGTCCGTTGGTCTCATGGAAGACGAAAAGGCAGCCTACTGTTGCACTTTCCACATGTGAGGCTGAGTATATGGCATTAGCTGCAACTATACATGAGTGTTTATACTTGCAGCAATTGTTACAAAACATAGATGGTATAATTTATGAGTCTATAGTCTATGAAGACAATCAGGGTGCTATAGCTTTAGCGAAAAATCCCGTGTATAGACAAAGATGTAAACATGTTGACATTAAATACCATTTTGTGAGGTCAGTAATTAATGAAGGGAAAATTAGTCTGGAGTACTGTCCAACGGAAGATATGTTTGCAGATGTACTAACTAAACCAGCAACAAAACTTAAGTTGATGAAATTTAATTTGTTTATGTTCGGTTTATGAACTGGGTAGATATGAGTTGTGGAATGAGGGAATCACAATTTGAGAGCAAGTGGGGGTGTTGACATGTAGAAATAGTATGCTCTCATTTGTATTTGTATTTTTGTTTTCTATTTGGGACAGGCAATCCAGATGTCTAATGTGTCATGTCACTAGATGTCATGTGACCTAATCAGTGACTGAATAAATGCACGTGTTTTTCTGTTTTAATAAAAAGGTGCCAGTCAGAGCGACTGAGTGGTTGGTAAAGCTGTATCTTCTCGTCTGTTATTTAGCGTACTCTGTTAACAGAAACGTCTAACAAAAATGGGCCTACTACAATATAAGGAAGTAATGCTTTTGCACAGTAAAAACAGACCTGACAAAACAGCAGAGTATTTGTTCTACATATCAAATTACTGCAAAATTCATGTTTGATGAAACTAATGTCTATGTGCATTGAGGCCAATAAGAGCAATTAACAGTCTGATTCTTGACTCTGTGGGATCTACAACCATATCATTTTGCTTCACTCAGCACACATTTCAACTATATTGATATTATAAAAGACACATTTATTAATAGCATACATTAGTTCCGTTCCGGTGGATGACGTACCACGTCGCTGTTGCGTGATCAGTGACGAATGCGGAGAGACAACAAAACAAAACACCGGTCACAAATTAGAGTATAACTGAAGAGTTATTAAAAATAAACACAATTTCTCAAGATCAATTTTGAAGGGGACCAAATAATACACTAAAATTGGTACTTGTAAGATATGTCTACACAGAGGAAAGCCTTACCACTTATTATTGCAGCCAGGGATACCGTCAAATTAGACAACTTTTTCTTTCAAGCTGTTTTAGGGTCACGCCGCGACCTCGCTCGTGTCCCATTGTAGCCCTCCTAGAGTGTGTTGCCAAGTCTGCGGTTTTCCCGTGGAATTGGGCTACATTAACACTGTTGCCGCGGGTTGTTTTCATGTCCATGGGTTGAAGCGACCCCAATAACGTGATATTTAACCCTGGAATTCGAATTGTACCGGGGGACCCCTGAACGCGGTTAGTTTGGGCCTAGTTTTTGAGGTATGCAATTTGGGTGGGTTGTGTGTGTGTGAAACCTGCACCCTGTCCATCAAGCAGTACTATTTGTGCTAACATATCGGACTTATGAAAAATATATTGTGGCATCAATCTGTATTAAATAGAAAATTATTTAAAGTATAAAGCATTGTTATTTACAATGCACAGCGTGGTTTTTAATCATATTTTTATGGGGGACAACCCTCAGATGGTCCTGTCCCCCCCGACCCCCCGATTTCCGCCTATGAGTACAACCATTTTTTTCTGATTGACAAATGGATAGAAGATTCACATCTCTAACAGATTAAACCTTATATACGGGGTTTGGTAGCCTGTAGTCTGGAACAGCATGTTGCCACCCAAACACCTGGAACAGTTAGCAAATTAACATAATTTAAGCCTGACTGGGTTTATGAAAAATTATTTATTTCCTGTTCCTCAGCTTCAGATCAACCCCTGTAAACATCCTCTTATTTCACAGCACTGTTCCTTCATGGACAGGACTCCTAATGGTTGTTCATTTGATAACAAAGTCCATTAATGAAAATTGTGCCTCCGGTAGCATGTGGTGAAAAATCATTTTCTGCCTCCTTTGGTGGTGGATTTTAATCTACAGCACTCAGTATGAATCAAATGCTGTTCATATTGAAAGTACTGTGTAAGAAGTGCTCTTGGTCTTTCGTGTCCAGAAAATGACCCATTCTGCATCTGGAGGTATTAACAAGATAATATTCTGTATATTGTTTCCATGTAATCATCTTTTATTTTTAATTTACTCCTTTATAAATTAAAAAAATCATTCAGTTTGTCTTCACATTGGCACGTGTGAATAATGGATGCTCAAAATATAATAATATATTCCAGCCTCTGAAATTACTTTTTTTTTCTTTTTGCAACTGATGTCACCAAGCCCTCTTATTTTTCAGCCCCAACTCTCTAAATATCTATGACATAGGAGCCATTTTTCAAAAGCCAATAAATTCCTGATGGATAAAATCAAGTCTTGCACTACATCTTTTTTCAGTTTTGCACTTGAAAATACATCACATTACAGAACCACATTTGAATGCTCTTTCATGTTGACTAGAAATTGTATAAATGCATCTTTTGAATATATTCCGGACATACAGTATGATGATTATAGGTTCCATACGACACCAATAAAGTAAAAAAATAAACACTCTCAAAAACAGATTAATAAATAAAAGCTGCTGGCGACAAATTTAGCCTGTGAATCTGGGTCTTTTCTGCCTCCTGTGAAGTTAACCCATGAGTCCTATTTTTAACCTATAACCCTATAACCCTATTTTTCCCTGAAGAAATCAAAGTTTCATAGATGTAATTTGAGATTTTAATCTTAACCAAATCAAACGTGTTTTTCTTGGTAAAAACTAAACAAATTACCTACGGTTTAATTACCCACTATGTATTTGTTTACTGTTTGGGGTCATCTGATAAAATTCCATCCGAGTAGTAACGTTTGCATGCTATTTTTATCCCAATTCTCATTTATGCTTATCTTCGCCAAAAAGCATAGCAGAAACATCTCAAGGTTACATATGTAACCCTAGTTCCCAGAGGAACGAGACGCTGCAGCGACCGTTTTGGAAACGCCATTCAGCTTGACTATCTCTGAATCGAGTTGTAATCAGACCAATGAATGCGTGACTCACGACGGGGGTTGACTTGTGACCGAGACTATAACAGCAAGTGAGGTGAAACACGGCAGCTTCTGGAGAATGAGGAAAAGCGCTCGCATGGACCCGAAGTATTGCGGAGACGCCGCATCTCGTCCTCGAGTACTAGGGTACATACGTAAACCTTGAGACATTCCAACTCAGGAACTCGAGCTGCGTCGAACAGTTTGGGAACGAGATGCCCATGCCGCCAGACTTTCAAATCCCTGCGTAGTGTGTATGACTTCAGCACAACTACGGCAAGAGACTAGGACCGGATCATTACTAATGTCGAGTCGTAGAACCGACGAAGGTGAGTGCATAGACCACCGCAGCATTATATATATCCTGCAATACCACACCCGACAGGAGGCCTTAAGGCCGCCACACTTCGGGTGGAGTGAGCCTTGACCCCTAAGAGTGAGGGAAGGCCAGAGGACTCATGTGACATAATAATGGCATCAAAAATCCACCTACTGAGGGTTTGCTTAGTGGCAGGCAGACCTCTTTTGGAAGGACCATAACAAACAAATAATTGGTCAGACTTCCTCTAAATGGCAGCTCTGTTGTCATATATGTCCAGTGCTCGCATTTAGCTTCTGCTGGTCAGGCTCCCTAAAGAGGGAAGGACAGAAAGCCTGAAGTATGACGGGCCGTTTGAGAGACCGGAAGCTACGAGTTGCGCCCCCTCAGAAGCCACACCCACAGCTTCCACAGCTACGGGCGCGGGTGAAAGATCATACCCTCCGCCTGTGAGAAGAGATCTCTCCTGACGGGAATCTCCCAAGGAGAGCCATCGAGAAGGGAAATCAAAAACGGGGGTTTTAGAACCATATTCGGCCCAGCGAGAATGGGGCTACTAGTAGCAGACTACCTGTCCCGGCGTACTCTCTCCAGAACTCCCGGGAGCAGAACGACCGGGGGAAAAGCGTACAGATGAAGCTCTGTCCTCCACATGTCCAAGTTAAAAAAGCATCACCGCGTGACCTTGATCATGCGAAGTGGATTTCCCCTAGGGGAGAACCCCTTGGTCTTAAACCACCATTGTAGGGGTCTCATGAACAGCAGGCCAAAAGGCATTACTTTGGACGCAGCTGCCATCAGACCCAGCCGTTTTTGAAGTTGCTTGACAGTGAGTGACCGACCTTCTTTGACTCTCGCGACTGCAGTGAGGATCGACTCGATCCGAGCAGGAGACACCTGTGCCTGCATCGTGGTCGAATCCCACACCATGCCCAGATAAGTGGTCTTCTGTAATGAAAAAAGCACACTTTTCTTTGCGTTTAGTCTTAACCCCAACTCTTTCATATGGGCGATAACGACATCTCAATGTCAAACCCCCATCTGCTCTGATTGAGCTAGAATCAACAAATCGTCGATATCATTTAGTATGCGGATGCCTTGGAGTTGCAGTGGAGCCAGAGCCGCATCCACACACTTCGTGAAAGTGCGGGGTGAGTGCAAGGCCGAAAGGAAGAACCCGATATTGGTAAGCTTTGCCCCCAAAAGCAAACCTCAGGAACTTCCTGTGTTGAGGAAGGATGGAGACATGGAAATATGCATCTTTTAGATCTATCATGACTAACCAGTCCTCGAACCTGATCTGAGACATGACCTGTTTGATAGTGAGCATTCTGAACTTCAGTCACATGACTGAGCGATTCAACTGACATAGATCTAAAATCGGACACAACCCCCCCATCCTTCATCGGAACTATGAAGTACCGGCTGTAGAACCCGGATTCTCTTTCGAGAGGAGGGACCACCTCGATGGCCTCCTTCCTCAAGAGAGTGTTTACTTCTTGTTCCATTACCAGAGTCTGCTCGGGGGCCCACCAGATTGGGAATGACCCCGTTGAAACGAGGCAGAGGAGAACCAAATTGAATTCTGTAACCTCTCTCTACAGTCTGCAGGACTCATCATGAGATATCTGGCAGAAGCTTCCACGCTGACAGAAAATCTACTAAGGGAATCAGTCTCTTGAGACTGACCTTCGGTGTAATAGGAGACCTCCTCTGAGGTAGTGAGCCCCCCAGAGCCTCTACGTTTCCGGGCGGACACTGAGATGTGTGCTTGCTGGAGACCGCTGTGCCCCGAAGCACCAGCGGTGGCAGGGTTAACAGCTTGGTCTCCTGAGGGCACTGAGGAGAGATGGGTACTGTATGATGAGGTGTACACCGCTCTTCCCCAGCGGGGGCTGTCATCAGAAGCCCTGGGACACAAACATCAGGACTTCTTTGTTGAAGACTTCTTAGCCAGAAGGACGGTCCTCAGATCAGCCTTCCGCTTTGAAGCCTTCAGCCGTGAGCATGAGTGACCTTTCTGCGCCTCTCTGTATGAATAATCGACCAGAGACGGACTAAAGAGGCGGGCCGAGTATGGTTTCGACCATGATCTCGACATCTCAGTGTGGAGATCGGGGAAAAACGGCAAGTCCCAGCGTGGAGGGAGTGGCTTAGACCGTCAAAAGCGCTCATCTAACTTTTAACGGGTTCTGCCTGCTTCTCGGCGGGCCATTCGAGATTTAATTCGGCCACGCCGTAAGTTATCACCTCCACGAGCTCCTCCTTGAGAGCTAACTAGGCGTGCTTCGCTCCCAGACAAACAACACAAAGGCTGTGTGTATCCCTGCCCGTGATGTAGCGAGAGCAGGGAGGAACACACAACCTAAACTGCTGCTTGCCTTTATCACCCCCTTTATTTTTCTTGTGCGTAGACTTTGGCATTGCTTTTTTGTTTGCAAAAGTGACAGACAACGGTAAATAGGACATACACACACACCCACACCCAACACACACACCACACACCACACACACAGCCACAGAGTGCTTCGCTTAATGACGAAGCTGCCGCTGTCTTCCCTCACGTGATTTTCTTATCTTCCTGTTCACACTTCCCCCCTTTGTCCCATGACATCTCGCCCATCCATTGGACTGATTACACACTTGATTCAGAGTGTGGTCATGCTGAAGGCGTTCCCAAAGCGTTTTGACGTAGCTCGAGTTCCTGAAGGGGAACTATATTTGCTGTTGTGCTTTTTGAAGTGTTGACCTTTCATAAAGCCCACATCCAGACACAAATATAAGTCATTTGTTAATTATAGCAACTCTAATGCAGATCCACAATGAAACATTAACATTTACATTTACATTTACATTTACATGAAAAAACCCCCAGAGGATCTACATGTACAATGTCACTCACAATGTTCAATGGAAGATCCAAAAACGTCCTACAACTGGCCAGGATCAGTGGAAAAACATTAAGACAGGTGAGTTACGGGAAGCCGCATGGAATCCTCACTGGCACATGTTACTCGTGGCCCAGGGCATTAAACTGTCTGCTTTACATGGTGGGAATGTGATGGGAAGCTGTAATGGAGATCAGGTTGCGGTAGTGAGAAGGGAGATTTGCGGGAATGTGTGTAGAGAATGACCGGTGAGGGTGGAAGTTTGAGCAGATAGAAAGAGCATTTTAGATCAGAGTACTGCATGCTGAACTCATTTCTTTCAATGCCACATGACATTTTCCTCCTCTCATGTTCTCGCCTTCCTCCATTCATATGTGTGTGGACAGAATGAAGATGTTTGGCTCTTCAAAAACCAGACACTTGGGTTAGTCCTCGGGTCACCTAGAGTGGGCATCATTGTCTAAGGGAAATGAAGACCGACTCCCAGCTTAAGTCTAGCACGTTTTCCTTTGCTATCATTCTGAGATGGCTTTTATTGAGCCTGATAACTCAAACCATATTTGTCAGGTAATAAGATTCCCCCAGATTATTCCATTTGCTTGTAGAGATATACTAATGAACTCGATTAGAATTGAATAACTGAATGGTGGGGTCTGGTATCTGTGTCATTCCTTACTATGCGGCGCTTTATATCTTTTGGCATGTTGTAATATAAAAATAGTAATCATTAACGTCAACATTTATAAAGATGGCAAATTTTATAATATATTTTAGGTGCTTCTCCATTTTTCCCCATTCTCTAATCAAAAATTGTCTTTGTGGATAATTTTTTAACTGGTGAATACGTTGAGGCAACACTCTTGAATGCTATTAAATGCATTAGGTATCATGAACTAAAAATTACCAAAAATTTACCGCCTGATTATCTAGGTTAACTAATAATTACCTTGACTTTTTCATGTTTGTGCACAATGCTACTTAATATGCAAATGATATGGTGATTTTATAAGTACAATATTCTCAATACAGGAAATAAGACATATAATTGTAATAAAAAATACAGTTTCTCAGAGACATCATCTTTCAGAAAGTGACCATTTTTGGTGTGAAAACAATCATGAGTTAGTCCTAGCAATGGATTTGATGTTTGAAAAATGGGACAACCCAGCTGACCACAAAACATCTTATCTGGTTATATGAAATTACAAAATATGATAAATATGATAACGAATACATTTTATTACTGTTAATAGTAATAATAATAATAATAATCCAAATGACTACAGAGGTTTTAAAATGATCTGTAAGCTACCGAAATTCCTCATGGCCATTTATCATTTGTAACATTATGGTCTGAGCTTGACCAGAGAATATTCTAAAAATTAATTAATGAATTAAATTACAAAATGGCCTATTAATGTGTATTTATTTATTTATTTATTTAAGATAGAGTCATTCAAAAGGCACAGTATATCAAAAATGATGCACATGTGTTCTGGGGCTGCCATTCCCTTTGACTATTTGCTGCAGTGCGTGTCCATTTTAGCTTTATTGGAACAGGGATTGACAGACTGCTCACCACTCTCATTTGTCAGTACTAAGCCTGAGATGATCCAGCCATTAATTTCTAACTGACATTTTCCAATTTCAGTTTAATATAACTGAAATGTTATTTTTTCATTTGCGAATGATACATTGAAACATAATCAAATATATGTAGCACAAATGGTTTGTACGTGTAATGAGCTGAGCCGAAGAAACTCATGCAAAGGCACAAGATGAAAATGAAAATTCTTTCTGTCAGATTGATCCAGTTACCATCAAAAACAAATGTAACATGCAATCTACAACATTTATTCTCCCCGGTAGCATGTTTATATGAGCAAATTCTTCAAGACAAACATCTAAAAACGTGAGTAGCATACTTCACAGACAGTGTTTGCTAATGGGAAGGCCTTGTATTAATACTGCATTTAAAAGACAATGATTAAATACTTGCATTAAGTTCTGTCAGGTTCAACCAAGGTATAACTCTATTTCTAGATAAAAGTACTGCTTTAGTTTCCTTTCAACATTATTTTAGCACTTTTCTTTGACGTCATTACAGGTTCAGTGGGTCTCTCTTCTTCCTTCCTCTCCCTCTGGATAGGCATATAGTCTGGCAGGTCACACTTTGATCTAGACCCTCAGAATCTCTGTGGGAGATCTGGCAACTCTCATTCAGCTGACAAAACAAAGCCTGGTCTGCAGTGTGTTTCCAAAGCCTTCGATTAAATTTTGACTCTCTGAATTGATGTTTTTGGGAATTCGATTGAACAAGCATCAGCACGATTATCATCATCTTGCAGATATGGTTTTATGTGTTGCCTTTTAGAGACAAAAGCTGGTTGTGTTTAAAGATGACTGCCTGCCAAACGTGGAAAAGATATTGGTGAACTGAGACATCAGGTGACAGGCCAAAAAAAACGGATTTCTGATCGTTTTGGCATAAGTGTATGTTAATAGGTTTTTTTATGTGAGTCAAAGGCATCCTGCTACTTCAGCCTTAATATTATGGTCCCGTAATATGTGTGCAGTGTTTTGGGGATGGTAATGAAAAGGATGAGCCTTTATGGTTATACTCTGTAACACAGCATAACCAACCTGGGGATTGTTCATGCAGTAAGTCACTTTGTACAAAGAGCATCTGCTAAATAACATAAC
Source organism: Sinocyclocheilus anophthalmus (assembly GCA_018155175.1). Classification (NCBI taxonomy): domain Eukaryota; kingdom Metazoa; phylum Chordata; class Actinopteri; order Cypriniformes; family Cyprinidae; genus Sinocyclocheilus; species Sinocyclocheilus anophthalmus. The sequence continues at coordinate 95,903 of JADLZN010010199.1, read as the reverse complement.
CTAGCCAACAGAGACAGAAATTCTTCTATCTCTCCCGTACCTTTGTGATATTAAGGATGTTTGATCATACACCCACTGTGACATTTGCCAGTGGGTGTTATATGTCTCAATCACCTGATTCGCTGCTATGCTCCTGCGGTATATAGTTAAAACAAAAGGAGACACTAAATAAAGACAAATATGCATACAAGTCTAATAGTTTCCTGTGAAAAACTTAGCAATAAGCTCAAATGTGCTTTTGAAAATCGCATTTCCCCTCTGTAAATGTCAGAACCAGTCTGTTAAAGGACAAGGGCTAAGCATATGCTCTTGAGAGTCAATCTCAACCACTTGGGCTGTGAAAAGGAATGACATCTGCTTTGAATGAAAGTTGATGCAATCAATGCAGCTTTAATGTGAAATTGTGCAAAAGTGGCTTATGGAGGAACTGTGTATGGACAAAGTGAGGCTGATAGAATAATTAATGGACACTTGTTCACTATACACCACTTACTGAAATTTTCGCCCAAACTCTTGAACACAATTCACAATTTCAGCACTAGGCAAGTGCACATTCAATGCTAAACCCCATAACTTCTTGTGATTCCCTTCTGCCCTAATGCATCTGGCTGTCTGTATGCATTTGTGAATGATTCATTTATTTTGTTTATATTATAATCCAATCTTAAATAGACTTAAAATTCTAATTAAAAGTTTTTAAGCAGAAACACATATTATAACAATTACTGTCTAAAACTGAACCAAATAAAATTCAACATGAAAATAATTAAGACTGAATTTAACGTTATTTAGTAGGCTTAAAAAAAAGTGTAGGAATGAAAAATAATAATATCAATGTTCCCTCCATACACCATGTAGCTAACTAAATAAACAATAAATATACTTATAAAGCCACAAACTGTTGTGATGTCTCTAAGTAATCTACTGTACATTATGACGCCTTTCTCAGCAAAAACATATTGTTATATATGTGATTGTCATTAAATTGACATATTTTGCATATCATGCAATTGAATTTAAACCTTTAATTTTCTAAAAGCCTTAATTATAACAGTTTTATTCCAAGTGCACAAAACTATAATACAAAGAGAAACAAAACAAACTGCACTTTTATATCTCTCAAGACTACTGTATTCAGTGAGATCTTCTGCATTTGCGGCATTCTAGCAAACAACAGTTTCATTACACTAGCAACGTTTGGATAGTTGTCGCTGATTTGAGTATGCAGTCTCTAATGAACTTAGAGAGAAAATAAAATGAAGGACACTATTACAGCTTAACTTGGATCCAACAAAAGTGTGAGATGAATTGTTCCTAATTACTCTCAGTCATGATCACAAATGTGCTGATTGGCCTCACTGATGGCTCTAAAAGGGAAAACTCAGCTCATTACATAAAACTCGGAGTAATGACGCTGGGCTGGATTAACCGCTCTTGCTTAAAGGCTGCATAAAATCAAAGCACTAATCCTTTGCTCCCTGCATGGCCTCCCTCCTCCTTTCCCCACATTCCATAGCTGTGGACCGCAGTGCTAGGAGTTAAGTGACACAAATATTTGATCTGGGCATAGATACATGGAGTCCAGTAGTCTGGGGACAGCACAGAAATCACCTCTCATCCAAGTCGCATCCAAATGCGGTTCTGATAAATGACTGTCACTTGGAGACCGCTCAACTGGAAATGCACGGCCCTCAATGATTAACCAACAGATGCTAGTCCAATGCAAATCATCACCACTGTCCACAAGGGTTTAAGAGGAAAACATTAATAATTTCGGGACCAAGCCAAATAAAAACAGCCACGTGCAACACCACGTCCTTGTGACTTAAAATGGCTATTGACACACTGAATAAAATGGTAGGATTTAATTTGAAAGAAATTTCTAGTAAATTTAGCAAATAATCACAAGGAAACAGCAAGTCATACATTGAATTAAATCTAAGTTTACAACTTTATTTTTTATTTTATGTACAGTATATATAACAACTCTAAGAAATTATATTTTTGTGACCATAGAAAATAACTTTCTTACAGTACTACTGCATTAGAGCATGTAGCAAGATCAGGAATCATTAAAGGGACATTATCCACAAGCAGTGACAGAATCAGAAACTCATGTAATTTGTGCACAAAAGTTGTATTAACTAAACACTAACACAAACTAGTCTAACAAACATATACACACATATGCAGGGGATTAAAGTGGATGAAAGAAACCGTTAGAAAAAACAGAGAATGCAGCTATGGAAAATTAGTCATTTAACCACCTGAGCAGAAACCATCAGTGCTGTTTTACAATGGGGTCTACAGCTTATACTAAACCTCTGTTTAATATAGTTAAATGTACACTGAACAAAATTATAAACGCAACACTTTTGTTTTTGCCCCCATTTTTCATGAGCTGAACTCAAAGATCTAAGACTTTTTCTATGTACACAAAAGGCCTATTTCTCTCAAATATTGTTCACAAATCTGTCTAAATCTGTGTTAGTGAGCACTTCGCCTTTGCCAAGATAATCCATCCACCTCATCCACATCTGTGGCAAATCAAGATGCTGATTAGACAGCATGATTATTACACAGGTTTGCCTTAGTCTGGCCACAATAAAAGGCCACTCTAAAATGTGCAGATTTCTGTATTGGGGGGTCCTAAACCAGTCAGTATCTGGTGTGACCACCGTTTGCCTCACGCAGTGCAGCACATCTCCTTCGCGTAGAGTTGATCAGGTTTGTTGATTGTGGCCTGTGGAATGTTCGTCCACTCCTCTTCAATGGCTGTGCGAAATTGCAGGATATTGGCAGGAACTGGAACACGCATGGCGTAGACGGCGATCCAGAGGCATACCACACATGCTCAAGTGACATGTCCGTTGTGTATGTGGGCATTGCAAGAACTGGGATGTTTCGCTCCAGGTATTGTGTACAGATCCTGCAACATGGGGACGTGCATATCATGCTGCAACATAGGTGATGGTCGTGGTAAATGGCACAAACAATGTGCTCAGGATCTAGTCACGGTATCTTTGTGCATTCAAAATGCCATCAATAAAAATGCACCTGTGTTCGTTGTCCATAACATATGCCTGCCCATACCATAACCCCACTGCCACCATGGTCCACATCACCCCACACAACGCCAAACACGCTGTCTGCCATCTGCCCTGTAGAGTGAAAACTGGGATTCATCCATGAAGAGAACACCTCTCCAAAGTGCCAGACGCCATCGATTTTGAGCATTTGCCCACTCAAGTCGGTTACGACGACGAACTGCAGTCAGGTCGAGACCCCAATGAGGACGACGAGCATGCAGATGAGCTTCCCTGAGACGTTTTCTGACAGTTTGTGCAGAAATTATTTGGTTATGCAAACCGATTGTTGCAGCAGCTGTCCGGGTGGCTGGTCTCAGACGATCGTGGAGGTCAAGATGCTGGATGTGGAGGTCCTGGGCTGGTGTGGTTACGTGTGGTCTGCGTTATGAGGCCGGTTGGATGTACTGCCAAATTCTCTGAAACGCCTTTGGAGACGGCTTATGGTAGAGAATTTAACATTCAATTCACGGGAAACAGCTCTGGTGGACATTCCTGCAGTCAGCACCAATTGCACGCTCCCTCAAAACTTGCGACATCTGTGGCATTGTGCTGTGTGATAAAACTGCACATTTTAGAGTGGCCTTTTATTGTGGCCAGCCTAAGGCACACCTGTGCAATAATCATGCTGTCTAATCAGCATCTTGATATGCCACACCTGTGAAGTGGATGGATTATCTCGGCAAAGAAGTGCTCACTAACACAGATTTAGACAGATTTGTGAACAATATTTTAGAGAAATAAGCCTTTTGTGTACATAGAAAAAGAAAGAGTTCAGCTCATGAAAAATGGGGGCAAAAACAAAAGTGTTCCATTTATAATTTTGTTCAGTATACTACTCTACCTTGCCTCGCACTGAATGGAATGTGAGGCCTTTTAACTTCTATGGAGGTCACACCTCCAGGGGGTCAGTTACGACTCTTTGTCTTCGAACTTGGTATTTTGCATATGTAATTGGATTGGGTGCTGATGCAAAAACTATTAAAGATTATTAGAACACTAATATGTTGCAAAGGTATCAGCATGTAATATGCACTCTAAGTTAGATCATCCGAAGATGAATTCATAGAAACCAAACATGAAATAGGTGAGGCGACTATTAAGCTCTGGGCGTTTTTTTGGAATTTTCGCCTAAATTTTTCATACTCAAATTCAAATGTTTACCCTACACATACAATGGAGGAAATTTTAAAAAAAATGGTTTCATTGTAAATAACTACAAAATATGAGTGGAATTCTTTATAAATAACATTATATACTTTTCAACTATTACTATAAACACAAAAAAAACATAGGCGCTTTTTGAGTTTTAATTGAATACATATTTTTTGAAATTCTGTAATTCAGGTTCTGTTAGGCTCAACTCCCTGCAATTTACTTTGTTTGATGCCACTACACGCCAAAAAGTACCAGAAAAAAAAGAATCTTTCAAATAACAGCTAAACAGGAGTTATTATATTATTTGTGAAGCGAGTCAAATTGTCTATTTCTGCATCTAAATGTGTCATTGTGAGTTTCCTTTGCAAAAACAGACTTTATAAAACACATTAACCCCACAATCCTATTGTACTCTGTGCCATAAGCACTTTAATTGATTATTTATTGAATTATGTTTCATTTTTATGTTTTTCTAAGTAGTAATATACAAAATGGCACAAGCGAAGTGGACCAAACTTGTCATATTGTGATCTCTACACTCAGTTTAATTCTTTCAGGATGCTCAAGACTGTCTACATTATAATATATAGCTGGTCTATAATAACCTAAAATAGAACCCATATCCTCCAGCTTTATATCATTCCAATCATATGCATTCTGTATTGGGATAGTGATCACAGCATCTCTGACCTCAGCATCAGTTGATCACAGCATCTGTCTCTCATCCTGCATCCAGCTGTGCTTGCCTCTGTGGTCCAGAGCTGGGCTAATCCGCTAGCCGCGAGCTACATGCTACATTCACAGCGTCAAACAAACATATGTTAGCTCATCTACACACCACTGTAATAATCCATCTATATTTACTGTACATTTACTGTATACTTGCTGAAATGCATAATGTACTCTACATTTACTGTCAGCAAACAGTGTATCTGCGTGCTAGTATAGCCAACACGCTTCATAACAAAGCCAAACACTCAGAAACTCACAGAGAATCGCTGCTAAAGTCTCCCCAGACGCGCGTCCACTGCTCTCCAAGGCTCTCCACGGCGCCGCTGACCGTTCTTCATCATATATAGCTTGTAATATGATAATCATAGACTGATATGATCCGGGTCGCGTTCGCTGCAACTCTTCCGTGTGGTCAAAAGCATTCAATATTCGCGTTTTGAACTACATTCTCCAGAGTGCACTGGCTGACCGAGCGGAAGGCGACCCCTCCTTTCTCTGCCCACTGTGCTGACGCGGCGGTATCAGAGTTCACAGAGTCTGTAATGGCAGATCTGAGTGACATATAATCTGACCAATTGCAGCCCAGAACTGGCCGCAGATCTCTATAACATCAGAAGAGCTGAATGAGCGGTGGCATGCCATGGAGAGCCTGTGAGACGCTGACGCGCTGGGTTCCGTTACCTGGGCAGAACGCGAATATCTCACGATGGAAGCACGCAGAAACCTGAAAATGGTCTTGTTTGAAAGAAGAGATCCTAATCTAAAAGGTAATATAGAATTTATATATATTTGTGGCTTTTTGTGGCTAACTGAAGCAGTGCTACGAGTAGAAATGTTACACAATAAAAAATTTCCGTTTTTTTTTGTTTTTTTTCCATCGCGATTCAATTGAAGATAATTAGATCTATGATTGTCACACAATATATCGTCAAATTCCTGAGAATGAGAGCTTTCTTATGATATATGACTTGACTTTATTGTAAAAAATATATAAAATGCACATTCTTCGTAAAAAAAGTTCGCAATGGCTAGGCGGAAAATCGTGTGTGGGACGAATACATTTCTAAGCTTAATTTTACTGCTTTATGAATATAAAAACCAAAAGAAATGGTATTCTTTGTAAAGAAGACACTCCAAGCTTTCAAATGAACCCATATATGGGCTGATACCATATAAGGAAGGCTATGCAAATGAAGCATACACATTTTTTACGCGATTTGGACCCGTATCCGGTCCGTATAGCCTAACTAGTTTTAACTAGTGGTTCTATCATAAGCATGCATAAAACAGTATACAATACCAAAGACAATATATGAGAAAGTAATAAGCATACACAAAATGTCCTAGAGATAGGCATGTTCATTCCTAAAAGGTTTTCTATTAATGAATAGCTATGAATATATATATATAGTTTTTTTCAGTTTTTATTTGCCAAGAGTTTCACTCTTCAGCTCTGTGCACAAATAGACTGAAGCGGTTCTTTGAGGTTTGCATTTCACTGCCAGTTTCTTTTTCTGATTTATTTTCTTTCTTTTTCTTTTCTAATTTGAAAGTGATGTGTACCACGAGAATGCCAAAGCAACTTATACAGATCCTCTCATTATTATGCATTGGGAATGTCTTTTACAGGGGCAACATATGAATTCAAAGTATTTTATCAAAGGCAGAATCTTGTTATTGCTGTATTGTACATGCATCATCTTGCCCCGTATTTTAATACTCTCTTCAAGCAGATCCTGTTTTCTCCATGAAAATACACTGAATGTGTTTTAACTCTTCAAGTTATGAAGGGAGTAAGACATTGTGACATTTTCTGTAGTCATCTTACATCACTTTAGCTCTAAAGACAATCCCAGACTGACATTTAAACCTGTTCCCTCAGCAGCATTAATGCACCATTCACTGAAGGCCATTTTGGGTCCGTCAGGATGAGTAATGCCAAATTGTGGTATTATTTTTATAAAGGTATAAAAATGCCATTTTCAGCATATGTCGGCAATGAAACTACACATGACAGACAATTTGGGCTGGTCTAGGATTTGCTTTAGAGGTGATTGAAGTGACATGTCAAATTTAAGTATCTTAAAAGACCTGCTTTTTTTTTTGGACAACCAAAAACAACTGAATCCTTGCCCTTCATGTTTGGCATCAAAGTAAACAGCAGCTAGAAATGGCACTAAAGAGGTTTTCAACCAAATTGGGATGAATTTCCCTGTGAATTACAATTAGGATACTGATCTTAAAAAATGAATGAATGAATGAATAATCCTACATGCAGATTTATGTCATATATCCCCTGACATAACAAACATGTAAGCTTACTTTAGTTATGCATCATTTTGCAGACTACAGTCCACCTGGAGCAACCTTGGGTTAAATGTCTTGTTCACTTTCATGTCATTTAAAAAGAAGCAATGAAATGGGAGGATTTTTGTATTGTCATTAAATATGGAAAAGTTTCCACTACAGTTAGACATTTTAATACTTTATATGAGACATGGCTGTGTTCCATTTAGAATTGAATAGAAAATTCCTTTCCTGAATTTGACCCGAAGTGGTAAACTGGATGCAAAATAGTAATAAAAATGTGATTTTTTTAAAAGAAATTCATAGTGCTATATGTGTAGTACTAGTTTAAAATAATACCATTTAAATAAAAGGAATGAAATTAAATTCTAATAGTTCTAAAATTCTAATAGTTTTATACCATACAACTATATAAAATATTATAAAATCCAAATTGGGCTCTTTTAGACACATTAGACAACAGTAATTCACTTTCATAGCTAGTGAGACTGGGAAAACTCACATCCAAAACCTGCACCATCAGCACTGGAGCTCCTCAATGCTGTGTTCTCTCCCCACTGCTCTTCTCCCTCTACACCAACGACCTCATTCAGCAGACGAGTCTGCTTACAGACAGGAGGTTAAAGGGCTGGCTGTCTGGTGCAGTCTTAACAATCTGGAGCTGAACACGCTCAAAACAGTTGAGATGATTGTAGACTTCAGGAGAAACTCCCCTGCTCTCCCTCCACTCAACATCATGGACAGCACTGTGACTGCAGTGGAGTCATTCAGGTTCCTGGGCATCACAATCTCTCAGGACCTAAAATGGGACACTCACATAGACTCCATAGCTAAAAAGGCCCAGCAGAGGTTGTACTACCTTCGCCAGCTGAGGAAATTCAACCTGCCACAAGAGCTGCTGAAACAGTTCTACTCCGCCATCATTGAATATGTCCTCTGCACTTCTATAACTGTCTAGTTCAGCTCAGCTACCAAATCTGAACTCAGAAGACTACAGAGAGTAGTCCGAACTGCTGGGAGAATCATTGGTACAACGCTCCCTTCTCTCCAAGAACTGTACTCAACCAGAGTGAGCAAAAGGGCTGGCAAAATCACTCTGGACCCAGCACACTCCCTCTTTGAACTGTTGCCATCTGGTCGACGTTACAGAGCTCTGAGCACCAGAACGGCCAGACACAGGAACAGTTTCTTCCCTCAGGCAATCCATCTCATGAACACTTGACAATAACTGTGGCACACACAACACTATTTACACACCCATACACTTATTTATCAAACACACACTTAGTCTACACTTCAAATTTGCACATAATACATACAGTACATACAAAACTGTCTATTGTAATAATATACCTGCACATACAATTGTCAATTTATATATTTTTATTCCTTATGTACTTGTTCTATTTTTATTCTTGTATTATCTGTGTTTTGTCGTCGCACTGCGGAGCTTCTGTCATGAAAACAAATTCCTCGTATGTGTAAACATATCTGGCAATAAAGCTTATTCTGATTCTCTGATTCTGATTCTGATAATAATGTTGAAAGCATCCATCCAAACTGTAAAAAGCTGGCAACGGTTGTCCAAGAAAAACTTTTTACTTCAAAATTTCATGTTTATTTCAATGTGTTACTTGCTGTTTCTTTGCAATTGTTTGTGAAATTTACTAGCAAGTTCTGAGTGAAAACTGTTCCCACAAATGTTTCACAAATTTTATTAGAATAAATAAAAAAAGTTATTAGACTTCTTTAAATTTATTTTTATATATTCTAATCTACATATAAATAGACAAATTAAAAAATATATATTTTGTTGCAGATTTTATTAGAATGATCAAATTGTTGGACCCTTTTGAATTTCTTTGCATTTCAATTCAACAAATTCCTCTCCCATTCAATATCCTGGTGTATGAATAAAACAAATTCAAATTCACACTCATGAACTGAAAGCGATCCAATTCTTAATTGATATGACGAATACAAACTAGATATATCAATTAGCCTTTTATGCTATATCTGACACATTCTGCCATTCTAGACACTCTTCTTCTGATGAATATTAATGAAGCAATCATCTTGACCCTTGAAGATATTAGCCACCTCATCACATTACACAAGAATGAGCACCTGTGTCTCAGGCCAAACCATTCAGTTAGTTTTGTCTGAAATGGGAAATTAAGTATTCTTAGTAAGCGAAGGGAAGGAAACCAGCCTTGCAATGACATGTTAAATAGCTCTCTAAAATCTCAAGCCTCTATTAGAATGAGGAACAGGCTGACATTGTCAACGAGGACAATTTTTGTCAACGAGGCACATAACCTCAGCATTTGACATGGCAGCCAGCCCACCTCATGTCTTTGTTATTTTAACTGTCTGCATTTCTCACAATGGGTGTGAAGGACTGTGTTTGGTACACAAGCAGAAATCACAAATGACATAGTTAAAATAATAAACACTTATGCGAAAAGAGGACACATGGGGGGGACTGGGGAACGGGGGGGCTTCTTTTGTCTCCCTATAGGACGACTTTCATTAGTGTCTCTGCTTTGATGGATATAGCATAGTTTGGATGGCAGGTGCATCTCCACCCCTCCTTATCTGAGGTGATTTATCTGGCAATTTTGCACATCTGGAACAGTAACTCACAGGAGATATGAAAGTGCTAAATAAAGTGATAATAATGTAAGCATTTCTCAAAACACTGAGTTTTTAGACGAAAAATCTGAATAACCATATATTAAAAGATTGAAGGCCGCTGCAGGCTTGTTATTAAATAACACAAAAGAGTCCCCAACGAACTACTCAATGAGCAATGAGCCTTGTTAAGCAAAAGGAGTAATTATGAAAGATTGTTCTAATGCCTGGCAGATGTATTGAGAAGTAGTGAGAGATCACAGCAGTGACTGATGGGAAGCAAATGGGTCAAATCTACCAGGTTTGCTTATGTGTATTCTATGCACAGTCTTGTTTTGTTTGTTTGTTGTTTTGAGCCAATCACCTGATCTGTAAATCATGTGACTGGATATTTCATACTAATGAAAATATATAATACATATTCATACATTAAATGTATTGCTTTCCTCGTTACAATAAACAAATACATACATACATACATAAATTAAATAATGTTACTAAAGAAAAGTTCAAATTAAATATGAAATTAAATTATGATAATGTAATGTTTAAATACGTTATAATGAAATTAAATATGCAAGTTTATAAATAAAATGTTAAAAAAAAGTAAAAAAAAAACAAAATAAATAAAATTGTGAAGTACTATAATACATTTATAAAAATGTTGATACTAAATAAATAGTAAGTAATAAAAATAGATACAATTATAAGTAGTATAAATATCAATTGCTATAAACAACAAACACAGTTATAATAAAATAGTAGACCAGAACACAAACAAACAAACACATTGCATGTTTTTGCACAAAAAATACATTAAAAATAAAATTATATATGAATATATATATATATATATATAATTTATATTATATATATATCTAGATAGTACTAATGGCCAACAGTTAATAAAAAAAAAAGGTAATTACAGCATCTACCAGAAAGGGGGGGGCTAACGGACCATGCCAAAACCGCAGTTCAGTAGCCCCTCACTGCAGAACAAAGATCCAGGGAGCGGGGTTGGATCCACATCTAGGTGGAGATGGTAGGTTTAGGGGTGGAGATGGGTGGGTTTAGGGATCAGGGGGTGGAGACGGGTAGGTTTAGGTATATGTAAGGTGGGAGGAGTTGGATCTGGATCCAACCTCGCCCCCTGGATCTTATGTTCTGCAGTTAGGACCATCTCACTGCTGTAGCCAAAAGATGACCCGGGTGGTAACAGAAAGGTTAAACTTTAAAGTGTCTCATGACTGACTGACCCATGAACCACCTTTACTGTGTCCTTAAGAGAAACACTTAACCCAAGGGCTGTGGAATTAAGTGTCTTCCTTCAAGTACTTGAAGTCATTTTAAAAGCATCAGCCAAAATGCCTAATAAGTAATTAATTAGCCATCATTAAACATTCAGCCAGTGCTCCAAGGCTGGTACTCACCAGTACAAACACTGCAAAATGTTAACAAATCCTAGAGTGATTTGGAAATTTTCCAACAAGTAATTTGGGCAAGAAATTCTGACCTGTACAAAGGTGTTCACATGGTCAATATGACAAATTATCTTATTAAATTAGTGCTCTGGAAATGGTGCATAATCTTGAAAATTTCTCATGCATTTACATCTGATCTATTCTGTGAATAGGATGTGCTCAGTCCTCTGGTAAATACAGTACCAGTGGCATCTTATCTTTCTTTTACTGCAAATCTCTTTTAGATTTAGAGGGTGCCAGTGTGTATTCAACTGTAAAACCTCTTTCTTTTAGCATATTTTTTTACTTTTGAATGTAATAGAATTATTATTATATATTTTTTTGTTGTTGTTGCTGGTACTACTAAGCTGTGTTGGAAAGTGAACGAGAATGTCATTGGCATTCTACAAAGACAGCCTGTGTGTGTCAGCATAAATTAGCACACAGGGCTGTAGTTAGCATTCTTGGCAGTGCCAAGCCAACATGCATATTTTCAAGGTAACGTTGAATCGAGCTAGAGTGAATCTTTTCATTTTATTTATTCTGTTCTTCTTTTTTCTTTTTTCTTTTAAAACATTTAAAATTTGAACAGTTTCAAAGTGACGTGTCCTACAGCATTTCACTATCCTGATATGTGTGCTAACGTCATAGAAATACTGATAATGCCCCCTCCGCTTTAATATTTTCACTCAATGTTCTGTCACTATAAGAAAAAGACTAATAAATCTCTGACATATTGCTATTTGGAGGGATATTACCTCAATCCCCAGCCCATATGAAATGAAAAGCAGGTGAAATTATTGATTTCTTTTTCACAAGACAGACTATGTTTTTTTTTTTAATGTGAGCAAGCAGAATTGGTCTGTCACTTCTGGTCATAAACACAGAGAATTGGCTGTAGGTTTATGAGGTTATATTCAGAAAATGGATCTCACTCACTCACTTCTTAACTTCAAACGAGGTCACAAGCTGTGCTGTGGTGTAAAGTCAATCCAGGGCAGGTGCCACCAGAGCTGCTGGGCTCGTAATGTCATGTGACCCAATTCATGTAACACATGTAATCATAAAACTTTTTTAAATAATGCCACTCCATAACCATTTTAGAATAAGGTTACTTAATCAAATCTAATGTCTAGAGAACCCAACAAAATTTAATGGAGTCAAGCAATCCTAATGTATGCCGTGCTGAAATTACACTTAATAAACAGCATGAATGCAAGTCTGTCAAGACTCCAGAGCCCATATGCTATTTGCAGCGCCTGTACTGTGCTGCTGGGTGTGCATTAGAATGCAGGCTTGTCATTTTGGATTCCGAAGCATGAGTGAACCACAGATGTTCTTTGTATGACATGTGTGAAAAGGAGAGATAGACATGACTGGGCAGGACAGACAACACATCAGCAGCATGTCAATCATTACACACTCTTCCTTAGCTTTGCTGTTCTGCAGTCACAACCAAACTAGACTGAGGCATAGAATAAAAACAGAAATTACGTACAGATTAAGGCTGTCAATCAACTGAAAAAGTAAATAAATAAACAGATAAATATTCAAAAGTTTGGGGTTAGTAGACTTTTTTAAAGAAGGATTTTTTTTTTAATCAGCAAGGATGCATTAAATAGATCAAAAAATAAGATTAAATACTCACATTTCAATAAAAAAAGCGGTTTTTTTAACTTTCTATTTAAAATAAATCAGAATCAGAATCAGAAGAATCAGAATCAGAAGAGCTTTATTACCAAGTATGTATACACACAAAAGGAATTTGACTTTACGACAGGAGCTTCCAGTGTAGAAGATAGTACAAACATAGTGCAGACATACATTGGAATAACACAGTAGGAATGTAATATAACACTAATATAATAAAAAAAGAAAAAATGAATAATGTACTATATACAGAAATAGAATTATAGGAAAAAATTTAATTGTTTAGATAAATATACAGATATGTTATTAGTGTGCAGATATGTTATTTACAAAGTGTGCAGTTTAATATAAATATAACAATGTTAGTTGTGATGGACGATGTATAATAATGAAAGATTAATTGTTCAGACTGAAAATATCGCCTGTGGGAAAAAACTGTTCTTGTGACTGACTGTTCTGGTAGTCAGTGCTCTGTAGCTCTGACCAGAAGGCAACAGCTCGAAGAGAGAGTGGGCTGGGTGTGAGGGGTCCAAGGTGATTTTTTTAGACCTTTTCCTCACTCTGGAGATGTAAAGACTTGGAGGCTGGGCAGAGGGGCACCAATAATCCTCTCCGCAGTCCTGACTGTCCGTTGTAGTCTATTGATGTCTGATTTGGTAGCTAAACCAAACCAGACAGATATGGATGAACACAGGACAGACTCAATGATGGCAGAGTAGAACTGCTTCAGCAGCTCCTGTGGCAGGTTGAATTTTCTCACTTGGTGAAGGAAGTACAACCTCTGCTAGGCCTTTTTAACAATGGAATCTATGTGAGTGTCCCACTTCAGGTCAAGAGAGATTGTGGTGCCCAGGAACCTGAAAGACTCCACTGCAGCCACAGTGCTGTCCATAATGGTGAGTGGGGGGAGTGCAGGGGGTTTTCTACTGAAGTCCACGATCATCTCCACAGTTTTGAGCGGGTTAAGCTCCAGGTTGTTAAGACTGCAACAGACAGCCAGCTCTTTAACCTCCTGTCTGTAAGCAGACTCGTCTCCGTCATTGATGAGGCCGATGACTGTAGTGTCATCTGCATACTTCAGGGGCTTGACAGAGGGGTCTTTAGAGGTGCTGTCACTTTTAATCCAAAAAGAGTCTCATGGTTTACACAAAAATATTTAAAGAAGCACTAACGTTTTCACATAAAACTACGGACTGATAATTAGACTGATTTATGAAGGATTCAGTGACACTGAGACTGTGTTAATGCTGCCAAAATGCAACGATTATGTCATAACGGGACAATAAAATTACATTTAACAATATATTAAAATAGAAAACAGTTTTCATAAATCGTAATAATATTTCACAGTACCATTTTACTGTTTACTGTATTACTGTTATTTTCTGATTAAATAAGTTGTGATTAGCAAAATTAGCAAAAAAATATTTATTAAATATTTATATTTAAAATATAATTATGTGTATGAATTATAACACTTAAATTAAAGCGCTAAAATACATTTACTTTCCAATTACTGCAAATCTAATAACATAGTATGTTTAAATAAACAAAACGGCTGCTGGCTCTGTTGTATATGTAACAAAATGTTGAATAAACCAAAACAACTTGGGGCCAAACAAGAGTATACAATTATTAGCTAATGTACTGCTTTGCTCAAAACTCTGTGGATCTGTGTTCTATTAACAAAATGGGGACCCATTAGTCTGTAATTAGGACCTAAATGAAGAATAGGCAGGCGAGGCAATGCTTAATTTCCTTTGAACTGGAACAAGCCCTGGCTGAGCCTGTGCCCCTAAATGATTAATTGGTAACTATCCATCAAGCTTTTTTTGTGGGCTTTAGATAACCTACAATACGGTTTTCCTTGACCACCCCTGTGATTGAGCAAGTGGGCAGAGGTAAGGGAAAGCTCAACAACCCTATCGATACAGCGTGAGAGCACATCACTTCCTTAATCATGTGGACTGGCAGGCCGAAGTAGCTGATGTCAGAGGAAGCAGGAGGATTGAGGGCCGATTGATTATTCAGTCAATGCACTTTTCGATCAAAGTGTGAGCCACAGGAGTAATTAGAGCAGGAGCACAGTACGTCCTTTTAAGTGAAGTGGCATGAGTGGAAAAGCACTAGAGAACAAGTTGTTATGAATGTAAGGAGAGTAGTGCTGATATTTACATCTCCAGAACAACTCCAGGGAGATTTTCCCCCCACTCTATAAAGTTTTCATGTTTTTTCCCCAAAAATGTTGCGCTACATTTACATGCACATTGACGTCTTAGTTGGCATTTTTAATATTCCCTTCCCGAAATTAATTTGAATCATCATAACCTAATCTGAACGAGGTGGGTGCTACTGAAATGCCAGAGCATGTAAATTAATTATTCACAATCCTCTGCTTTAAATTTCTCAATGGTGTCCTTAATGCTACACAGCTGATAAAATTACACATATGCCAAAGTTCAGTCTCCACTCAACATCGGTATATTGCATCACGGCACTCCCACCTGACTCGACACAGCTGTGAGATTCACAAAGCTACTTGAATTTTGAAAGATATTTGCCTCTGCTGTGACGTCATGTTTGTTGGATGGCTGGAGAACCCTATACGTTATGAATGCTACTGGCATGTTTCCCGGTGCGTAACAAAATAAATCATAAGGAGCGAATGTTTGAGATTATAGGCAGCAGTACAGATCTGTTGCTTTATGCCGTGACAATCTAAGGCTAAAAAAAAAAAGTATATATAAAACAGATATATTAAAATAGCCTTTTCTATTTTAATACATTTTAAAATACAATTTATTCCTGTGAAGCAAAGCTGAATTTTCAGCAAGCATTAGTCCAGTATTCAGTGTCATGGATCGTGTCAGAAACCTTTAGTATGAGTTAAAAAAAATGTTGTGCTGCTTAATTTTTTTGTGGAAACAGTGATAATTTTTTCTCCATTTTCATTTTATTCAACTTTAATGAATAAAGAACAGCATTTTTATAAAAAAAAACTTTTGTAACATGATAAATGTCTTTACTGTCACATTTGAATGTGTCCTTGCTGAATAAAAGTATTAATTAAAAAAAAATTTATTTCAAAAAGAAAATTAACAGGATAAACATTATACATGCAAAACAAATAAATCTATGCACACTTTTAGATGCACTTTTAGAAGTTTTCCTGTTGATACTAAAAAACCTTTAGATAACTTTTTAAATGAAATCATTCCATTTTGTGCATTGGGAAGTGAGTATGGTTTTGTATTTTATATATTCCCAATTTATGTATTGATACGATTGAGTACATGTAGTCAAACTGCCTCAAAAGACAAAATATAAAAAATAGAAACGGGGTACTGAATGAAACCGTAACATTTTCCTTCTCTTTTTATCCCTTCATAAGGTTTTTCTCAAAGTCTCAAGCATGTTTCTTTATGCTTTCATCGATGGCTGAGTTTTTCAGGCATTGTCGAACTGGTTTAAAAATTTCATAAAGGGAATATGAGAAACAAAAGGAGTGGGGTTGAGAGAGAATACTTCCTACTCAGTCTAAGTTTAAAGTGTATTTCTGTGGAAATGGCAGAACATGAAGCAGAAATGAAGCCTGTCTTTTATGTCTCTTGTGTTGCTATCTACGTCTCTAAAGTGCGTACACAAAGAGTCACTACCCTGACACGAGAGTTAACACCGGCTGTAGAGTTATACATCTCCTGGTGTGACTGCGCCCAGGTGGATTGGAACTAAGCACGTTCACTTCTGCCACTTTAAATTCTCTTTTGTATTGCCCTGCATTGCTGAAATATACATGGCCAACAGTTCATTTGTGTGTGGCTGTCTCTGTGCATCGCTGTCACAACATGCCCCTTTCAGAGAGTTTTTCTCAAGGGATTTTGGTGAACTGGACCATCTAATATTTACATTAAGGCAAGTAATGTCTAAGTTGTGCAGGCCTGGATCATACATTCACATATCATTTGCATGCTAAATAATAAGCATACAAAGTTCTGAAAAATTACACACACAGGGAAGATTATATGTTCTGGGATGTGACCAATTGAACCAAAGGAATCAGTTTATTATTTATTTATTCAAACTTTTCTGGTTACATTTAATAATGTTTTAGCTTTAGTGATCCAAAGCATGTCTAATTAACTCAAATAATTGTAACGAATCAGCTCATGACAGGAAAAATGAATAACTAACCATAACTAGTTATAAATAACTATTCATATATTAGATCCACTGTAGATATTTAACTGACCTCTCAGGGTCAACTGTCTTGTCAATTCTAAGAACGTTAATTCCTGGTTAAGGGAAATAACTTTCTAACTGTAAAATGCTACTCAAAGCATGTAGCAAAAATCTGCATGATTAAGGACTGCGGTTATGAGCAAACAATGAACACGTCAAGTGTGATACAAGTAAGGTTTTATTAACTACATAAACACTTAAACTAGTCCAACATACTACATCAACACTTAAACTAGTCTAACATACTACATAAACACATAAACTGGTCTAACATACAACATACACACACATACACACACACGCATACAGTTGTTATAGGAAAGGGTTAAAGTTTAGCACTTAAGAAAGAGACATAAGGAATGACATTATGGAACCATTTGCATATTCAGCATATCTAAGCCTGAGGGATACGTCAGATTCTGAGTTCAAACACACCCTTGTAAAAAGGTGTAACTGATATTAATGCATCAATTAATAAGACTAAGTTTTGATACTTGCGAGTCTCGGCTGTCTGAAAGAGATTCATGATGCAATCTTAAGGCCAAGATCTTGCTGAAATTAGTTGTATGAAAAAACAGTTTTTTGAGTTAGAGGATCTTGATGAATGGAAAGGACAAGCCCGAAAAGGCCTGGCACAAATGCTTTGGTATCCTGAAGCATTTTTTCTCACATCTTCATCTTAGCATCTGACTGAACCACCGACTGGGAAGCAGTGTGAAGTGTGGTCTTTAAAGCCTGCAGAGATTCACGCCTCTAAAGATGGGCTTGTCCAATGAGAAAGAAGGAAATTCCAAGCGGGAGGTGGCAATTACTGGAGGATTTTACGACCCTTTGTCTCTAAGCATTGTATTTCGCATATGTAATTCGCTTGGGTGTTGATGCACAAATTAGTAAAGATTCTTAGGACATCAATATGTTGCATAGGTATCAGCATGTAATATGCACTCTCAGTTAGATCATCCGAAAATGAATTCATAGAGACCACACATGATATAGGTGAGGTTATATTAAATAGTGGTCTATCATAACATGCATAAAAAAACAGTATAAAATTCAAAAGACAATATACAAGAACAGCAATAATACACACAATGACCTGAAGAAAATGTGTGTTCATTCAAAAAAAAGGTTTTCCTATGAATTAATTAGAAAACAGTCCATTTCTCTGGGCATTATGTGTCTTTCCTATGAGGAAAATGAGGGAGTTTCTCTGCCCGCATTCCTTTAGGCAATAAAACCAGTGATATCAGCATTGGTTGCCACGGAACCAGAGGCCTGTTCTGCCTTTCTGAGGTGTTAGATGCATTTCGGGGGAAGGGTCCATAGACCCTCGTAATTGGCCCTTTGGTTAGGTGAGGGGCGTTAGATATTATTTGTTAAATACAACAAAAAGTTGTGTGTCTGATTGGTCCAAATGCTACAACTGTAAAATTCGCAACATTTTATTAAAAGTTTAACACAAATTAAATTTTTAGGGCCCTATGAAAGGTTTTATTAAATTTTGTGTTGTCCATTTTAGTTTTTCTGGATTGATAATTAAATAAAAATGTACAATCAAAAATGGTGGTAATTAAACAAAGGCATAAAACATTAACAATTTAATTAATATTTTTAGTAAACATTCTTAAAAAACATTTTGGCATAAAAAGTGTTAGAAAATTTAGGTTTATTTAAGAATTATTTAATATTCTTTAGTTTTCATTATTTTATTATTGTTATTATTATTACTACTACTACTACCTGATAAGTACATTCTACAGTACAATAGTAATACATTTGTCAAAATGTATTCAAGTTTAACTTATTCACGCTGAACATACACTGCACAGCCCTGCTTTTGATTTATTCATCCAAAATTTACCAAATTCGGTGACATTCCACATTATACTGTAAATACTATTTTTATAACTGGATTAAATGATTCTGTCCATGTTTTCCGCATCAAGGAAGTCATAAATAGCTTCTAACATCAGCCATGTTTCACCAATCCTAAACAAACTGCAGCTCTCCTGCCAATATTGTTTAGCAGAAGGTTTGGTCAACTACATTTTTAAGCCATCTTCAGAAAGGTGAACTAAGGATTGATTTTGGTTCAGCTATGAAGTATTATTTCACAGCCCCTTTTGGCAAATGAAAAATACAAAAGTCTGATTTTGAAAAAAATTATAATAATAAAAAATAAAAATAAAGACGAGCCTTGGCAGTCATTGCCATTATACCTGTGAGCCAGTTTCAATCCAGTTATTCTGGTTGTAGTTCACCATTCCTCAAATCTCAACTCTCTCTGGTGTGGTCCATCTACTGTACAGCAGCTAATCTTAGATTATGTTTTGTCTGTATATTTCCAATGTGACTTTCATTTAATTGGAATGCACAGCTAAAAATTCAACAGTGGACCTAGTTACCATGCTGCTGATGAGCTTTACTGCAAAGTAAAATGAAGCGCTTAGCTGGCATTACTGAACAATAAATATGCATGTAATAACATTTAAGATATCTACAACATGAATGCACAAGGTGACGGAAGGCTATCGCAAATAACATTCACATCTGCAATCATAATCAGCATCATGTAACTCCTGTCAATACCTCTTGTTTGTTGGTTGCATGTAACTTCATCCATCACAGAGCCAATGAGTTCCTGCTCTTTCAAAGCTTGTGTTTGAGGGTATAAAGTCAAGATCACAGGGGTTGATAACAGATCCACACCCACTGACCTTAGTTTTCTGATTGACAAATGTGTGGCAGATATGAGAGTCTACTGCCTGTGCGTTGGTTGTGTAGCTTATAATATTTTCAAGGTCATATTGGTCTGGTGGTTACAAGTGCTCATATTCATAGTTCAAATTTGCCATGGTAATATTTTTCATTCCATATACTCAGAACACAGACAACGAAAAGCTATGCTTTCAGAAACTGTTTTGCATTACACATCAAGCTAGCTGGCTGACTGGTAAAGGACTTCCAGACATTTCCCCCGTTTCTCTTTCTCTGCATTTTATTTCGCTTTGAAATCACTTGAACCCTTTTAGCTATCAATGGCAACTCATGTCAGGCAGCTAAGGCAGCAAGTTTGCACCCTTGGGGCCCAGAGAGATTGGCTCCTCTGGAGCCGAGCGATATGGACTACCGCCCAATTTTGTTGGCTAATTAGCTTTGCTGCGATTTTGCTGCGGTTAGCTGACAGGCTCGGAGCCTGTCTGACTTCGCGTGTGTAGTGTAACTGTGTGTAACTTGTGTAGTGCAACTGACTGGCTGCAGAATCAGAGGTTATTTTGCAGTTATCCAGCGCAAAGGCACGTGCGCGCACACACACACACACACACACACACACACACACACACACACTACATAAATGCAAAAGCCTTATATTGGTGAATTATGGTGATTGTTAATCTTGATCTCAATTTCGGTTTATATAAACAAACACACACACACACACACACACACACACACAAACAATAATAGTTGACTATTGTGCTGAACAATATTAACTAAAAAAGAATAAGTACAACAGTACAGGACTAAAACACAACACAAACAAATGTAATTGATGCTCAGCCAAGCCCTATTTAGACTCAAATTATAATAAGCCTTCTAAAGGAGATTATATCATGATTATTCTCTGGCCAGCTATTGCAAAAGCCCTTGATAAACTTGCAGAACAATTGCAATAAAATGATTGCAAAAAAATTACTTATTGCTTTAAAATAAGAGGTTAATGAAGAAGCAGATTAACTAAATTGTAAACCATTTATCCATCTTTGTCAACTCAATGTTTGATCCTCAGTTTGTGGAGTGTGTGTGACATAATTGGAGAACAGCCAATCACATGCCTTGCAACACAGAGCAAGGGAGACTCCCCTTCAGGAACTCGAGCTGTGTCAAAACGCTACGGGAAAGAGAATGCCCCAGCTGACCGGGCTCTATCACATGTTTAATCAGCCATGGTAAGGGCGAGGGGCATAGGCGTTGTGACGGTAGCGCTACAGAACACTATAAAGCCGGGAGTGGTGGAATCCGGCGTCAGCTTTCTGTCATTCAGCGAGCGCTCTGTGTGTGTCAGTCTTATTTGTTGTGATTCTGATTGGTGTTGTCTGTCAAAATAGAAAGTCATAAGCACAATATCCAAGGCCACAGTGAAAATAAAGCATAAGGGCGAAAGTGAGCAATGTTTCAGGCTGTGTGTTCCTCCCTGCCCACACTACATCACGAGCGGGGATACCGAGCAGTGAATGTTGCGTTGTTTGCTCGTGGCTAGGCATTCTTCATCGGCTCTTGAGGGGCCGACTTCCCCAGTGTGTGAGCGAATGTCATTGTGCTGCGATTCGCTCCCGAGACTCTTCGTTTGAGGGAAACCCTTCCGCAGCGTTCTCGCTGTGCTGTTCCCGCTTCAGCCGAAGCTGAGCGGCGGCTTCATTCGTGAGTTCGCAATTGTGATGTTTGCGTAGGGAATGGAGACGGGCGAAGCCCCTATCTGCCTTCGCTCACCCTCCGAGATCCTTTGGCCGCTCTCCTCTGGTATCGGGAATTGCCCGCACCGTGCGGTTCTTCCGCTTCCGGGAACAGTCGTCGACACGCCGCCTCGCTTCCTCCTGGAGTTCCGCCAAACCCTCTTGCACCTTCTGGCCTGTTCGGCGACATCGTCAATTCCGTCATCGACAGGTATCAGGAGGCCCGTAAACAGGCGGCGGCGTTCCTGCGGTTCCTCCCTCGCCGCTCTCTAGCTCCAAGGCATGCTGGGCGGGAGCAGATCTCACCGCATTCCTCCTCCTCAGGTACAAACAAGGGCAAACTGGAGAAAACTGCGAAAACACAAACGAGCCGTCTTGTCTCGGCTGCCCCTGTAACGGGACCTCTGAGTTCAGCTGGCGATCTGGGTCGAGGTCTGGCGTCAGCCTCGAGACCGCTACCGGCGGGTCGTGTCTCAGAGGTCGTGGCTGCCGATGAGTGTTCATGGGCTTCGGGCGTCCCCTACTGGGAAAAGCGTGTACACCGGGATCAGTTATACGCACGGTGTCCCGTTCTCCTCAGTGTGCCCTCGGAGATTTTTCTGCCAACCTGCCTGCATTATGCTTGCAGGGCGCAGCATCTCGATCTAGCGCATCCCTCTCAGTTTCTTCCGCCCGGGCAATGTAGCCGAGGCTGCCAGTGTGGACGGTCGCTACCGCTTGTGGGTCTCCAGAAGCACTAGTCCGGTCCGGGCTCCGCTGCCGGGGGTCTCCGGTCACCGACTAGCATCACAAGATCCACCAGGATGCCAGTCTCAGGATAAGGGGTAGCGATTCTACAGCCGTTACTTGCATGTTCCAAAGGGAGGATGGTGTGCGGCTCCCATTTGATATCTGCTCCGTGGAAGTCGCCCAGGTCATTAAACTGAATTTCAGAATCTCACCTCAAGCACGTTGTGGTCCTCAGATCAGATCCGATGACGGTTTGTTATGGATAACGATCGAAAAGACCGTACTTTCAATGTTCTGGGTCCATACCTTCCCACTCACAGAAAATCTGAGTTTTCTGTCAGGGTCGAAGCTTACCCAAGGACCGAGTTTCTTCCTTTCGGCCTAAGCAGCTCGTTCACCCCGCACCTTTACAACATGTGTGTATGGCCCGCTCTGGCTCCAACGGAGCGAATCCAGGGGCAATCCGCATACTAAATGATATCGACTGTTGGGTGTGTGTTTTAGCTCAATCGGCAGCAGATGGCGTTCTACATCGAGATTGTTGTTCATTGCTCACCTGAGCTATCTCTGACGTCTATTTCCTCCGATCGCTCGTCTCCCGTGAGTTGCGGAGAGGAGTGCGGCCGGGAGGGGTTCGCGTCTGCTACTATAGCCCCATGCGGGCCTTTTCGAGTATGGTTCTTGAACCTGATTTCGCTCCTCGACGGCTCTCCATTGAGATTCCCGTCAGGAGGGACCTCCGTTTTTCCCCCCACAGGCCGCAGGCAACACTATTCACGCCCCGGGCCGCAGAGCTGGTGGAGTAAGTGGTGTAACGGCCCTGATGACACCTACTGATGTAGCTTCTGGTCTCTCAACTGAGGTTGTTGAGACCATTCTCCAATCCAGATCTCCCTCCACGAGGAAACTGTAATCCTAAGGTGGAAACTTGTTCACTATCTTGTGTGCAGCGATCTCCCTCGAACCCAGTTACTGCCCGAGAGGGTTGGTACAGTGCCTAGCTCCTTCAGCACCGTCTCCCTCTGCTGGTTGCCCAGCGGAGTCCACCGCCTGGGAGGTGCTACTGGTGGCCTATAGCTGCATACCCATGGGCCCCTTCGGTGTTATCCGTTGGCAACACCCCTTGTTACACATTTCCTCCGGCGTGCACTGAGGCTGATGCCCCCAGTCGATCTCAGGCGTCCCACTGGATCCCTGGCTGTGTGTGCTAGAGCCCTCTTTGTAAGGTCTCCATCTAGCCTATTGAATAAAATCTCTGCTCAGATGTCCTTACAATTAAATCTTTTCTTCGTAGGCTATTCGTCTCTAAAGAGAGTTGGGATCTTCAGGCCTCTCAGTGGCTCCTCCTATTAACTTGCGCCGGGCATGGCCAATGTTTCTCTCGCCCTCACGCGGGGTATGGTCCGAAGGTCCGTGCAGTTATGACCACGAGGCCTATCAGTGCTGCAGCTTTTGTCTCCGCCCTTCAGGGAGCCGACAGCCGAAGCTTAATGCAGTGTCCAGGTGCGAGCATACTCCACAGAGCTCCCTGTGAAGGAAGAGGGGAGAGGACCAACTGCGTTAGCTATGGTCCCCCGTAAGCGAGGTCTGCCTGCCTACGAAGCAGACCTCAGTCGGTGGAGTAGTTGATTGTCCATTACTACTGGGTGCCTATGATCCTCGGATGCCCCCCCTCACCACTGTAAGTCAGCTCCTCGATCACGAATAATGGCTGGCCTCCAAGGCCTTCCTACAGTGTAAATCTATGCAGGGACAATCTGCAACGCAGCAGAGGGTCCCCCCCATGCACTTCAGCAGATTCTGATGGCGCTTGATATGCAGCGCACTGTCCTGGCTCTTCTGTTCTCTGGAAGGAGGGTTTCTAGCTGTGCTCTTCCTCCACTAGACAGGGGTTTGCAAGTCTGGCAGCGTGGGCATTTTCATTCCCGTAGTGTCTTCGGACGCAGCTCAAGTTCCTGAAGGGGAACACCTCAAGGTTACGTATGTAACCAGTGGTTCACCCTAAGGTGACCTAACCGCTTCTCAGAGCCTAATTGCCAGTGTCCGCGAGCGCGTATGCTATCATTCCCTGAGCTGACGCCGGTTCCAGCTCACGTGCTTTTATAGCTTCCTGGTAGCTACGTCACCCACCTATGACGTCTCGCCCTTCAATTGTACTGATTAAACATGTGATTCAGATCACTTCACTATGGGGGCGTGTCCCGTAGTGTAATCATACGTGACCGTGGATACGGTGTCCTTCTCGCAGAGCCAGCGAGATTCCAAGATTGATTTGTTGCTAAAGCGGTTAAGAAGTGAAGCCTATGAGGAATTACTGGTAAATGCATTTACACTGACGAAAGTCAAAAATAAATTATAAATTTCGTAAAATAAGTTATCGTGCTTAATCAGGGCAGTCACAAGTGAAACGGGGAAGGGTTTTTTTATTTGTTTTTTGTTTTTTTTGGTTGTTTGTTGGTTTTTATTTTTTTTTTTTTTTTTTTTGTTTTTAGATTTATATAGTTGATACTATATAGCATAGAAGACTTGAAACATGTAAGGTCACATGTAAAGTCATTTTGTAAAGTGTTACTATTGAGTTCCACAGCTGTTGGTTTATATTACTATAAGATCTGTATCAGTAATATTATTTTAAATAAATGCTTTTATAAGAACTGCTAAACAAAAGTGCTTGTGTGTAATGGTATAATATAAATATAAATCACGTAATAGTGTATAAACAATTAAAGCATAATAAAATAATTCTAATTCATTATCATTACAACCATGTACAGAATTTTTTTTTTATGATTTTTGTTATAAGTGAATTTATTTATTTTATTTATTTATTTCTTTAATTTATGTTTATTCTTTAATATTATTTTAGTGCCTTTAATTTGGAGAAAGAGTAACTGGGGGAGTGACTTTTTTTTGCATCAGACCCTTGTCACTTTGGTCACATCTGATTGTGGTCCCAGAGTTTGCAGGTTGAGATCTCTCCCCAGACATAACCTGCCACTGGGATCAGGTTAGGTCGGTGTGGAGTGCATAAGGTGTTACTATGGCATGAACGGGCTGCGAAGAAGCCAACCACTCATTGTACCTAAGAACCCAGTGTTGGGTGCACATTAAATTGTCACTTAAACGGGCTCCCAGCGTGTGGTGCCGGCTTCATGGTAACAAGACCCCGATCTAAGGCCTACTCTATACATCAAACTCTTTACAAACAGACCGATATCAAAGCTGACACTATAAACAGCACAGCAGGCCTAGAACACAAAGCAAAAGACTAAGAGTGATACAAAAAAATTGTTTCTCACTCTTGTCCGTAAAGCTGAGGAATACATCACAGTTGGCAGCTGAATCTTCTTATTTCAAGTTAATTCCATTCAACTCAGAACATGTGCATCAGATCAAATATAAACTACTTCCTGTTTTAAAGGTAAAGTGCAGCAGTGGCAGTTTGCTAAATATTTAATCATTTACATTTTCATACATGGTGTCTGAGTATTATCAGTCTTTTTTATTTTCTAAAATAAAATAAAATAAAATAAAAAAACTGGATACCACATATATTTTGGGTGAGCAGGTCATGTTATTTTGTCCAGCACAGACCAGTCAGTAGGCCAAGAACCAAAAGTTTCAGTGTAAACACAATTCTTCATTGGAACGGTTGTGAGTGACATTAAAGATATTTTTATATCAATATATCATTGTTATTGTTACTGATATGTAGGTTAACGCCATTGCATTGTAGATTTGTTTGCTCATTTTTTCCCCTGTGCTGTCAGCTTTTGTTTACTTTGTTGTGTTGTTTTCTCCTGCACCACTAGGTTAGTGCAGCTGGTCCTTGTTCATAATTATTTTGCCAAAAAAATCCTCATCCAAGCATTTAACATTGATTTTAGGATCACAAAATCTAGCAGGACAAGACTGTTGGTTTTGTTGTTTTACTGTATATGTCTCACCTTCAGCAAAGATTTAAAAAGAGTAACTGTTATAAATATCTAAGATATTATACGTCTCTTTTTTCCCTTCCTCTCACAAAATCAGTCAAGGCACACAGTAGTTTGTCCACGCTTTCTGAGATGGCACAATTTACCATTTAACTCACAGGAGATTCTGGCAGGTTTTTGAACTGTCTTTTGAAATGTGATCTTGTTTATGTGCCTGTTGCAGCCAATTATTATTTTCAGAAGCAGTCATTTCACACCTAGTTATCATTTTATTATGAAATACATATTTATATGGATATAACAGACTCCTTTGGGAAGTTTCTAGTGAGTTTCAATCAATATGTCTGTCCAGCACCCATTCAGGCAAAATCCATTACTTTTTGTCATGTGACTGGTAAAGCAGAGATGGTTTTCAGAAGAAAATTACAGACTGAAATGAGCACAAGAACTGCTTTTTTTTGCTTACTTTTGGTCAAAAAGCCTCTCCATTCAATTTCACACAGAGATTCGCTTTACGCATGAATTATTCGCCACACTTACATGAGCTACAAGTATTTGTATGGATGGCTCAAATGAGATATAATGGCTTGAAACGTTATAATCAATTAATATTTGATAAGATAAGCAGCAAACCCTTGCCGTTGTGTATTATGTTTCTAAATCTCTCGCATTTAAATATATTTATTTGAAGCTGCGGCCCAACACACCCCACCTCCCCTAAGAAATACACTATCTTCTGTGTATAATGATCCATACAAGCTCTCACCATCGAGGAGGCCACTAAGGATTAAATAAAGTGAATGATGAGTGCTGTCAGACTGGCGCTCCCTAATGGCTGTCTAATGTGTTTCTAGCCAACATTTAGCTCCAGGGGTTCTTCACTGGGCATATTGTATATATGTAAGGCCACCCCTCATAGCAGTTGAGGCCAATTTAATTGTTCTCATGTCATTAAAATTGTATTTCTTGGATAAGTAAGGTGGTTATACCCTCTTCATATCTTGATCTCTCTCTGCTTCAGAACATCAGCAACCCTGATTTAATTTCTAATGCAAATTGATTTTAACATCTTTGTCCACTGCTTGTGTCTACTTTTATTTCCCATAGCTGTGAGAAGAAACAAGATGTGATGGGAGATGTTGAAGTTTGGAACAAGTGATGGATCTTTGTTTATGCTGCATTATTTACTCACCCTCATGCTGTTCCAACCGACACTCAATGAATGAATGAATGAATGAATAATTAAATAAATAAAGGATTTATTAGGGATTTAAATGTAGGATTTATTTTGAAAGAGTTTGTCTCAGAAATTGCTAGTAAATCTCACAAATAGCTATAAAGAAACAGCAAGTAACACATTGACTTAAATGTAAAATTCTGAAGCAGGAAAACTGAAATAGTATTTTCTTTTAAAATGTACTTCAATAATCTTTATTTACTGTTAGCTTTCTTAGTAAGTTTTCTGAAGTCAAAATGTAATTCATTTATTTATTTATTGATAATTGAATGAATAAGGCAATATGCAAACGATTCACCATGTTTTATTTATTTGCCACTTTTTCTGTTCAGGCTGCAGCATTGCATTTGATTGCAACACCAAAAATACCTAAATTTTTCCATTCTACTCAAATAATGCAAACTTTATGTACATTACATGTGCAACTGCAACCTAGAATTAAGATGCGTTTACATCAGTGCCTGTTCATTATTCATTATCTTCTATCATTTTGACTCCATCCTTCATCTCAGTAAGATGCCATGTTCTCCTTGCTGAGCTCCATAAATGCAAACAGACAAGCTTGTCCTTTTTTTTTTTTTTTTTACCTATTGAGAAAAATCTGAATGATTTGCTGCTGGACTCAGGCATTCTGCATGAATGCTTTTCCTGTCTCAAGGAGGGACATAACACCAAGGTGTTGGCTGATATGTGTCCATTTTAGCAGCAGAAAGGGGAAGGGTGCTGTTATTCTATGAAAAACCCCTGTCTGCCTATTGAGGTCTCCAACTATTAATCCAGCAGAGCTAAAAGCTGGACATCACACAGACAGCATTCGCTGAGGTGGATGATGGAGTGCCCCCTGGTTGCCAGGGTACTGATTGTGCTTTTACCTGTGTGCTTTGAACAGGAGTGAGTGATGGAGAGAGAGTAAGCAGGCATAATTCACACAGGTTCACGACTCAATGGGCAGCAAGAGTTGCAATGGATGAAAGTAACTCTGTGTAGACACCTTGAGAGACTGTTTTGCCGTGTTAATTCCTACACAGTTTGTTGTTTTTGTCTTTTGAAGAAAATATTTCATACATT
This sequence comes from Sinocyclocheilus anophthalmus, assembly GCA_018155175.1. Taxonomy (NCBI): domain Eukaryota; kingdom Metazoa; phylum Chordata; class Actinopteri; order Cypriniformes; family Cyprinidae; genus Sinocyclocheilus; species Sinocyclocheilus anophthalmus. The sequence goes on along the minus strand of JADLZN010010199.1, from coordinate 67,214 downwards.
CATGTTCATGTCTGTGCATTAGGGTTGACAGTCATAGTATTGGCGGTGGTTACATCTATAGAGGGTGTAGGTGGAGGCAAATGACTTCAGTCTTCAGTCATTTGAATCATTCATAAAGAATCAATGTGGGGGAGAACCAAACAACCAACAAGGGTGTCTTACTAAGTGAGTCATTCATGCAACAGAGTCATTCGAACATTTTGATTACTGAAGGAACAAAGTGAGAATTTTCTTGTTTTATCTTTCTTCTTTCATTGCTTGATGTGAGAATTAGACAAAGATACTTTTCAATTACTGTATTGACCCGAATATAAGACAATGTTTTTTTCTTGGAAATACATCTGAAAAAACGCGGTCGTCTTATATTCAGGGTCTAGAATTTGACATGTCAATAATACACCCACAACAATAGGTAGCGCCAAATACGCATAAAACGAGTGTGCCATGAATTACGTAATATAATTCTTGTTGTAAAGATCGCGAGTAAAAACAAAAGAATAAGAAAACCTTACAGCTGCATGAGTCGTGACTGTCACGTTAGCTTGATGGGACAAAACTCCCTTTGTGATTTTAAAACGTAAGACAGTACCCAGATTTGAAGACTAGAGTAAGATTTAACTTCTACTGTTAATATGATATTGGTGGGCTACTATTAGATGGATTGCCTAAATGTTCTAATTCAGGTGGGCTACCTGTTTTTTTTTTTATGGTATATCAAAAAGTGTATACTTTTTTTAATGTGATTGTTGGTACATTTTACCAGTTTTTACCATATATTCAAAACAAAAATTTAAATAGGAAAAATAAGCAAAATGAAAATAATTGAAGACAAAAAACAAGACTGAGAAAAAAACTAGATTTGTTTTTTAAAAAGCCTTTTTCCAAAAGGTACATCTGGAAAAAGGGGGTTCGTCTTATAATCAGGGTCGTCTTATATTCGGGCCAATACGGTAATTGATTAAGATTGATTAAGGTGTCTTAAAGATTTGTTTTAAGGTTTGTCAACTATAAGCTGTGAGAGTGTGCCATATGGTCAGGAAGGATTAAAATGTGCAAGACTTGAAATGAGATTGTCATGTGATATTGTAAGATTGGATGATATTTTTGGTGAATCAATTCCATAGAAGAAGATATATAAATGTCTGGAAAAAGACCATCAATACCTCTAACTACAGTAGATGGAAAACGTTCCAATGTATACTGTGTTTCATACACACTATAATCGATAAAATAAGCCTCTTCTGGTTGGTTTAACATGCAAATAATGAGAGATCAATAGGTATCAGTTAGATTCCAGGTCGTCTCAGTTTATGGAGATGCCTGAGTGGATTTGGGTATCAAATATACACTGAACAAAATTATAAACATAACACTTTTGTTTTTGGCCCCATTTTTTATGAGCTGAACTCAAAGATCTAAGACTTTTTCAATGTACACAAAAGGCCTATTTCTCTCAAATATTGTTCACAAATCTGTCTAAATCTGTGTTAGTGAGCACTTCTCCTTTGCCGAGATAATCCATCCACCTCACAGGTGTGGCATATCAAGATGCTGATTAGACAGCATGATTATTGCACAGGTGTGCCTTAGGCTGGCCACAATAAAAGGCCACTCTAAAATGTGCAGTTTTATCACACAGCACAATGCCACAGATGTCGCAAGTTTTGAGGGAGCGTGCAATTGGTATGCTGACTGCAGGAATGTTCACCAGAGATGTTGCCTGTGAATTGAATGTTAATTTTTCTACCATAAGCCGTCTCCAAAGGTGTTTTAGAGAATTTGGCAGTACATCCAACCGGCCTCACAACCGCAGACCACGTGTAACCACACCAGCCCAGGACCTCCACATCCAGCATCTTCACCTCCAAGATCGTCTGAGACCAGCCACCCGGACAGCTGCTGCAACAATCGGTTTGCATAACCAAATAATTTCTGCAAAACTGTCAGAAACTGTCTCAGGGAAGCTCATCTGCATGCTCGTACCCGGTCCCCCCCCCTTTTCCCCACCGGGGTCTTGACCTGACTGCATTTCGTCGTCGTAACTGACTTGAGTGGGTAAATGCTCACATTCGATGGCGGCTGGCACTTTGGAGAGGTGTTCTCTTAACGGATGAATCCCGGTTTTCACTGTACAGGGCAGATGGCAGACAGCGTGTATGGCGTCGTGTGGGTGAGCGGTTTGCTGATGTCAACGTTGTGGATCGAGTGGCCCATGGTGGCGGTGGGGTTATGGTATGGGCAGGCGTATGTTATGGACAACGAACACAGGTGCATTTTATTGATGGCATTTTGAATGCTCAGAGATACCGTGATGAGATCCTGAGGCACATTGTTGTGCTATTCATCCACGACCATCACCTCATGTGGCAGCATGATAATGCATGGCCCCATGTTGCAATGATCTGTACACAATTCCTGGAAGCTGAAAACATGAAAAGTTCTTGTATGGCCAGCATACTCACTGGACATGTCAGTCATTGAGCATGTTTGGGATGCTCTGGTTCGGCGTATACGACAGCGTGTTCCAGCTCCTGCCAATATCCAGCAACTTCGCACAGCCATTGTAGAGGAGTGGACCAACATTCCACAGGTCACGATCAACAACCTGATCAACTCTATGTGTAGGAGATGTGTTGCACTGCGTGAGGCTAATGGTGGTCACACCAGATACTGACTGGTTTTCGGACCCCCCCTGGACCCCCCAATACAGTAACACTGCACATTTTAGAGTGGCCTTTTATTTTGGCCAGCCTAAGGCACACCTGTGCAAGAATCATGCTGTCTAATCAGCATCTTGATATGTCACAACTGTGAGGTGGATGGATTATCTCTGCAAAGGAGAAGTGCTCACTAACACAGATTTAGACACATTTGTGAACAATGTTTGAGAGAAATAGACCTTTTGTGTACATAGAAAAAGTCTTAGATCTTTGAGATCAGCTCATGAAAAATTGGGGCAAAAACAAAAGTGTTGCGTTTATAATTTTGTTCAGTGTAGATAAAGACATAAGGACACATCTTGATGGTTCTATTAGATGATAATAGAAGACCTATGTGTGGTATCGTTATAGAGTGTATGTTTACATTGTGTGTCAACGTTCCTAACAAATTAATGTGCACCACTTGTGAATAGAGATTTAGAAATCAAATTCTGAATCATGGCCCAGTAACTCACCATTAGTTTGAAATAATTTTTATAGAGGGATGCCTCACCCCTGGGAATGAATGATGATCAGACTCATCTGCCTTTATCAGCCAATCTGATGATGAAAGAGTTGTTTATCATGCCACCAGAGAACTTGATCAGCCAGAGGTAAGATGTTCTTGTCGCAGGAGTTACAACTTTTATTGCCAGAATGTTGTAATTGCGAATTTGAAAGCCTCTGATGATGCATTTGGATCTCTTGCCCAGGCTGTCCAAATAAAACTTTCAACACCACATCAGAGGATTACCCTGTGCTTGCATCAACACACTTGCAGCCTCCAAAGTTCTGTTAGCTATGCAGGGTGTTGGCGGCATTGTGCTTTCGGGCTGATTCACTCTCATTATGACTATATGAGGTGAATTGAATCAACACAAACCTAATTTGTTCCATATGGCTTTGATGAACGTTTATTGCTGGTTTGCTGCACATTCCCACTTCTCTCTTGACTTGGTAAATGATAAAACATTGCTGGCTAACACACTGAAGTGCCCTAAGAAGCCTGAAAGTTAGTAAGCCATTTAAAAGCCAATACTCTCTTGTCCTATTCTGGATGATGCTTGTGGACATCTATCTATGTGAAACCACTAGTGTTTTTTTGTTTGTGTGTGTGTGTTTGTGTGTATATATATATATATATAATATTATAATATTATTTATTATTTTTAATTTTTGATTTTTGCGTCCTCACAGGAAGAACCGCACACTAGTGTTCCCCTTCAGGAACTCGAGCTGCTCGAGATTCGCTTTGGGAACGCCCTTGCGTGACCGCGTTCTGAAGCACATGTAAAATTAGCCCAATGGAGCAGTGAGACGTCACGAGCGGGGTGACGTGAGTGCCAGGAAGTATTAAAGCGCATCCGGCAGAGCGCAATTTAGCTTCTGCTCTTCAGTAGCGCTCTGTGTTTGTGTCAGTCCTATTTATTGTTGTCTGTCACCACCCGCATATCAATCTGTCAAAAGCAATTCTAAGTCGTATTGACCACAGGGCGAATGGCATTACAGATGTTGTGGTTTCCTGCGCCTGCCCCACGATATCTGCCGGGTATCCACATGATCTTTGTTGTTTTTTTAGGAGCAGAGCAGGCAACGTCATCTCTCAAAGGGAGCTGATTGTCATGACCTGCGAGTTTGCTGTCGCGCTGCGTGCTTCGCTCTCGCCTGCCCGTGGCTTTCTGATGCGCCAGCTCGCGGTTCTGCTGCAGCGGTCCCGCTGTTGCCGACGCAGCATAGACTGTTGTCAATGGTGATTCGCAAGTGGATTTACGGATGGATCCGAGACGGCTCTTTCCTTTTCGACCCGCTAGATCACGTGCTCCCTCTCATGATCAAGAAGCCCACGCCTGCGTTTCTCTTCCTCGCCTGAGAGAGATCCCGCACTTCAAGCTATCTTCCTTCGAGGAGGTGGTTGTGATGAGTGTCGAGACAGAGGAGAGTGTGGACTCGCCACCGCAGTCCCTTGTGTATGAGGAGCTCGTAGAGGTTGTGACTCGTGCTGTAGCCAAATTAAATATCGATTGGCCAGCTGAGAAAAAGGACGCTCATCCTAAAAGTAAATTAGATTAGCGTTTCCTGAGAGCTAGATCACAGCCTTCACGATGGGGCCTTCCGTTTTTCCCCGATCTCCATGCCTAGGTGTCAAGATCGTGGGAGAAACCGCATTCATCCCGTATTACAGCCCCACAGTCTTGATTTATTCAAAAGATCATCGTGGGGCTGAATGATAAGGTATGTGGGGCGATGCCAGTGGTGGAGCAGACGTTTTCGAGCTATCTCTCCCCATCTTCAGCATCATCCCTGAAGGCCCCGAAGCTTCCCACCAGGCCCATTAGGCTTACATCTAGTCTGGTTGGGAAAGCTTATATGGCGGCAGGTCAAGTTGGCGCATGTTTGCACACCATGGCGGTGTTACAAGCATACCAGGCTGACCTGCTCAGGGACCTGGATGACAGGGAGAAGGAGGAATCCAACATGGTCTCCCGGAACTGCGTCAGGCCACAGATTTGTCCCTCCAAGCCACCAAAGAAACGGCCAGAGCCATCGGCCATTCAATGGCAGCAATAGTGGCCACGGAGCGTCATCTGTGGTTGAATCTGTCCGATATGCAAGATAAGGACAGATTCTTCCTCCTAGACGCTCCGCTCTCACCCTCTGACCTTTTCGGCAACGCAGTCAACATTGTCGTCGAGAGGTTTCAGGAGGTGACAAAGCATGCGGCGGCGTTTCAACGTTTCCTCCCTTGTCGCTCCCAAGCCCATGGGGCTGCTTCGGTCCACGGAACTGTCTTCGCTCTAAAACACCAAGGCCAGCCTCGAAGGCTGGTTCCCTTAGTAGATTTTTTGGCAGCGTGGAAACTTCTACCAAATGTCACAAAATGGGTCCTGCAGATTGTAGAGTAAGGTTACAGAATCCAGTTCAGTTCTTGTCCGCCTTGTTTCAATGGGGTCATCCCCATTCTGGTGGGCCCCGAGCAGGCTCTGGCAATGGAACAGGAAGTAGATACTCTCTTGAGGAAGGGGGCCATAGAATGTGTTCCGCCTCTCTATCGAGAGCGTCCGGGTTCTACAGCCGTTACTTCATCGTTCCGAAGAAGGACGGGGGGTTGAGTCCGAAGTCTCCCTCCTTCTTCTGAACCGGCCGCGCTATGCTAAACGCTTCGTTCAGATGTTCCCACTATCAGCCAATAGTAGCTCAAATCCATCCCGCTGTGGTTTGTTATGAATGAGATCTCAAAGACGCTTATTTCGCATGTTCCATCCTTATAGTATATATATGAGAAATATATATAAACTAAGAGGCTAATAAACGCCGTTTAAGAATAGCACCATTACTCTCAAATAATTATGTAATAATAAATAAATAAAAGCCAACACTGTGTTCAACCAAACCTGTTAGATACTGAACGATATCCCATGATGCCATTGTGAACCAAGTGAACATTGTCTGCGACTTCTTACACACATATGATATGACAGCATGGGCAACCATAAACAACATGCTAAAATTAAATATTAATTTTGCTTAATTAAAATCTGAGCAGCAGCCCCTGTCTCTGTTATTCAACATACTCTTATAATTATTGATATCACTCTTTATGATTATTCTATATCCTCTTTTTTTCTGGTTTATTTCCACTGAATAATTTTCGCTGAATGATTTATGGCCAAGTTGAACACTAGTGACAAGGCTCCCAGAAGTATGACAGCGTATGCAATCCTCTCATGCCTGCTCATTTACTGTATCTGCCTGCTTCACTGCAGGGTTCTCTGTAACTGGTTAGATGGCCTTCACCGACCCTGAGTTCAATTAGCAGAAAGAGTTATTTAAATGAGCTAAAATAGCACAACGCCTTATGTTCTTGCAATCAAGAGCTTTTCAGTGATGAAAAAGCTATAATACATTATAGAGAAGTATTTCTGCTTTGAATATGGATGTGTATTGTTGTGAATTCTGCGCATAGAAACACTATGGTATGTACGTCTGGGTCACCTTGTTATAAGCCAGTAATATTGTATTAATACTGGTAGTCTGTGGTCTGTAACATTTAGATAAAAATGTTGATGTTACTTGGGAAGCAAAGGACTGCAGTCAGAGATGTGAATCTAATTGCAGGAAGTTTAATTAGAAGAGCAAAATTAGAACCGGGAACAGGAAACACATGGAGTATATCTAACAACTGACCATGAAACAGAGTAACAAAGAAACAAGGGACAGCTGGGGAACACAATCAAGGGCAACTAATCAGAAAATAAACTACAAGATGACTAAAAACTGGGACGGGAAACACAGGAGACAAGAACACAACAAAGAAGTTCAAATATAAGGCAAAATTGGGAATGTGACAATTGAAAAGATAGGTTGAAAGTATTTTAAATTAAAACATAATATTAACAAATAAAATAATGAGAATAGATATACAAGATATCAACAGTTTTTAAAAGAAGAAAAATGTAGCAAGACTTAATTCAATCTTAAATACAGATAATAAAGCAAATGAACAGTGAATCTGTAGTAAGTTACGTGTAACTCACGTGAATCTGCGCAAAAAAAACAATTCAATAGACTCTAAAGCAGTGGCTAACACTTCAGCATACTGGCCTTCAGGGGTGTATTCCAAAAAGTGGGTTTTGTTGGAAACTCAGAGTTTGTTAATCACAGAAAAGGGAAACTCAGTGTTTTCGGTTCCAATAAAAGACTAAACTAAAACTCTAGGTAAGTTACCATAGCAATTTACTCAGTGAACCTAACCTGGTCGGGAGCAGGCTTTCTTCGTTAAACCCAGAGTTTCTTTCAGTCTCCTCCACCTCCCAATGTTTAAATACCTCATTAATTCATTAATTCTGCAAAAATGCTTTTATTGCTGAGATGTTTGAAGAGGGTCCCCGTTCATCATTGATTGAGTTTTTGGACTATGCTCTGTTATCTGTCGGCTCCTCTTTTACTGTGGGAGTTGCTGAGGAGACTTGTCATAAAATGACTGCCAACACAGAGGCCGTTCGCAAGATGGCAGCCAGATCAGAGACTTTATACAACATGGCCGCCATTCCAGAGTCTTGTCCCGTCATGGCCGCTATTCCAGAGCCTGCTCAGGTCAAGTCTGCCAAGCCAGAGCCCGCTCATGTCAAGTCTGCCAAGTCAAAGCCTGCTCATGTCATCCATGAGTCCAGTCAAGTCACAGCTGATCTTCCTGAGTCAAGTCAAGTCACAGCTGATCTTCCTGAGTCAAGTCACAGCTGATCTTCCTGAGTCCAGTAAAGTCACAGTTGATCTTCATGGGTCAAGTCACAGTTGATCTTCATGGGTCAAGTCACAGTTGATCTTCATGGGTCAAGTCAAGCCACAAATGATCTTCATGAGTCAGGTCACAGTTTCAATTCCTGAGTCAAATCAAGTCTCAGCTGTTCATCCAGAGTCACGTCACATCAATGCTGATCATCCAGAGTCACGTTACATCCTGTTTGTTGCACCCAGATCTTCAAGGTCAGTCCTTCAGTATCCCAGTCTGGTATCTAGTGTGAGGGATGCACCGCTGGTGTCTGCTCGCACAGCTGGTATCCCCAAACCCACTCATTTTAAACCTTCTGTTCCTGAACTAATTCCCCTTTCTAAAGTGCTTCCCATGTTGGGGATCGCTTTGTTGCGTTTGGGCTGCGTACACCAACACAGATCTGGCCGAGGTGGCAACGTCCACTGTGATGTCTCCAGAGGTGGCGGCTGATGCTGCAGAACCTCTTGGGGTAGTGACGCGCGCTGCTGTGTTCTCTGAGGCGATGACACTTGCTGCAGCTTCTCCAGAGTTGGTGGCTCATGCTGCAGAACCTCCCGAAGAGGCGGTGCTCGCTTCAGCTCCTTGTACAGTGGTGGCGCCCAGCAATGCACTTTCAGCCTGTCATGTCGCGGTCAAAGGAACCGTTGATGAACGCTGTACCTGTCCAGCTAAGGAGAATGTTAATAAACTCTACTGGTTCCAGATGTAAAACCTCCAGAGGTGGCGGCATCTGCTGCAGAACCTCCAGAGGTGTCAGTGGTATCCATCTATGAATTCGTTCGTACTGCAGGCTATGGAGGCCGTTGGATTACTCTCTGCCGTCTGTCAAGGTACGGAGGCCATTTATGACTTTATTTACTCGACTGGCTGAGGAGGCCATCTATGAACCCTCACCATGTTATGAAACCGACATGGTGCGATGTGAATTGTATCTCCGTCTCGGTCTAACTAAATGTCTCTGATTTCGAACAGTCTGGTCTTGCCAGTTCTGTCAAGTACTGTCTCTGTCAAGTTACAGTCCAAGGGACCCGAGTATGAACAGTTGTTTCTCTGCTCAATCACTGAAATGTCGGCCAATCCAGTGTCAGTCAATGCATCAATTTGTCTATGGTTTAAACTATGCAGTTAAATCTGTTCTGAAATGTCTGTCTAGTCTCAATTAATGAACCGAGGGTGAAGTATCGGCCTGTCAGTTTTAGTCAAAGAGCATGCTTTGAACTGTCTTACTGTCCATTCCAGTCAATGAACAGATGTTGAACTGTCGGTTAGTCCAGTTTCGTAAATGAGCTTTGATTATGAATTGTTCGGCCTGACCCTCAGTGTCCACAACGGAAACGCTTAAAATGAACGTCTGTGGTCCTACCCAGCCGTTGAGGACGTATAGCTCTCTCTGGTTTTCTGGTCTCAGTTTTTCATAGCTCCAATCTCTGCTGTGGGTTTCCTGATCAGCCGTTTCCATCATGTACTCTTTTGTTCCGCCCTGTGGGCTTCAACTCAGTCTGCTCCCAGTGGAGGTTTCTGCCTGTTGATCCGCACTGGTGGGCCCAATACGTCTGACTCGCCGTGGAGGTCTTTGACTGGTTATGGTGGTCTTCTGCTCCGCCATGGTAGTCTTCTTTCTGGCTCTGGTGGTCTTCTGCTCCGCAGTGGGGATCTTTGGACCCGTCTGCTCTGCTGTGGTGGTCCTCAGCTCCACCCCTTCTGCCGGCTTCATCATGGTCCCCTGTTTTGCCAGTCCTGCCTCAGGGTCTTACACCTTTACATGGACCTGGCACTCCGTTCCGCCTCCACTCCACCTCCCTCCTGGATTGTGTAATGTTTAGAGTGTCTGGAAGCCGCTCCTTGGAGCGAATCCGGTCTATGAACTTCCATTCACTCACCACCAGAGGTCACCCGCTCACTACATGGACTCTCACACTACACAGACTGTTACACTATACCCTGCACTACATTTCCCATAATCCATTGCACGGATGCACACAGGCTGTAAAACAATTCACATGTGCACCTGGAAGCCATTACACACACTATATAAAACCTACTCAGCTCTGCTCAAGTCGCCGAGTATGTTCTGCATTTATCACTCTCTGTGTTAGCTGCTTTACCCAAACCATACCGTGATCCTGAGGTGTTTAGTCTTGTTATATTCTGTTTACCCGTGTTTTGATGTAGTCTGTTTTCATCTGGTATGATCTCTACCTGCCCTGAAGTTTATGCTGTCTGGATCGCTCTATAATCTTGTTTTTGTGGTTTTTTGGACTGTGTTGCCTTGCCTGGGATATACCGGTGTCCTGGATTAATATCCTATGTATAGCCCTCTGGATGTCATTGCTGATCGGAAACCTCGTCTGCGCTTGGATTATCTTGTGTCTTGCCCGTACCATTACCTGTTGACCCCATACCATGTTTATAAATTAAAGCTTGCACATGGATCCTCACGCCTCACATCTCGTCTGCCCCGTTACAATTATGCACATATTCTCACCTTCCGAAAATTAAGCTGATTACTGTATGGAATGGAAGAATGCCAGATGGAAAGGTAGTGCGAGATATATGACGTAATCACCACCACAGCTGTTAAATAAACAAATTATCCACAATTTATTTGGTCATCTTTATCTTCTACAAATACAAAAGTAACATATTATTATTTTCCCTGTTGGATTTTAATAATGGTATTGTGGCCATCTCCTCTTCATCTATCAGTGGTGCTGGTGCTGGTTCTCTCCCCCCCCCCCACCTTTTTTTTTGTACGGAGTCTCTGCCTTCTTGATGTTACTTATGTAATAGAAGCAAATGTTTCATTACCGTAATAAGAAATGTTGGATTAGGAACAATTTAATTGTTGTGAAAATCATTTAGAATTTGTGGGAAAAGCTGCTGAACATTGAAATAGTATGACACTGAAGGATTTATTGAATGTCAATATTTGTAAAGTAGTAATGTTAGCCCACAAGCTGAAAGCTTTACTTGAATTTAATTGTTTTTGTTTTGTTTTCGCTACCACATTTTCTCCTTTTGTGTCCGTGGATAACACAAAAAATAATATTAGTTCAAATTAAATTACTTTGGATGACAGGTTGTCACCTCGTATGCCGTAGTAGCGGACGTCTTGTGCGGGAGCTGTTGCCATGCGGTTGGTGAAATCGTTAATTTCAGAGTCCATTGATCATGGCTTTTCATAGTAGTGGTGCACGCGCTAAATTCAGAGTCAACCTACTCAGAGTGGATTGAATTAACACAATTTAGCTGTTCTGAAACCGACAACTTTCCCATCTCAGGGTAAGTCAACTCAGAGTTCAAGTTTTAACTCTGGAATACACCCCAGATTTTCACATGGTGTATTTTACATCGATAACTCTTATGTTTGATGCATTTTTGAAAATGGGTTTGGTCTGTTGCAGTTTGACACATTTTTGTCATTAAACCTGAAAATGTAGCTATTGTCATGGTACTGGAGAGTGATGAGGCAAGGACTGAAATGCAGGAGAATAATGGGTCTTTTTAATAATAAAATGAAACAAAAAAAACACAAACTACCCCGAGGGAAAAACCAGGCGTGACGGCCAGAACAGGGCATAGCAGGTAGAACTAGCCCAATACCAGAAACACATCTGACGACATACAACAATGAAGGAGCACAGGACTGCAATCACAAGGAGAATAAATAGGGAGACAAACGAAGAGGGTAACAAGGGAGACACAGGTGGAGTAACTTAAACAATAATGAGGTGACAAGATGAGAGGGGACAGACAATAAGACAGGAGAGAGCACATGGCACCAAACAAACACAACACAAGCCATGTGCTAACAAAAATCCACAGGAGTGCCCTCTGGTTTCCCTCTTGGGCACTCCAGCTGCAGACCGTGACAGCTATAAATTGCTTGTTTAAATTCAGATTTGCTAAATACAAATACGTACGATTTTTTAAACAATGGGTGAGTAGATCACGCCATTATTTTATGTTGCTTTATAAAAGCTTCGATTGCAAAAGATTGTTGATAAATACATTTATATAGCTTTTTTTTAAGCTCAGCATTGAACTCTCGTGTGAATAATGTAGCTTAACCTTTTAATATGGATGGTACATTAAATATGCTATGCATGTGAATTTTTTTTTACATTTAAACAGCCTTGAAAAAACTGTATTAGAAAAATTAGTAACTAACTTGCAACTCGAATGGAGGGAGGCCAGCTGGGTATGTTAATACAGAAGTACTGACCACCCCAAGAGCCCACCGTTCTTGTCAAACCACCGCTGACAATTAAAGAACACAAGAGAATGATTCGATAACAGAAAGTGTTACCATCCATAGATCTGCAGGCTTTAGAATGAAGATTTGCGGTATATTTGTATGCAATGTCCAGCCTCACTAAGCGAAACAGAAGTGCAGATAAAGCCTAATGCAAGCATCTAATTTTGCAGGTTTGAATTTATCCCAAACATCAGTCCTTCTCTCCACACGGGTGTGGCGGTAAGCCCAGATGCTTTGTGCACTTCAAAGCTGTTAAGACCTGGCTTTCTGACTGTGTGTAAAACAAAGGAGCTTTACTACCTCTGCCTTTAAGCTTTTGAGGGGCACAAAAAAAAAACTCAATATCACCTCTAAGAAAAGATTCAGGAATAACACATTAAACAACAAAGACGAAAAACACTCCCAAAAGTGCTTCAAACTTCCTTCACTGCTCTTCTTAAAGTTCTTGAAAAGGCTGTTGAATAGCTAAAAGAACAAGCGTGAAGCTGAGCAAGAGAGAGTTGGGCTGGGAAACGGATGAGGCATGTCTTATCGTCTGCAAAAGTGGCTTAGATTAGCGGGGAGCAGGACATAGAATGAGGAGTGGGAGAAAAAAAAAAACTGCTGGGCAGTATTAAAACAGACAGTTGCATTAGCCTACTAATAAGATGAAACGGTGCAATACTGAGAAAAAAAAGGTAGAACTCCCTTTCATGCTTTCTTGGATTCTATATTTTCTTATTGCAGAAATAAGAAGCACAGGCTTTTCATCTAAATTCTCTCACCAGTATCCAATAGCAGGTAACTGATAACAGGGAGTTGAAGGACTCCATTATGACATGTCATAGGTTTAACTAGCAGGATATTAATTATAGCTTTTTTGCATCAGCCGTAGCCAGAGCCAGGGCAAATAAAATAAGCCCTGAACTTTTGACTATTCCCACCAGACTTCATCGTTATCAGCACTGTGTCGAACCGCCCAAAGCAGTCCTGTGGGCAAACGACTGCTGAATGTGTTCTGTCCGAGTGGGGTTTATGATTTATGAGGCTTGTGCAGGCTAATCACCACAGGAGATGTAGAGGAGCATCATCGTGAGAAACTCCTGCACACTTGCGTTTGGCTCCATTGACTACAGGATGTTGTGATTCATAGGAAGCATGTTAAATTCCTTTCATCATGCCTGTCCTTTTCTCTCTCTATTTCGCTCTAATTTTCACTCTAAGAAGAACACACCCTACTGATGGACATTAAGTCTTGTTTATGATTTTTTTTTTTTTACAGTCAGTTTTATGTGGACACATTAGTCTTTCTAGGGAATTGTGGTATTGGTGGGCCAAAGGACAATTTTTGTAAGCAACATATTTCACTGTAGTTGTACTATACATGGTTTGCTAGAGCCTTGTATGTTTATGTGGAGAACTCTTATGATAGTCAAAAAATGAAAAGTATCTCGCATTTACTCCCCCTCATGCCAAAAAAAAAAGGTCATACAGGTTTGGAATGACTTTAAGGTGAGTATGTGATAACAACATTTTCAGTTAACTTTCCCTTCAAAAGACTAAAAAGATAGTAGTTCGACTATCAATTGTTTTTTTGTTTATAGTTGTTGGGACTCTGCATATACTTGTGTCAATGTTGTCATGATGTCCTTTTCCTGCAACTTTAGAGTAATTAGTCACGTGTCATTTATGGCTCAGCTGATTGGCTCAAAACAAAGATGGCAGCTGAGCAACTGCAACTGAAATGAATGGGAATACTAAGCTTTTCTCGGTATTATAGGTACTCATATATTAAAATAACCATAACATTTGCATGGAATCTGCGCTTGAAATCTGTTTCAAATTAGTACTCTGTAGCAACTACAATTACATGTCTCCAAAGGAAGCAATTAAACATAATTATATTATTATATCTAATATGAGCTCACATAAGGACACGGGCAGTTGAACAGCAGGGACAACATTCAAGGAAACAGCCAAATTATCCTTTTGACAATTACAAAATTGTCCATATTACCAGATCTAAATACCATTGACCCATTATTTGGATTTCTGGAACACTGAGTGTAAGACAGATAATTGCTTATTTCCTCTCTCAGAAAAATGGGACCTTTTTATTTTTGAGAGCAGCCAGAAATGAGTGGTCATGCTCCTTTTTAAATGTAATGAATGTAAATTCACATTTATTTCTATTCATATCTATAGCTTTATCAATGGAGACTGGTTCTTTTCAAAAGGGAAAAAGCACAGGTGTCAGCTATCTATGGCAAACTGTACTTCGATCTATTTATTTAGTTTGTTTTGTATGTTGCTTCTCAGTCTACTAGTAGCCAAATAATTTATTTGCATTAGATTCATACTGACAAAAGTCAAACGAGTATGAATGCTAAAGTAAATATTACTGCAGACAACTAACTGCATCTCTATCTCTGAGTGTTTTTAATTTCAAACAATGTCAATCATGTACGTTCAACTATTGACCACGAAATTACTCCCGTTTGAAATCCTGACCAATGATCATATAGAAAAGCTGGGCCTCCAGACGGCACGTAAATGTATGAATGAAGACCCAGCTGTAATCTATCAGATACATTTTCCTTTATCCAATGTAAAAAGCACTCCTGATGCTCACATAGACTCCCAGTAGAGCACACAATTCTCTAAAATATATAAAATTTAAAATATCAAAATGTGATTGATTTAAACAAATAAATAAATTATAAGTAGATAAACACTACTGCTGCAATTTTAATACAGTTTTCATTTAGAACAATATAATATATTGCTTTATATTCTGAAAAAACAAAAAGTCTACATAAAAAGTCTATAGTCTATGCTTAGACTATAGAGCACACCTTTCTCTATATTTCAGAGAAAGGTGTGATCTACTTGTACTCATGAGTGAAGTGAAGTCACTGCCATATTTTGATTACATTTTTGGGGAGCTATGCTTCATGTAAAGAAATCATCATTAACTAATATATATATATCTATATATAGATGTATGTATATACGGATATTTGTTTGTGTGTATTTGTGTGTGTGTGTGTGCGTGTTTTTGTGACATATAAGGACACAAATTTGTATAATAACATGGGTATGACATAGGTATTACAATGAGAAGGTGATTTATGAGGACATTTTCAGTGTCCCTGTAATTCAAAAGGCTTATAAATAATTCAGAATGAGTTTTTTGAAAATCTAAAAAATGCAGAAAGTCTCCTGTGAGGAGAAGGTTTAGGGGTAGGGTTGGTGTAGAACAATAGAATATACGGTTTGTACAGTATAAAAACCATTACGCCTTTGGAGAGTCCCCATAAACCATATGTTTCCGTTCAGATGAAGCACCATAATGTTCACAGGTTGCTGAAAAAAATAAGCCAGATTTCATGAATCACATGGGGTGAACACACATTTCAGTAGAAGTGTTCGTAAGCTTTCAGCAAGTAGAGAAAGCGGGAACTGAAGAGATGTGAACCTTCAATTACATCCTTCCTCAGGGGTTGCATAGGGATGGGGAAACAGGGTGATGAGAAGAGAGAGAGAGAGAAAAGACAGAAGCAGTTGTATAATGATAAAGGGGAAAAGAAAGTAACTCTCCACAGACAGATTGCACAGACTGCATTTGTACCCCTGCCGCGTGTGCTGCTCTTGCTGTGTGAGAGGAATCTTAACATGGGGAAATCATAATATTGAGGGACACTCTTTCTTTCCTCCTGCTTCTCCATTTTGCCTGTTTAAGTGCAACCCCGATGCTGGGGATGCTCTGACTGCCTGCAGCTGCCATTATACCTTCCATTTTCTCAAAGTCTGTCTCTGGTTAAAGGCTTTTTGACAGACAGGGGAGATAGATAATGGCTAAAGCTGTCGCACACTAATAGTCCAGGCATGTTTCACTCATGTCACTTCTAAGCATATGAGCCCTGATCTACATCTCTCACCATCAGATGTCTTGGGGGTGTGTGGGTGTGGTGTGTGTGTGTGTGTATGTATTTATATATATAAACTTTATATATATATACACTAAAAGACAGACGTGTTTGGCACCTGGTTGTACAAAATGAAATTGCCAAGTATACAATTGCATAAGTACTTTAAGATATGCTGATTGTTCATCAACCGAGTGGCTGATAAGTGGAATATATTAAGGCAGAAATTACCCTCTCAACCACGTAAGTACTTCTGAGGAACCTTGTTTAATGAAACCTCCACTTTGCATAACCAAATAATTGGCCTATGCAAGTGGACCTGTTTTGAAAGCACTCAGGGTTCCAGTGCATAAAGTACACAAGACCAGAGACCAGTAAGTATACAATCATCTTGTGGATTTAATTCAACCAAATGACACGACAACAGTAAAAACACTCGGAAATTCAGTAATCAATTCACCATTCTATGACTAAAGCAGCTGGGGGCCAGACAAAGACATCACTGGTAACAGTGTGATGCACATACTGCCTCAGTATCCCTCAAGCTCTCATAAAGATGTGGAAAGTTTACTTTGTTGTTAGTTTTCTGGTGGAAATGTCGCTGAATGTTCCATTTAAAATGAAAAGATTTAAACACTGGTCTGTATAGGATAATGCATCTAGTTGAGAAACGCTCAAAATGTTGCCTCAATAAATAATAGGTAACGTTTAAAGATTTGAAAGGTATAACTCAGAGCATTATTAGCACAGATGTATAAGTAAACTAACTCAAATATTGCAAAGGTAGGCATTTCTGAATGGTAATCACAAAACTTTTGGATGTCCATATATCTGGTGGTGTGAGAAAGCATTTGGATTACAGATTTCCACTTCCTTTGCATGTTTCTCTAGCAGAATGGTTTTTATTTAATAGAGGCTAGACAAGGGAAAAAAATAATAAAAAATGTAATAAAAAATAATTTAAAAAAATAAAATAAAATAAACGTTTTTTAAATTATTTAATGGATTTTTTTTGTTGGTGGTGGTGGTAATTTGATTCAAGACACTAGCACAGCTTGACCGGGTCTATTGAGTGTAAATTGCACATATATTGAAACTTTCCATCATGTAATCAGCACAAAGAAGCTATAGGCACATAATGGCACAGTCCAGGGGTGTCCAATCCTACTCCTCGAGGACCAATGTCTTGCAGAATTTCTAGTAATCATGAAGACCTTGATTAGCTAGTATAGGTGGTGTGTTTAATTGGGATTGGAGCCAAACTCTGTGGGACAGTGGCCCTCCAGGAGTAGGAAACCCTTGCCAATAATCAAAGCTGGAAAGGCAGAGAAAAATTGATCTTTCTGGAAAGGGTTACAAAGCCATTTCTATGGTTATTGGACACAGTGCAGGCCAACACCTCCAAATGCAGCAGGAAGTTCATCTAAAAGACAACTTCAGATCCAAATCGGAAAGACTAAACATAATCAAAGTTAAAGTTTTGACTTGAATCCAATATTTAAAGAGGCATTTATGTATAAAACATGGGTAATTTTAAGTATTTTAACTATTTTCATTTGAATTGTTTCTGATCAAATTTAAATAATTTTTCAGTTAATGTTATCTGAAAGTCGCTTTACAGAAAATCATGCCTTATTATTATTTTTTTATCACAAAATAACAAAATAAAAATGTTGCATGTGTGGAAATCCATGTTGTTCTCCAAATATCCAAATTATTATAATAGTGAAACATAGAAATAGGGAGAAAATACTTATTTTCGTGCCACTGTATATATCCTATAGTTGTTTCAAAAAGAATAAAGCCATTACCACAGCTGAGGATGATTTTATCTTATTCTATGCTTTATTGTTATTATCATCAGCATTTGCCCAAACCACACAATTTAAAAGTTAACTGCCTCATGAACAAGTGAGTGCCTCTAATGCATAATTTCTTCAATGTACCGATGAAGGGAAATCACATGACCATGTCTAAAATGTTCTAGAGAGGCGAATTAACGGCCCTTTCTAAATGCAATTGTTTATCTGGCTGTTTATTGCGATGATAAAAGCTGAAATAAGGCTGCTGCATGGAGAGTAGACCCATTAACGGTTACTCACTCTCACTCTTACATTATCTCTTGTAAGTGCTTGTTCCAGCTCTACTGAGGGCCTTTGAAGCAGATAGAGATCATAATGTTTATTACAGATTCGGCGGGTAAAAGACTGAACAGAAATGGACTGGCGAGAAGCAAGAGGAGATCAACAATCTGAGACCGCTTCCTTTGTCACAGATCTATCGTGTGTTGTGTCTATCGTTTATATATATATATAGAAGACTACTATGATGAAAGGTCGATCTAAACGTGTTTATCACTGCACTGCTGTGGCACACTGCAGCATACTGAGACTTGACAGGCCATGTGGCTTCATGAGGCAAATATGTCAATAACATGGTGTCAAAAGTTGAATTTTTAGAATCTTTAGAATCAGAATCTTACCTTGAGGTAAGAGGAAGCTTAGAATTTGCACCTGAAGGGAAAATAATTTATGAGAATCTTTGCTTTGTTTTCTTCTAAAAAAAAAAAAAAAAAAAAATGCAGCCAATTACTTACATCAGTGTGCAAGCCACACCCCCAGTAAAGCATGTAGAGGTGAATACTGATTTCAGTCTTTCCATTAGCATTACAACTATTCACCTCCATGTATTAGTTGTATTTAGGCCAGTCTCATTTACTGCTTCCGACACAGGTCAGGTGTATCAGTTTGTAACATGAATGGCATTAGGGAGACTTTTTAAAAATAGAGATTTATTTATTTATTGCAACTTTAGAGCCCCCTGCGGTTATTTGAGTGGAATTCGCCGTTGAAAATATATCACTGTCGATATTACAGTGAATAGCTGTACATGGAAAGCAATTCACCCTTTTAGCCGAATTTTGTAAACTCATCATCTGGGTGCACACTGCATGATTTATAATAAAGCTTCACAACTGTTTGCTTGTCAGTCTGTATGGATGTCACACTGGAATCTCAGTTGTCATTAATGTCAGACTGTATGACCAAGTTGCCAAGATGGACATATGGAAGAGTGTTTCATCTTCAGTCTGTGAGTGTTCGGTGACAGTGAGCATTGACATGGTGGTTGGCAAACAAAAACAGCGTTAATTTTGATAATGGCTTGCCTTGAAAAGAAAAATGGGTGTTGTTGCATTAACTGCATCATCAGGTTCTGTGCTCTAATGGTTCTTGATTTGACTGTTGTTGTAGGAGAAGCCACACTGCAGGACTGGGCCTCAACTGCTGAAATTTCATCAGAGGTAAAAATTTGATCTCAATGGTCATTAATCGGCTGTCAGCGGACATGTCAAACTTGTGATCGAAGAATAGAAATTTTGGCCTAGGATCAGAAGAATATTTTAGGATTCGCAAAATTCAGCCAACTTATATAGTTGCTTTAAATTCTAAACTTACTGATTTTGAATTGAGGTAACAAGCATGATGCAGAATTGCAATTTGAATTTAAATACACAAAGAATCAAAAAATAAATTAATTGCAATTCAAAGAAATTCATTCAGTCATTTTTAACTAGAAAAGCAAAGAAAAGCCTTATATATTCTGAAAAAGCTTTAAAGGCTTGAAGTTTGGTAGATTAATGGATAGAGGCCTTGGAGTTTAAAAGATGGAATGATGGATAGATGGGTGGATTGACTGATTGAAAGAGAGCCAGTTCTGAAACTTGCACAACCCACTGGCAAACAGTAGCTTCTATCACTCAGTAAAATAAATGAAATCATTGATAAATTCAAATTGTCTGAGACATTTGACAAACTGCTAAAATGTGTTGGCTATTTTTTTTGTTTGTTTGCTGAGCTGTGAAAGAGTTTAAAAGCTAAAAATTGCATTGTTAGTACTTCAAGGTCGAGCATGACTTGAAAAGGTCTCTGCGTATGTAAACTGTTCTATGTTGAATGTGCTGTGTGTGATCCTGCTGAATGCCATTGTTAGCAAACTGTGCCTTGGAAGAACGTTTAGGTAATTTATTGTCGTCAATGTCCCAGAATTTCTAAGTTCAGGCTGAATTAAACGGACCTTAGGGCTTCCTCCTGAGTCAGGTCTTATATTGTTGTCTGAGCAGAGTCAGGACAAGGCTGACATTTTAAAACCTACCAGAACTTATTTTCTGAAAGGCTGCACTGAAGCCCACAAAGATTTTAGAAAGTTCTCCACAGACAAATCTAGCTGTGAGAGAATAATCAAAGATGCCCGAGCTTGTCACAATTCCACTGACCGAACGTCCGTTAGTTGTTTTGAAAATCCGACAGTGTGAAGAACCCACAGGGTAGGTTGCAGTGGCACTGTGATGTGTTGTCGCAGAAACCTTGTTCTAGCTGCTGCTGAGTAGTGTATGTGTGGCTATCGGCAGTAAGAGGAATTATAAAATATGGTACACAGACAGAGGACAGGAATAAATGCCCATCTTCAAAAAATGTGCAACTATAGGCCGATAATGTGTATAAGTAATCAAATATGAGCCATAACAAAACTGAGGTAATGAAAGGTTTATGACTGCAGCATATATTTCAAATGTCAAAATTAGCCCAGTGTAAGGAAATCTATTTTTCAAGTTTAATCCTTGAGATGCCAATAAAAATGTAATACAAAAAATGTTCACGTAAATATATATACCTTTTTTAAATAGATTTTGAAATATATTTAAATATATATCTGACAAAATACTTTTTATGGGCTATTAAACTGTTGTCTGAGGGGCAAAGAAGAATCATCTTAGCAGTCAGTCGTGGACTAGTCTCGCGTAGTCAGACCTTCAGACTGATGGTTGAAGGTCTGGAATCCATGGCAGCTTTCCATGAGGCCGTTTGACCGTCATGTCAAACAACCAATCACAGTTCGTTTCGTTCATTGTCACGCTTCGGGGGGTGTAAATGTCGCCACAATAACAGACCAGTGTGTAAAACTCTCAGACGTATTTTAAAGATTCTATGCCACAAACTTTAAATATTTTCACATACTTTTGAAACTGTGTCACACTGCGGCTTTCTTCTTTTGTGAGGGGGTTTGGCATCACGGCATCTTTGTTTCCAGGCGGAACATTAAAGAACGCGACACTCACGGCTCCCGGAAATCCTGTAGAATTCAACCAATCCGATGACGACTTCGACACTCCTGAAGTGTTTCCAATTTTGTGTCCCATATGCATCAGACGTTTAGCCAGCGGTCCGTGGCCGTGACATCTGAGGCTGAGACTAGTCGTGGACATACTTTGTTTTGAAATCGATTAAAAGGTTCTTTGAATTTCTGTGAAATTCTGGAGAGATTTTATGATCTATAAAGAGTCCCTTTAAAACCTTACGTTATGTATTTGTGGTGTAATGATGGATGAAAACAGAAAATGCTCAATGTGTGTACAGAATTATAACATCAAGGTTCAACGGTCCTTAAGGAAAAGCCTTTTTTTTCGTCCCTAAAGTGTATGGTAATCGAAAATATATTTCTTTTTTATTATTATTAAAAATTGCATGAGCAACACAACTGGGAGAAAATAAATTCTTAAGGATGTTTGTTTCGAACACTTTGCACATCCCTTGCAACAAATTCATACCCACTGAATTTTCCAAAACAGTTCTTTGCTGTGAAAGCTTTCAACTTTTCCCTTCTCTTCCAAACTAGCATTTATTTGGGTGTCCTTTTAAAAGAGAGTGTTGTTTATTTTCTATTTTTTGTTTGGGACAAAATAAAATGATAGAGTATTTTACCGGATGGGTGTCTTCAGCTTTGTCACCCCCATTATGTATGTGATAATGAAATGAATAGGACTGAAGGGACAAACAATAACCTGTTTTTAGCTTGCAAACTTAGTTAGTCTTTAGAACACTTAAAATGACCTAAACCAGTAAAACACAGTAGAAAAAAGAAGAAATAGACAAAGAAGATAAATGTAGAAAAAGAGAATAAGATAAATGGTAAGCATATTTGGGGAGCCCATAGTAAGAAAGTTTGAACCAGATTCTCTGCAGTTCATCTCTCGAGGGATGATGTCAAGACTTCTCCGTTGACCAGTTCTTT
This sequence comes from Sinocyclocheilus anophthalmus, assembly GCA_018155175.1. Taxonomy (NCBI): domain Eukaryota; kingdom Metazoa; phylum Chordata; class Actinopteri; order Cypriniformes; family Cyprinidae; genus Sinocyclocheilus; species Sinocyclocheilus anophthalmus. The sequence continues at coordinate 45,008 of JADLZN010010199.1, read as the reverse complement.
CTCTTCTCTATTTTAGGTTTTGCAGTCACTTCACTTAAGACAAGTTCACAATGTAAGATCTTGGGGGCTGGATAGCCATTCCCGAGCATACCCAGAGAGAGTTGTCTTGAGTAAACACAACACACACAGAGAACAAATGCCGGAGACATTACAAGCATGACAACAACTCTAGGGGTCTTGGCAGAAACAACACTGCTCCAAACAAGACCTGTAGTCAAGCAACGGGGGTCTACAAAGTCCTCCTCATAGCAATGATGGGAAACAGCAGGCAGATTATTATACATCAATCTTAAACTGTGACCCTTGGTTCCTTTGCACAGTTTTAGTAATTGTTGGTGGCTGAACAGTATGATGTTTTTAGTTCTAATATTCCAACCGACAACCAGCCTTATTTGACAGTTCTTTTATTTTATTTATTTATTTATTTTTGACGGACGTCATAACATGCATGAAGGGGGTGGAAAAAAAAATGTTTGATTTTAGGGTAATTATAAAACGCGTTTGAAATGCTTTTTGCGTAGGTCTTTATACTTATTATATGGAACAAAGTTTATTTAAAATAAATTACATGTTATTCAGGCACTGACATATTTCGCTTGTCAAAAATGTTACATTCAGCTGTTGCAAATTCGTTGACTTTTGAAAATCAAGTTGTTTTTTGTTTGTTTTGTTTTTTAAAGAAAAGGAGTGGTTTAGATGCACAAAGTTGTTTTTCCTTTCTCTCAAAAATCTTTTATTGTAACCCATGAAAATACTGGTCCTGTTGTAAATACAAATGGAGAGATTATTTACAACAGAATCTTCATACATAAATACATGCATATTTGATCATATTTTATTACATTTTTCCAGTGTAACGCAGCAGTTCTTTCCTTGTTAAATGTTATTATGAGAGCACTTGTCACTAAAACCAAGCTCATAATGTGCCCAAGGGGCTGCCCCATGGCACTGCTCTAATCAAGCACAGCTTCTGATGTGCAAGAAGTGGCTCCTGACACACAGAGAGAGAGAGAGAGAGAGAGAGAGAGAGAGTAGTAAGCCCATGGCTCGTAAAAACACAAAACCGAAGCTGACCCCCTGAAGGTAAATAGAATCAGCCATAAAGCCATGCAACGCAAGTCGCAGCTATTAAGTCTTAAGAAGCATTTCTTAGGGATCTGTAGCTTCGGGCTCTTTTAATATCAATGCAGCAGATTAAGTTTATTTTCTTTGTTTCAAATGCACGTGTGAACTGTCAGCTCTAACATTCATAAAGAAATTGTCAAAAAACTAAAGTATAATTATGATGATAAAAAAAGAAGAATTTGACCTCCAAGCCAAACTTCTTTGTTATTCGGCCCTAAATAGAACGTGTGTGTGACGTGACATGTGGCCAAGTATGGTGACCCGTACTTGTAATTAGTGCTCTGCATTTAACCCATCCAAAGTGCACACACACAGCAGTTAACACACACACACCGTGAACACACAGCCATTTATGCTGCAGCGCCTGGGGAGCAGTTGGGGGTTCGGTGCCTTGCTTAAGGGCACCTTAGTCGTGGTATTGAAGGTGGGAGAGAGAGCCATACATTCACTCCCCCCACCTACAATTCCTGCCATTACGAGACTCAAACCCGCAACCTTTGGCTTACGAGTCCGACTCTCTAACCATTAGTCCACGACTTCCCCATATCAATTAAAAATGTTTTAAATGATCAATTAAACAATTAAAAGAAAGACAAATTCTTTCAAAATATCGACTCAGTGACCACTACTTAGAAATAGAGAAAGGAAAACATAAAGAGAAAACAGCCACTATGCAAACACTGTGACCTGAATCAAATAGAGGATGAGAAACACTCTCTTCTTGTCTGTCCAAATTACACCACTACAAGGGACATATTTTTTCCACAATTTGCAGCACTGAATTTTTCATTCTTTACTCTAAATGACTCTAAATTTAACTCTATTTACTTGGAGAGGATGACATGGCAGCCAAACTAGCTGCAAAATATGTATACACCATACACACCATACAAAATGGTTAATCCATTGTATTCATTTGGTTTATTTTACATATTCTTCATTGTACATAATTGTAAATGTTATAATTAATATCAAATATACTGTCTGCTTTTTTCTCTCTCTCTTATGTATTACACTTCAATTGTCTCCTTTATTACTTTGGTAATTATATTCTGTATTTTACATATACTTAAACTGCTTAGGCAATACTATAATACAAATGTCATGCCAATAATATTTGCAACTTGAACTTGAATTCACATAGATTACAACCCTAGCATATTATTATTGTTATTTAAGTTACAGAGTTCAACATTTACTGCATAAGAGGAATGACCACAGGAGAGAGAGTCTTTGTCTTTGGTGGCACTTTAGAAGAGATTATTGATGAATGTGCACCCCAGGCTTCCTCTTTAAGAATCATTCTCTGCTGAAAATGTCATGGAATAGAACTGAGAGCTTATAACGCAAAAAAATCAATAGTGGATTATTACAAAGGGTCAACAAGAACTGGCTAGAGTAGATATCTCTTCTATGATACAAACCTGAAATATTTTTCAGTGACTCCTGAGAGAGAGAGAAAAGTAGAGAGATTTAAAAAAGGGAAGGCCAAAAGGTTCACATACGCATAATGTCAACCCTGTGTGGCAAAGATTTGTCCTTTGTTGTGTATACTTTAAATCTTAAAGGGATTGCTCACCCCACAACAGATCTTATTTTATATTCCACAAAAGACAGAAAGCCATAGAGGTTTAGAACAACATGAGGGTGANGATGGATTTTTTTTGTTACAAACATGCAGCTTTTCACTTTTTACAAGACATTAATTGATGGACTGGAATTCATGTGGATTACTTGTAGATTATTGTTATGTTTTTATCAGCTGTTTGAACTCTCATTCTGTTGGCACCCATTCACTGCAGCGGATCCACTGGTGAGCAAGTGATATAACGCTACATTTCTCCACATCTGTTCCAATGAAGAAACAACTATCTATATTGGATTGCCTGAGTGTGAATAAACTTTAAGCAAATTTTTATTTTTGGTGAACTATTACAAAACATAATATTAGTTGAGCAACAATGTCAAAGTTGGAGCAATATGAGTGTAGCTTTATGGCACCATATATATATGATTAGACGCATAATTTAAGATAAATTTGTGACCATATGCTATCTGCTGCTTTGCAGAGTACAAAGAGCTATAATTGTGTTTCCAATTGCCTAACATCTCTGCAAAATGCATGACTTAAAAGAATGTTTGATTTGGCTGCCTCACGTCCTTCCGTATAAGCTTAAATTTCACATGTCGGGTTCGTGGCTGATGCAAATCTGATGCATGCAGAGGGATAAAACCAACCAATGAATTGACATTCGAGATTCATGATATGGTAATACACCGGAGACCTGTGGCTGTTACTAAGCCAGTCTGCCAAATCTGAACCAAAAGAAGTGCCGCTTCGGTTTAATCGGCACTTCATTTCAGTGGATGTCTCAATAAAGCACTAATGCTCAAAGTGTGGCTTGTGGGAAAAGCTTGTATAGGAAAAAGGAGCTATTCTTTTCATTGCCCTTGACAAGAGAACAATAGAGGGGGTATTGTGGATTGGTCAGGTTGTGTACCAGGTAGTGTCTGTGGCAGGTAAATTCGGTGAAGCATGGGACTTTTGTCTGCATCTGGCTCTCTGTCTGGACTCCCACGGTACCCCCCTACAGCAGTGACCGGATTCAACCTATTAGAATGCAGCTCTCATTCACTGTCTCAGCTCACTGGTGGAGAGAGGGGGCTATGGAAGAGAGATGAATGATTTTAGCTGGGAGAATCACAATATGTTTTTATATACTTATTTATTTAAAATTTATTTATAATGCTTTATATTATATGTATAAAATATTAATTCATATATATATTATAAATTTTTTTTACTTTTTAACTTATATATTATTATATAAGACAATATTATTTAATATTTTACACAATATTTTACAAAATTAATAGATTTTTTAACTGTGGGTGTATTATTAAAAAAAATTGCATTATTCATTTTAAAGACTGGCCACTTCTGTAATTAGCCTTATCAGGACAGGCTGAGTGCGGATATCTAAAACAGCATGCCAATATACTCTCACTTTAAATTAAAATCAATGAATACAATGTTTTACTTTTAAAATGAATTGTTTTATAATATATGTATTTCCAAAAATCACCATTTATAAAAAATACGATGTATTACTTTACACATAGTTTACAAAATAAGACGAAATGCTCCTCTGAAATTTTTTTTTAAAGTGCAGTTACTTATTGTAAATGACGCACTTCTTTAACTGGCCAGTCAGGACAGCTGATGCTGATATCTAAAGAGCAATATAATGCCGAAATAACTTAAATATTTCTGAATAAAAACTTTCACCTCAAAATAATGTACATATTACGGTAGTTTGAGAACTGGAGGGTGTATATGACCATAAGTATCTGGACACCCAAACACCACACCCATGTGTCTGTTGTGCATTTTATTTTAAAGCCATTGACAGTAAGGTGCTGGTCCTCCCTAACAGCTTTCACTCTTCTTGGAAAACTTACCCCTTAGATGTAAAATATTGAACCCATGCTCAAGCTTGTGGTGACATTTCTGCAGTTTCAAAGTGAAATTTCCAGTGAGTGGCGCTAAAGCGAGCGTTCAATATATGATCATGGCCAAGTTTTAATTACATTTCTTCAGGTACATATTGTGGCGGTTCGGAATTCAAATGTCTGGGGAGTGTCACTACAACGTTAAAGTGTTAGTTCACCCAAAAATGAAAATTTGCCTGTTTTACTCACCCTCAAAGCATCCTAGGTGTATATGACTTTCTTCTTTCAGACGAATCCAATCGGAGTTATATTAAATATTTTCCTTGCTCTTCCAAGCTTTAGAATGGGAGTAGGTGGGTGTTTGTTTGTCAACAGTTCAGAAGAGGTGAAATAAAGCGCGTGCATCCGTAATAAAATGTGCCTCACACGGTCAATAAAGGCCTCTTACTGCCAGGTAAGGAAACTTTGCTTCCTTTTCTCCTGTAAACAAACTCACAAGACTAGCATATCTCAGAAGCGCGTGCGCTGCGCATAAGTCCTACATCATCCGCCCAGAACGGCCTGCGCGTATGACAGTCAGCGGAAGTGAGAAAAATAATTATCTACATTTTACATATGATACTTTGTTTCTTACAAAAATGCATGGATTCCGCTACAGGAGGCCAAATTAAGCGTCTTTAGGGCCACCAAATTCTGAATATTTGCAAGTGCAAATGAGGCTTGCTGCGATAGACTGTGTTTTCGGTTATACTGGTGTTAAGCTGCAACACCGGTTATGTCATTTGCCTACCGCGGCACTGCCCCCCACCGTCGTTTTGATTTTTTTATAGAAACAAAAATCATTTAGCCTAGTTTAGTTAGAGGACAGACACTTTTAAAAACTAAACGCTCAATGCAGCATGCCGAACAGTGCGCGAACGACAGTGCACCACGGAGCAGGAGTCCGATTTTATTTATCACATGAGGAGAGTGAGTCGAGCTGACTGACAGGAAGAGTGAGGACAGACAAGACGATCGCGGATGATTTAGTTGCAAAAGTGAAAGTAAGTCCACACAAATGGATGAAAACGCCGAAATGCAGCCGCGCCACTCGAGTCAAAAGTACTGTGTATTTCCAAAGTCCAGATCCCTGCGACTAGATTAATGTGCTGTATGGAGCAGCAGCTTTAAAGAGTCTCATTATGGAAATGCTACGCCCTTTTTCTGCGGGGCTAGTCTGGCAATGTCAGGGCGCGCCCCTCTGACAGCAACAGACCCAGAGCACAGCACACACTGTGCGTAAGAGCGCAGGAAAACCACCGGGTACTTAGTCATACAAACTCAACCAGAGCTATGTTTGGTTCTCATGGATACCAGCGTAAATGAAAAAAAATAAAAATATACAAATACTAATTGTGCTAGTAGGTTTGTACGCTCTGCTCTTCTTAGAGAGCAGTGGCTGGATCATGTTGGTTATTGAATAAAATAAAATAAAATAATGTAATACATAATCACAACATATGTAGAATAATTAACTCGTTTAAATACATTTTAAAAAAAAAAGTTTTGTTTCGGGGGGGGGGGGGGTTGTTAATAGTCTAGTTTTTGCAGATAGATCTAATAAGTCAACTTGATCCATCAAGACAGAGAAGTCATACTTTCTAGCATAACTGTAACACTTTTAACTGGAATAATGTCTTTATCCTTATTACAGTCATGGTTAAACTGCAAACACATGATCATAACAGAATTAGTTTGACTTTGAGCTCTGGATTGTTGAAGGCAATAGAGAAGGCAGTAAAGGAATACTTGCTATCCGATGGCAGTACTGTGTATAATGTTTTCAGATGTGGCTGTTCAGATAAACACGCACAAATAGTTCTGTGCAATGTTCTTTTTCTTGCGTGGTTGCTATGGGAGGGCAATACAAACTTGTTAAATGGTTACTCTCAGTTCTCCCTGATACCGTCTGTGTGAAAATGAGTATGGCCATTAGCTGGCCTTTGGGAGGCCTCCAGGAATTTGCAGAATTCCTCTATAAGAGATTCCCATCCCGTCCTCTCTCCCTCTCATCAGTCATCAAATGGAAAGTCAATAAAACGAGGAAGGGCAGAGATAGACTGAAAGAGTGTTGAGTGTTCTTTCTGATATGACAGATAGTTCATGGAGTGTTCAGATAATCAGGAAACAATGGACACCTGTGAATATTCAATTCATTTTATTTTTTTTGGTGGTGATTTTGGACTCACCACCACTCAAAACTAATATAGAATTTTTTGTTACCACTGCTTTGTCAGTTTTAGATGAACACATGATCTGTGGCTCCTACTACAGTCTTATCAGCAGTCAATTGTGTTGTCTGAGGCTCTTTGTGATGTTGATTACATTCGTATGCTGTCACTACCTCTGCTGGTTTACATACTATTTAACTAGAGTTTACATGCTATTTTAATATCGACATGCAGTGGAACTTTAGTGTTCGTGATTGGTTTATATAGCCATATATTTTATATATATATATATATATGATATATATATATATATATATATATATATATATTCTATAGTTACTACACGGCAAATCTAAAGAGATGAAATACATGGATTTGAATTGTAGAGGATCATCCAGTACGTTCAGGTCATGGAATATGAGGATGGGAACTGAACTGATCCAAATGATACATTGTTGTATATCTGTGAGAGTCGGCACTTTTTTTTTTTTAAACCAGACGCATAGTTCTTGCTTATCACTTGACTTAAGCAAGGAGCAATATATCCTGGTACTATAGAATGTTCTGGCATTCCAGTTACACAAACTAGAGATAACATGGGGAATGCAAGCATGACATGTGTGTAAATAGGGCCTTGTGTCCTCCATTATATTTGACTTTCCTTTGCTCAGTCAGAGACGACAGCTGTGATTGTAACTGTAGCGTTCAACACTTTCAGGGCATTTATGAATCTGGTCATTGGCACTACATCTATAAAAATATATGCACTTTCTGTAAATAAATAAATACATTTCTTTATGGAAATGTACTGCAAGCTGCAACAATATTTAACATGGAATGCCTAACTTTCTCAGATTTGTTATTTCTTTATTGACATGGCATTTCTCAACTTTCTTCATCAGTTAAAGTTTTATTTTTATTTTTAATTTATTTATTTTTTTTACTGCAGTGTGTTTGTGTTTCAACCATAAAACTAAATGCATGGAATTAAATGAGTAATTATACAAATAAGGACATTTTGATCAAATACCATTAGCCTGAGTATGACAGCCCACTTATTTAATTGAATGGCCTCCCTTCTGTTTGTCTGCCTGTCCTTGCCAAGTTTCTGCAATATTAGAGCAGACACACTTTGGAGATGTACTTCCATTATGTGAACAATACTGCATCCATTTAAAATGCTGAGTTGTGTTGGAATTCACCCATAATGGACATTTTCCCTTGAAAGTTTCAGTCACTAAAAATGCAGGATTTGCATTGATATATGCCATAAGTGCATCGTTATGTGAAATATCCTTATAAAAGAGCATTATCTACTGTATACAGGGAGAGTAACAGGTACTGGATCTTTTAGTAGTTTTTCCAGGTATCATGGCAATCCCAAATATGCTAATGTTTTTAGAAGTCTACACACAAAAACCCACACACCACCTGACCAGGCTCTAATGTTACACTCTACAGCCATTAAGAGTGTGTGATTTATATTTGTGAGTCACTGAGACAAGCCAGACGTAAGTGCAGCGGTGTGTGTGTGTGTGTTTTGGGATGGGTACATGGGTTGAGTGTTTGTGTGTGCTCACATTTTAAGAGATTTATCCAGGATTTATCAGACTTGTTTGGGTTTGTAAAGTGGCTTTGACTCCTTGACTCTGGAAACTAGAAACAGGAGACCAACATCAGCATGTGTCCATGATAAAAGTGCTTGATTCTCTGTATACATGCCTAATATACAAACTCAAGGACTTTTACACTGATGGGAACACATTTATTATTAGTGTTTAGAGACACTCGCCATGCCCTGGAACAGCTCAGGCTGAAAAGAAAGACCTTTCACACATCGCAAAATGAAACAGAGAAAAAAATAAAGCATCAGAGCCAGAGGTCATGTGTTAAAGTAATTTTACTCTGGTTAACGGGAGTTGTTAGGCATGACATTTTAAAAATAATTACGGTGTAAGACCAGAGCCACAGAGATTTTTCCCAGTAAAAAATCCCTCAGAGTACCTTAGCAACCACATAGTTATGCCCTGGCAACCACCCACAGCGCTCTAGCATCACAACAGTGAATTTTTCTTCAGAAAATTTGAAAATCTATTAAAATTAATATATTTTTTTTCTTTAAAGTAATGTTGTTGTTTTTTATAATTTAACTGTAGGCTGTTTTTGGTTGCCAAATAACAATAAATGAATGGCACATTCATATCAAATTAAATTGATGTTCAGTCTCAGGGTTGTCTTTCGTTTCCCTTTTATGAATAAACCGAAATGCTAATTTCAATACAATTCTGTATGCAATGAACTATTATCAAAACAGCAGTCTTTAGAGGCATTGTTTTGTTTGTTTGGTGGGTTGTATCGTATTTTTTTTGGATATTGGTCTGAATGCATTATTTTTTTATATGTGATACTTTTGATAATTCATTTTATTCTAATTTTAGATTGCCTTTTCAAGAACTTGTCAGGGATAAAGGATGAAAATTGGGGACTCTGTTGATTAATGAACAATTTCCATGTCAAATAATATTAAATAAAGCTAAATGCAGCAACAATAATACTTTTATTAATGAAAATTAAAAATTGATTTTAATTTAGTCATGAAATTGGGATGGAAAATACATTTTTGCTTTTGAGTTTTTATATTAATACCAGTTTTTTTAGGTGACATTTTATTGATTTGACAATAACATTTCAAAATATGACTATGTTTTTCTCCCTGCTACAAGTAAGGTTTTATTAACTACAAAACACTTAAACTAGTCTAACATCCTACATAACCACATTAAGCCGGTCTAAACATACCCCCACATACAACACACACACACACACACACATACAGTTGTATAGGAAAGGGTTAAAGTTTAACTCAGCATAGAAAGAGTCATAAAGAATGGATTTTATGGAACACTTTGCATGTATATTCAACCGATCAAAGCCTTCAGGGATACGTCAGATTCTGAGTTCAAACCACCTTTGTAAAAAGTGTAACTGATACTTAATGCATAAATTAAAACGACTAAGTTTGATACTTGCGAGTCTCGGCGGCCTGAAAGAGATTCCTGATGCAAATCTAAAGCTTCCCGTAGATCTTTGCGGAATTCGGGTCGATGAAAAGAACCATTTTGAGTCAGTGTCACTTGATGACTGGAAAGGACTAGGCCGAAGAAAGGCCTGGCACAGATGCTTTGGGATCCTGAAGCGTTTTTCTCACATCTTCATCTTGCTTCTGCCGAACACCGACAGTGGCGGGTCACATGGAGTGTGGCCTTTTAAAGCCTGCAGAGATTCACGCCTCTCAAGATGGGTTCGTCCAATGAGGAAGGCTGAAATCCCAAGCGGGAGGTTGGAAATACTGGGGATTTTTATGACTCTTTGTCTGTAAGCCTGGTATTTTTCATATGTAATTCGCTGGAGTGTTGAGGCACAAATTAGTACCGATTCTTAGAACATCAATATGTTGCATAGGTATCAGCATATAATATACACACTTGTTTCGATCATAAGAAGGCGAATTCATAGATACTTGACATGAAATAGTTACTTATATGAATTAGTGGTTTATCGTAAGCATGAATAAAATTGTCTATAATACAACAGATTAAATACAACACAGCAATAATATACACAATGGCCTGATGAAAATGGTGTTCATATCAGAAGGTTTCCTATGAATGTATTATATAAAGTCAATTCTCCTGTGCATTTGTGTCCCGTTGTTTCTGGAGAATGCAGCTAAGTAGTCGGCTTGCATTCCACAAGGTTGTAAATGTATCAGGTTACCATGAAACCAGGGTCCTGTTCAGCTTCCTGGGGTGTTACAAAGTATTTGTTAAATATAGCTAACAAAATATATATTGTGTGTTTGGATGGTCCAGACGCTACAATATCTAAAACTTTCATTAAAAATTAATAAAACTGAAAAAAATGTAATTCAGCATACTATAAATACTACATAGTATGAGTATTTATAGTATACACTCTAAAAAAGATGGTTCTTTAAAGGTTCTTTACATGTAGTAACAGTTCTATTTAGAACCATAGCATCCTGAAGAACCCTTTTATGCTGAAATGGTTCTTTGTGTTTGAGTTTAGGGTTCTTTGTTCCCGCCTTTTTGTTTTTCAAATCTGTAACTGTCAAAGCTCCTCATTACTGATTTTCTGGAGTTCAGTGATCCAACTACACAGACTGTCAACACGCTCTCAACAGGTAAATGATTTCATTCTTTAATTTAAAAACAAATGTAACTTTACAATTGCAGCTGGTTTCCAAACAAGCATGTTCATTTCTCTTTTTAGTTTTTTGGTCATATGTAAGTGTGAGCAGCTCTGTTAAGCTGAGGTTAACACTAGCTCTATCTATTCTATTTCTTTTCTATCTACATTTTATTATGTTTATTTATTATGAAAAAAAAAACAAAACCTTGCTATGTGTACCAGGTTAGACTAACCGGAACTTATCACAACACATATATATTGTTGCTCTTTTGTCATTTTGATTGCTTCTATTACCCTCATTTGTATTCGTTTGGATAAATGCGTTTGCTAAATGATTAAATGTTAATGTAATGTAATGTAATTTATGCATAAACATACCCAGTCACAAAAAATATAAAATCTCTCCCATGACTTTATATCACTTTTTTCTTTTAACATTGTGTCCATTTTTGCTTTTGAACTTCATAGGCATTATTGTTTTTACATAAATAAATGGGTACCTCTAAACTCAACTGTGTATTTCAGATGCATCACATCCCACAGCCTCATCCTATGCAGAGAGAAACTGCCACTCAGTCAAACCAAAATGATGGACTTAAAGGCATCATTGAGGATTGTAAAGATATTTTACTGGAACTGTCTTCATCACAACTATTGTGTGTGTGTTGTGTGTGTGTTTTTTTTTACTTTATGTATTTATTCATGTTCAATGTCACCTGTCATTTATTAATGTATTCCGCTAGTAAGTGTTGTTAAGAGCACTGACATTTTTGCTACAGTCTCACATCAATAAAAAAGTACCTAACTCACACAACATGCTATTGCTATTGTTATTGTTGTTGTTGTTTTAATGTAAATCCCTAATAGAGGCTCATTTCTGATTTTCTGGAGCACGGCCATCCAGCTACACTGACTGTCAACACACTCTCAACAGGTAAATAATTTCTTTCTTAAAATGTCTATAATTTTTTACTTTTAAACTGTAACTGTTTTCCTACCAATCATGTATTTTTCTCTTTTGAGTTTAAGAGAACATGTAAGTGCGACCAGCTCTGTTCAGTTAAGGATACTTATTTCCCCATCTCCACTAAGTAAGTAACAAAGATATTCAAATTTATGGTCCATATTGTTATACGCATTTTTTATTACTTGGGTTTATGCATAAACATAACATTCTGAAGTGCTCACATACTACTTTTGTCCATCATAAACAGTTGTTTTACATGAACAACTGGAAGGTCACACATCCAATATGTCACATCCAATAACCACTTAGCACACACAAATATACCTAAATTGCAATGTTGCTAGAATGGTTTGAGCTGAATGCTCATTTTAGCTGAGCACTTGTATTAAATTTGTATTAATATTAAAAATGCAGTTCAGTTGTATGCACTTCACATGGCCTATATTGATTCATATTTCAGTATTTATTCATTTAGCAGATGCTTTTATCCAAAGTGAATAATCTGTGCCACTGTATATGGCATACTGAAGAAATCTGTATATGTTTGGGTTTCTCTGAAATTTTCAACCACAACCTGCACACATGCACTAAAATAAGCTTTGTATTAGTGCATTTGTGGGCAGTTCTTCGCAGTCATCAATAATGCATCAGGGTAGATTAACATTTACACTACAAAACCACTGTAGATGCATTTCTGGCTACATCTGAATTTGGCTTGAGATGGTTGTTGGGTATAAATGGGGACAATGTCACATGTAAAATGTATTTTCATTTCAGCAGACCTGACAGCATCAATCCCTTCAGTTTTCAGAATATTTTTTATGTACTGCTGCAATGAACTCAACTGTATCAAACCCATTGATTTAAGAAAAACTTTAATAATAGTACAGGCATCAATACAATTATTACTAAGGGTTTTTAGAACTTCAGAAGTGTGTGGCAACTTGGCATTGAAAAGTGAAGTTCAGCCCATCAGTTCAGTATAGAACTCCAATCTTCCCTTGTTAACTCTTGGAATTTGTGGAATTCTTTTTTTTAAAGAGAGAGAGAGAGAGAGAGAGAGAGAGTTTCAAGCTCCAGCATTCTGTATACAGAAATGAAAGACAAATGCTACAGTGCTCAGGCATTCATTTTCAGTATAGCTTACATCAGCAATCACAAGTGACAGATGTACCGCTTAGCCTGAAGAACACCCACCGACAATGACACATGGACTCAATAACAAACCTAATAAACTGTCACAAATACTGCAGCTCAAGAATAATGCAGTTACATCAGAGGGATGATGTTTATTCACATAATACATCAAAATCTCATGCAATCACTCACTGCATACCTTTAGCGTTACTCAATTTAAATAGCAAGGTGTTGGTGGGATACAACTGTAAATTAGGGTTGTGTTACTGTTGCTGGATTTGGCTGGTTAGCATGGTTAGCTCATGTGGACAACACTGGTCTACTAGTTTATAACTAGTTTAATTGCCTTTGAGATAAATGAGAATAATAACAGATTGTTTTCTCCAGGTATTGTAACTCGTCTTGGTGTCAGTTTCTACCCAGTTAACAAAACTATGTTCTAAGAACATTTTGCTAATGTTCCCATTAAGTTAAGAAAATGTTATTTCGGAACATTTAAAACATCCAGCTTTTTAAATGTTTAAGATACATTTTATTTTCTTTGTTATGTGAACGTTAGAGAAAACAAGAGAACGTTACATTTTATCTTCTTGCAAATATTATGGGAATGTTACTTTGAAATGGTTTCTAAACCATCTGAACCTATAGCAAATAGTAATGTCTAAGAATGTTTGAGGAACATCCAACTAAAATGGTTTTAGAGAAATTGTCAATGAACATGAAATGTTTTTTTTTTCTGCTGCTGTTTTTATAACATTTAAAGACTTCAAGCAAGTGTTTTGACATATGATTGGAATGTGAAACTCTAATTTTCTTTCAAGCTATTTATGTGACTAAACTGCTATTCAAAGACTTCAGAAGCTGTCAAAATGTATACTTTATGGCATACAACCTATATTTGTAAGTTATGGCATGATGTTATTACAGAAACACTTTTGTACTTTGATGATGATTCAAAACAATACACTCGGCAGCTCAGAGGAATATTGCTTCATTGTTTCATTCCACATGTGAATGCACATCAAAGTTTCTGACTATCTCAAAGAGAAAAAAAAAGAACAAGGGAATGGAAATATTTCCAATTATTACTTGAAGAAATTAATCTATCTGTCCGTGGTGAGCTGCCCTTGTACTGGAGACTGCAGAAGAGCAAAATGACTATTATTCCGGGCAGTTCCTCTGCAGATGCACTCCTCCTTCCACCCTCCTATTTTAATTCTGTAGCTGATGAGCACTGCTATCACTGAGATGTGTTTAGTGCCAGCCCAGCATGGCCGAGGGGAAGCTGGTGAAAGATACAGTCTGAGATAAAGGTGAAGAACAGAGGCTTTTGGCTCTGGAGACAAAAGATCAAGACAGAAATGTGGTGTGGAGGCTGAAACAGAGAATGACTTCCTCCCTCCCTAGTATAAATTGGGGTGATTATGATGAAGTAGTTCTGACTCGCTTGGTGCTCTGGGGAAAAAGACATCACAGATTACAGAAGGGAGAAAAAGTTTTTTTTTTTTTTTTTTAAAGTGTTGGTTATGTTAGGTCTAATAGTATAGTATACCATTCAAAGGTTTGGGGTTTCCTGTTCCCCTGTCTTGTGTTTGGACTTTTGTGTTACTTCCTGTCTAGAGTGTCATTTGTAGTGAACTTGAAGTCCTATTGTTTTATTGGTCATCTTGATTGCGTTCACAGGTGTGTATTGTTACCTTGTTATCCTGTTTGCATCTCTTTGTATAAATAGCCCAATGGTTCAGTTAGTCGTTAGCCCTATTCGGACGGGACTAGTTTTACAGGGGGTCGTTAGAGAAATTTGTGTTTCACAGACGTACTTGGTGATTTTAATCCCGTCCCAATCTGCCACGTCTGTGTTTTTCTCACACAACCTCTGTAATAATTCCAGAGCAAATTACCTACTGTTTTTCAGCAAACTCAGTGATCCTCTGAGAAAACGAATCCCGTCCGAATGCGAATGTCTGTGAATGCCGGCGATATTTTTTTCACAATGCATTTTCTTGTGTGTTTTGGCCAAACTGAATTACCATATATGCTCTTACCACACGCATGTTTGATATGTTTGCCTCCCGGCATAAAAAAATAAATAAAATACCAGTAATAAAATCAAGAGCCAGATCACATAAACTGTTAGGACTGGCTATTGTAATATCAGCGTCAGGTAAGATTACTCACGTTAATTTCTGCACTCAATTACATAATGTTTTAATTACATATGTACCTTTATGAAAATTAAACATGGGTTTACTACAAATAAATACAAAAATAAAATAGTTAAACTAAAGTAACCACACCTTAACATGGTTTTGCTATACTAGCCATATTGCTTCACCATCTTAAGTAAAACTGTGATTATACTAATGGTAATCAATCCGAATGACTATACGTAATGCATACGATCATAAAGAGCGCATGATCTCTGTGACGCCCAGATGTACAAAACAGACCCTCCCATCTCTGTAATAAACACGGAGATGTTAGTCCTGTCCGAATTGGGACATGACAATCGCAAACGTCAGGTTATAAGAATCGAAACTCGAACGTAATTTAGAAAATTAGTCCCGTCCGAATAGGGCTTTTGTCAGTTGTTGTGTGTCTGTGATGGTTGCATTTGCCTCATCTCCTCTCTGCAACTTTACAACTGTGCTTTTGCATGATTATAATGAAAAAAAATCATAAAGTCTTGCTCTTTGAATTTAATAGTGACACTGCATTTGATCACTCACTTGCTGTTAAGACCTGTTTCGCAAAATACAATCGATAAACGACAATCTGTTTCCTTTTCTTGCATCATCTGTCTGGTAAAGATTAATACCAGACACAGCAAAATTAAATCAATGTGCGGATCAGCGAAAAAGGTGGATCGAATTGAAGTTCTGGAAATCAATCCCCAAGATTTTGTGACAACTGCTAATGTGATCAACACAAAGTTAGTCAAGGGGTCCCAATCCATCCCCCGCCCCTTAAGTATGCAAATTTACCTTCTTACCTTCCATCTCTACCTTTGCCTACTATTTCAGAATGGGAAGTATATAGAAGATTGTCCTCTATTAACTGTCACAAATCTCCTGGCCCAGACATGATCCCTCCAAGAATACTGTCAGAGTTTGCATGTGAAATCAGCAATCCCATTTGTGACATCATTAATAGCTCCCTTGCAGAAGGTGTTGTTCCCACACAAAGGAAAGAGGCTACTGTTGTACCCATACCAAAATCCCCTCCCCCACGGATATTGAGGAACTGAGGCCGATTTCATTAACATCTCAGCTGTCAAAAATTTGTGAGAAATTTGTTGAGCAATGGATCGTGAATGATATCACACCAAACCTAGACCCTATGCAGTTTGGTAATCGACAGAACCATTCCACAACACACAATCTGGTTAGCCTGATGGATTTTGTGTATAAGGCCTGTGAAGAACCAGGTTCAGTGTGCACATTAGTCACAACTGATTTTGTCAAGGCTTTTGATGCTGTAGACCATACAGTAGCAGTGAAGTGCCTCCTGCATCTTGGAGTGAGACCTAGCATCATTTCATGGATTTGCAATTGTATGTCTAAACGTCGTCAAAGAGTGCGTTATCAGGGATATCTATCTGATTGGGAGTATCCTTCATGTGGAGTTGCCCAGGGAACCATATTGGGGCCCATAATCTTCCTAGCACTGATTAACAATGCTCTCCAGGATCAAATTGCCCACTGGAAATATGTGGATGACATGACCATGGCCCAGAGGTGGACTTCTCATCAGCCCTGTACTCTCCAGCAGAAGTTGAATGATCCTGGCATCTGGGTGGAGGAACATAAACTTAAACTCAACTCAAAAAAATATAGATCAGAATATTTTGAAAATCTGTGACTCTGTTAAGGTTTTAGGGGTTACCATCCAGAGTGATTTAAAATAGGATGGTCAAGTGGACCACATGTTGTCCTCAGCCAACAGAAAGCTTTTTGCTCTTCGTCGGCTAAAGAAATTTGGTGTGTGAGATCAAGAATGGGTTATCATCTATACAGGGTATGTGCGCCCTGTGTTAGAGGTATGCAGTTCCAATTTGGCACAGTTCTTTGACTACTGATCAAATTAAAAGGTTGGGAAGTGTGCAGAAACGGGTCTGTAAAATCCTACTGGGACAAAGGTATCAAGGATATTCCGATGCCCTCTCCCTTCTTGGATTGTGCGCACTAGCAGAGAGACGAGTCCAACTGTGTCTTGATTTTGCTAGGAAGCTATACAAGTCTAGCTTTAGAGACTAGCTACCACCACTCAGGGAGCAGCTGATTGGATGCCAGATGAGGAACTCAGATAAACTGACAATCCCCAGATCCCAAACAGAAAAATTCAGGAGATCACCTATATGTGTAGACTTTTAAAATGATTACGGATTTTAAAAGAACTTTGTGTATTTTGGTAATGCTTTAGATTACAACCCGCAATGTACTGCGTAAGTAAACTGAATTTACAGCTTAACTTTTTTGTAATTACAGTGTACCTATTCAGTACCTCCGTGTAGGTATAAGGGAACAATATGTGAAGTTTGGGGAATAAAGGAGTAATAATCTGTAAAATTACAAATTATTTCTACTGTAAGTATTTTGAAACTAAGGGGTACCTATTCTAATATTACGTGGTATGTATGACCTAACAATAATATTATATTTGCAAGCAATTTAGCAAAAACATACACTGTGTACTTTTTTATAGCCTACACATATAAAACAAGCTGGTAATTGTTTCAATCCAAATGCTCGGTTGAGACTGTTGGGTTAGGAAGCTGGCTTGATTTGACCCAGTTTGGGTTGATATCAGTAATAACCCGATGTTGTTGGGTTATGAATGTGGAGGACGTGAAAGAGAGCATGCAGCAAGTCAAGTGAGTCTGTGTTTGCAGCGCTCATAACAGGAATATGTATAGAAAATACAGGAAAACTAATCGAAACGAAGAGGAGAGAGATTTTTAAAACTGACTGGAATGTTATTCTTTTAAAACTGGAGGGTTTTGTCCGAGTATGTTCTCACAACATTGAGCAGTAACTAATGACCGGTAAAACTGGGAACTGAACCAGCGTTAGTCAAAATGATGCTTGAGGACGTGGATCAAAACGGTAAAATCAAAGATGGTAAAATCCTGTCAGTTTGCTATAATACACAGTTTAATCTTGACATTCAGTGTTTATTACAGTTTTTATTGGCGTGATGGTTTGGCCATAATATTTTAACTTCGTCAGTGGATGAAAAACATGAACAAATTTAACAAAATCTATTTATTCTTAAACAAGCTTTTCAAAAGAATTTGGTTTAACTGTATAAGCTGTATAAATATGACATTGCTTTGCTTTTTTCTGAACTGGTGTAATACATTTTTATCTTTTATTAGGCTATATAACCCTAACTATTATCTGTTGCCTGTGTGTTACTGTGGTCATATGTGTGGATTTAATTTAAAATCAAGCTTGGGTTATTTAACCCAGCAGTGTGCCATAGTAGCAAACAATATTTAATTAAATAAACATTCACCATGTTTTATACATCCACTGAAATACAAATGTTGTATCATGTATTTTTTATGCGAACAGCTGGAAAGAGGTAAGCTTGTTTTAAGCTGCATTGAACCTTGATGGTATACAGGCACGTGTATTTGGTGATAGTGGTGTTGAGAAGTTGCTGGTGTGAAGATGCTGAAATCGACAAATAAGCTTTCATAAGGTAATAGACTCGTGAATAATAAATCAGCATAACTCATTAACTCATTCACTCGATGACGGGCAGGGTTTGTTATTCGGTATCGCCATCCTTTAATAATAGAATGTGTATACCCCATGGTTAAAAAATGCCTATACGCCTATAATAAAATACCAATATAAAATTATAAAAAGTATATATTGTCTTTCTAAATCATTCCCAAACATAAGATTGTTGTTTAGGCAATACATACCACGTAATATTAGAATAGGTACCACTTAGTTTCAAAAACTTTATTCCCCAAACTTTGCATATTATTCCCTTATACCTACACGGAGGTACTGAATATGTACTCTATAATTACAAAATAGTTACGCTGTAACTTCAGTTTACTTGCACAGTTCTTTGCAGGCTGCATGTCTGGTTGTTACCCCCTTATTACCCAATCGTAACACATTGTTCCCTTATACCTATACACGTATGTTCTTTATAGGTACACTATAATTACAGAAATGTACACCGTAAATTCAGTATACTTGTGTAGTTCTTTGCGGGATGTAATCTAAAGCGTTGTATTTTTAGAGGTCTTTATTATTTTTTTTTCTCCCTCTTTTTTAAAAATGGGGTTTGGTTCAATTGATTTTTTTTTTTTTTTTTGATTGGGCCATTTAATTGTAATGATACAAACATATACACAAAATACATAACATATATTATTATGGGAGGTAATTAAATTATATTTCTCTAACTAATTATTAACTATTACTTTTGCCTCAAACTCTTAAGTTGCTGCTTATTAATAATAAGGGAGTTGTTAAGTGTAGGTATGGAGTAGGTTTAAGGGATTTAGAATATGTTTGTGCAGAATAAGACATGTATATGTGCTTTATAAAACCTAATAAACAGCCAATAGGCTAGTAATATACATGCTAGTTAATAGTGATAATTGGTCCTTACCAAAAGTAATATTGGTCCTTACCAAATAATATTAACAAATTTAAACGTATTGTTGTCACGTGTATGTTCCCGTTGAGTTCCTGTTTTACTTTATTTGGTCCTTCCTGTTCCTGTCACCATTTAGTTCTATTAGTTCCAGATGTTTCTCATTATTAGTTATCCTCCTCACCTGTCTGCCCCTCATTATCTGCTCTATATCTGTTCCTGTCTCTCCTCCAGAGCACCTCCAGGCCAGACCAGGGGTTTAAGCGCTACCCTAATCCTCAGTTCAGCCCAGGAAGGGCTCCTGTTCCAGAGTTTAGCCCACGGAGGGCTCCTGATTCTGAGTTAAGCCCAGGAAGGGCTCCTGTTTCCGAGTTAAGCCCTGGGAGTGCTCCTCTTTCCCCGGTAAGCCCAGGGAGGGCTCCTGTTCCCGAGTATAGCCCAGGGAGGGCTCCCGATCCCCAGTCAAGCCCAGGGAGGGCTCCCGATCCCCAGTCAAGCCCAGGGAGGGCTCCTGATCCCCAGTCAAGTCCAGTGTCGGCTCCAGCCCCAGAGCTCGCTCCAGTGTCGGCTCCAGCCCCAGCGCTCGTTCCAGTGACCGCTCCTTGTAAGTGTTCTCTAGAGCGCCAGCTAGTGCCTGCTCCTCCAGAGCGCCCCCCAGAATTCCTAGATTTCCCCAAGAAATTTTTTTTTGGGGGGGGGCATATACCCGTGGCTGTGCCAGCCAAGGCCACGGAGGATCCACCATGGCCTCCCGAGTCCCCTGATCCGCCATGGCTTCCTGATCCGCCCTGGAGCCTGCCCCCCCCTCCCCGATGGTACTGTTCTGGCGCGGGACGCGGCATCCGGGAGGGGGGCGATCTGTCACGTTTATGTTCCCGTTGAGTTCCGGTTTTTCTTATTTGGTCCTTCCTGTTCCTGTCCCATGTAGTTTGATTAGTTCCAGGTGTCTCCCATTATTAGTTATCCTCCTCACCTGTCTGCCCCTCATTATCTGCCCTATTTAGTTCCAACCCATTCTGAGTTTCTTTGTCTGGAATTGTTTGTGTCTACAGTGCTACGTGTGTTTTCCTGTTTCCTTTGGATTTATTAAAGAGTTTGAATTTGACATTGCCTCTCCTCGTTCCTCGCTCCGTGCTCCTCATAGTGGCACCGCGTGACAATTGTAAAGTTTTACCCAAAATTTCAGTCACTCGTTTATACATCATAACTGCAGGGTAATCTGTACAAAGTTTACAAACTCAACATATTAAGAAAACAAAAGCTGCCCTGTAATAAAGAGAGAAAACCCAATATTTCTCGCATTAGTACTGCAGTTGTATGTTCTCTAATAATTTAGAAAAATTGATGAGACAGACCGCGTCTTTATTCTGACTAGAACATTTGGCTTCTTTCATGTGTTCTTTCTCCACATAAGAGGCATTCAGCTATTCTTTGAAGATAAAGGGTAAGGCAGCAATGAATGACATTTGGTTGTTTAACTTAGTCAGACACTATTTTGACATGCATTACTGCCTGTCAAAATAGATGAGTACATAACTACAATCATTTTATGAGACCTTATGAAACATTTGAATGAAAAAATGCAAGACTTTAATGTTTCCAAATATTTTAAAAGAGCTTCAGTGGGGTGGCACTTGCATTTGTTCAATGATATTGTTAAAAGAGTTTGGAATTCACCCCCTCTGCTTTCTACTAACATGTGGTATAATATTCATGAAACAATTTTTATGAAGCGTTTACATCTTATTGAACCAGTAACTCTGACAGCATAAATGAGAGGTCATTGAACTAAAGAAAGTCTTTTACTCAGAGTAACTGAGCAGAAGATAAACCAAAGTAGACAGATAGGATATGAATGTCAGTGATGGATGTGGAAAATTGCTTTTGCTATCTTTTCGAGGGTGATTTCTTTAGGTAAAAAAAAATGTTGTTTCATTTGAAATAAATCAAGCTTTTCTGTTCTTACCTTTGTCCATTTATTCATTCTCTAATTTATTCCTATCATGGGTTGTGAGTTAGAAGCTAATTGTTTCTTTACTTCTTAGGTCATTGATTTGGTCATTATGGAAGACCGTTTCCACCACAGAATTAAAAAAAATTAAAATAATCAATAATTGTGACTTTTAATCGCACCATTCGGACTTTGTTTCTCACAATTCTGAGTTTATAGAATTGCTTGATATATACTCAGATTTGTGAGATTTAGCGAATAAAATCAAAGATGTACAAGCTACCTAATTAAGAAAACATTTGCTTATGGCTTGTGCTTGTGGCTTTGTATCCCTCTCCAGAATAATATGTGTATGTGGTGAAACCTGTGTAATATATTTTGTCACTCTAATTAAAGGAAAAATTCTGGCTCAAAAAAGAGACTGGCTCAAACACACACACACACACACACACGATCATGCTGGTTTTCCGAAAATCAGCACGGCTGTGATTAATTTTAGATTTTTTATTTAGGATGAGCCCTTAAATATGTCCTCCCAAACCTTGTGTTACAATATAAAAAACAAAACAAACAAACAAACAAACCCTTTAGTACAGGTTTTAGTACAAAACAGTGAGTAGGTAGACATCCCCTACTAAAATCGAGTTGTTACATGTAAGCTGATGGGACGGTGCCTTAATACAGCGGAATGATTCTCCAAAAGCATCTGATGCCTACTGTTCCCTGCTGACATCCAGCATGTTCTATCCATCTTGATGAGAATGTGATCCTTTTTTCTCTTCGCATGTATCTCCCAAAAGGATTTAGTTTATGACAACGCATCTGGAGCCTCTATCTTCAGAACTGTGGCTTGAGGGGAGGCAGGCCGCCTGCTGCCATGTCAATTTGATTCCTTGTTGCTGAATCTGATGCTATGTTCCTTAGCTCTTTTGTATGATTCACATGTGGGTGTTGTTATTATGTTTTTAATTGTGTTTAATCTACCATTTCAGTTTTATGGAAGCTTGTTTCCACTGGAGGATAAAAAAAAAAGTTAAAAAGGTAATTGCATCTTTTTTTTCTCACAATTCAAACTTTTCTCAATAGTTTGCAATTCTGACTGCGAGAAATAAAGAATTTAGTTATTAAAAAGCCCCTACTTTTCTTTCTTTCTTTCTTTCTGTCCTTGCTTTCTTTCTTTCTTTCTTTCTTTCTTTCCCATGGTGGAAACAGGCTTACATATGACTTGCAAAAGGTAGTTTTGAACTCACCTGACCTTTAAAAAATAAAGTACAATCCTAACATGTTCCAATATCCAATATATCGAAAAAGAGAGAAAAAACAAAATACTAATAATATATATATATATATATATATATATATATAATGGATTAAAACTCTCATCAGATAAGGTGTGCTCTTGGGTGGGCTGACGTATTCCCATTTTCCTGGTGAAAGGGGGGGAGATGAAAAACACGAGGGGCGTGAAACTTGGTGAATGCTCATTTCATGTTGCCCTCTTTTACTGTATTAAACATAAAATGTTCAATTCAAAAAAAAAAAAAGGTAGATGAGCACAATGAATAATACAACGGAACTGGGAGCCATTATTAGAGGGGGCAACGTTATTTTGCCTGGGGTGAAAAGCGTGTATGCCATGAAGGTTACTGCGCAGTGAGGTAAAACAGAGCAGTCGATATCATTCAGAATTGATCCACATTCGCTCAAAGCTAGCGTTTTTTCAGAGAGCAGATTAACGTTGCAGTGATAATGGCCTAGAAAAATTAAGATGCAATTATGGACTCATAAAATGAAGCTCAATAAACAAGAGAGGCATAGGAAGTCTTTAGTGAAGATGTCAGATTTAAATGATCAATTAAAGCCAGCTTGTTATGTTTAAAGCTCACTGATCATTCTTAATCATGTGAAGTTTTGCCATGCACACAAATACCAGTTGATTAGCTCTTGTAATGATGCATAGTATTTCTGCATTGTCTTCTGTGTCCTCTTTCTTTTCTTCAGCAGTAAATTTGCCTGCAGTCTGTGAGGGAAATGTTTCTCTTTAGTTGCCTCAGCTATCTGCCTGATGACGTTTGATCTTACTATAAGTAATCCGCATTGGAAACGGCTGATTTTGAACAAAGATCTTTTTCTTTTTAATTCCCCCACACTAAAATGCTAAAGCAGTAGTCAATGCAACATGGAGACAGATAGAGACAGCTGCTTGCAGGCATGAGGATTCAAATTCCACCACAGTTCTGCTGCCTCAATCCCAGCTCATTATCAACAACTAAGGCCCATGTAGGAGGATGAGGGATGGACTTCTGGGACAAAGAGAGAAACGGGAGGGAGTGAAAGGGAAGGGAGATACTTTGGCCTGACAAGTTTGAAGTACTGTTTGTAATTGTTTTCACAGCCAAGAGGAAGATAGTGTCAATGTCGAGCAAAAAATGATGACAATGCAAAAGATACTGTGGATGTTTATGTGATAGGTGGACCAGGGTATAGAGAGACTGAAATACATGTGAAGGATCATTTTAGCAACATCAGCAAAGCTTACTCAATTCTGAAGTGCAGAAATGCACACTTATTTTTTGTGAAGATACTCATGATTCAATTTTTTTTTCACCAGAATATGTATTTAATTTAAAAAAAATAGTACTGTGTCAGGGGGAAAAAAATCTGCCTATTGGGTGAAAGAGATTAGTTCAGATACTCATTAGTGTTGTGGCAGGGAATCTGCTGGTCTTAAAAAGTTAAAACGTTTTAATTTGCCCTTCCACAAATGATGGCCTTAAAAAGATCTGGCATTAGATATTGCATGCACTGCAAAAATAAATAAGTAAATAAAATGAATATCTTCTGCTGTATTTTTGTCTTGTTTTCTAGTAAAAATACCTAAACATTCTTGAATCAAGATAAATTACCTGAGATCAAAATGAAGATAGAATGTCTTTGTTTTCTGAGAATTTCACAAATTAGTGCATTTATGCGTTATATTACATTTGATTTCTCTTTTAATTGGTGTTTAAACAGTTCTTCAGTGGTTGCAGACTGCAGTAGTGGTACCTGCAGGATCAAGTAAATAATTTGGGAGTCATCTTTGATTCATCTCATTTGATGGACAGATAAAGATGGTGGTAGCCAAATTGAAACCAATTTTTTCAGCTAATGACCTTGAAAACGTTGTCCATGCCTATATATTTTTTTCCCCGTTTAGATTATTGTAGTGCTCTTTATGTTGGTACTTGCCAAACATAAGTTGCTCGCTTGCACCTAGTACAAAATGCTGCTGCAAGGATGTTAATGAATGCTGGGAAAACGGATCATGTTACTCCCTTGTTAGCTTCTTTAGGATGGCTACCAGTACAATTTAGGATACAGTATAAGATATATGTTTTTAAAGCAGTCCACGGAATGGCGCCAGAATACTTACTGAGCTTATTGAGACCAACAGTCCAGGTGTAATATTAAGATCATCAAACACTTTTCTTCTAACAATTCCCTGAGTGCGTCTCAAATTGAAGGGTGATCATGCTTTTTCTATCAATGACCCAAGACTGTGGAATAATCTGCCATTGGATGTTACATCTTCTTGAACTCTTAATGTTTTTAAGGACCGTTTAAAATCAAATTTGTACTCTCTGGCATTTTAGTACATTAGTATATGGATGTTTTAATGTTTTGTCTTGCTGTTCCTTTGCTTTCTATTGTAATGTACAGCACTTTGGAGCTACTGTGTAGCCTGTAAGGTGCTATATAAATAAATAACAAAACTAAATTAAATAAATGTAACAAAACAAGTAGAACATGGTCCTGGAACAACAAATTTTGTTTCTCACAATTCGTTTCAACCAATCCCTGACCTGTGATTTTAGAATCAGTGGTTAAGTTTTGATTGCTCAATAATGTTGTTCCAGGAAGAAACAACAATGTTGATCCAAGAGAATGTCCCACACTGTGCCAAGTGTACTCAAATGTTCGCATTGTTTCATTGCAGAAATGAAAGGTCAAAGGATGTTCAAGGTGGCCACAAGCTGATATTTTTCTTCAACAGAATCTAATACATGAACACTAGATGTAATGAGAACCCAATTATCTGTCAGTTCTACTTATAATAATGAATCTTTGTTTATTTACAAACCTCAATGCCTCTTCTCTCCTGTATCAAGAAAATAAAACGGGTAAATTCCACTTTTATTATTTCTATCTGACAGATGGTGAAAAAAAATCCTGAAAAAAGAACAGCGTTGAACATCTGCAGTTTATGAAACTGGGGGGGGGGGTCTCTTTGACACTCAAAGAGCTCTCTCTTTGACACTCAGCATTACCTCTGCTACAGCTGATGTCATGCCAGGAGAACTCTCTCTCTCAAAATAAAAAAATGAAAAGCTTTTGATGGTGTTAAAACGCAAAACAATTTCAATTTTTTATTCCTCTCAGGTAGCCATTATACTCCAGGAGACTCTACCTAAGAAGTGCCGTCCTGTGCTGCCAAGCGATTTCTAGCCCATTTACTGTCCTTTTATGTTTTCTCTCCCCATTTAGATGTCCTGATTTCCCACCCGTTGCTTTCTACATGCTGCTGTTTTCTACATCAATCTCTGAAGATGCTGTCAGGAGTGCTGGAAAATCCTCTTTCTGGCCGAATCCTATTGCATTATATTGTTGAGATGGTTTTGAGTTCCTGGGGGAGGAGCACTGGATCTGACAATGAATTTTGGTTGTTTTCTGTCAGATCTTGTTTGTCCCTTTTAAATGTGGATTGTCTGCGGCCTCTACGTTGTCTTAAAAATACGATGAGTGCTTTATTTTACAGTTTGTTTTTCACTAATGATGAATGTATAAACTACACTCTAAAAAATGCTGGGTTGTTTCAACCCAATGTTGGGTCAAATATGGACTAACCCAACTGTGGGTTAAATTTTGGTTACATTTTTAAATTAACTTTTTAACCCCACAGTTTGGGTTATTCCATATTGACCCAACATTGGGGTTGACACAACCCACATTTTTTAGAGTGTACTTTTATTATATTTTTAAAAATTATACATTTATAAATTCTGAAACAAAACTTTTTTCTACTTTTTACAGTCTTGTTAATTTCTGTTTAAAGTGCCCTTATTTTGCCATTTTGAATATTGCCTTTCATGCAGTGTGTAATGTAGCTGTATGTGAACGTAAACGATCTGCAAAGCCAAAAGTGCACGATAAATAAAAGTTATTGTCTCCAAAAAGAAAGAATCGCCTCTGAACAGCCTAAACGAGTCTTCAGTAATTATAATCCCACTTCCGTGACGGCTACAAGTCATGTTGTAACACATTTGCATAATACCCGACTATGTTCTACGTTGGCCTGCCGCGAACAACTTGACCAGCCCTCAAACACTATAGCTTGTTTGTGTGGTAAACATCATATCGAAAAGTCGCTGTGTCCTAAGCCGTGAAAGTAAATTAATTTTATTTTCACTTCCAAAAGATATGTTCCATCTTTTACTGACGACTGCTTTCTCTATCTCAGTGATTTCAACGCGGGATTCACAAAAAGCTTGCTCTTGAACACAGTTGTTTTGGACCAGCTGGCTCCACTAAATCACAAACTGTAAGTTTGATAAATAATCGAGAGTAATTATAATCCTACTCCCTGACGGCTTACACGTCCGTGTTGTAAACCTGTAGAGTTTATTTTCATTTAGTTTAATCATTGTTTTTACCTGTAAAAACAATCCAATTGTAGTACTGCACTGTAAACCATTATTTTTACATGGGTTTAAAAATTAGCAAGTACACTTCCAGTCAAAAGTTTTTTAAGATTTTTTATGTTTTTAAAGTCTCTTCTGCTCACCAAGCCTGCATTTATTTTATCCAAAATACAGCAAAAGCAGTAATATTGTGATATATTTTTACTACTTAAAATAACTGCTTTCTATTTGAATATATTTTAAAATGTAATTTATTTCTGTGATCAAAGCTGAATTTTCAGCATCAATACTCCATTCTTCATTGTCACTATCCTTCAGAATCATTAAACCTGCTGATAAACATTTTTTTTTTATATGATCCAATATTTAAAACAGTTGAGTAAATTTTTTCAGGATTCTTTGATGAATAGAAAGATCTAAAGATCAGCATTTATCTGAAATAAAAAGCTTTTGTAACATTATACACTATACCATTCAAAAGCTTGGAGTCAGTATAATTTTTTTGGGGGGGAAAGAAATGATAGAAATTACTACTTTTATTTAGCAAGGATGCTTTAAATTGATCAAAAGTGATGATAAAGACATTTAGAATGTTACAAAAGATTTATATTTCAGATAAATTATGTTCTTCTGAACTTTCCTATTCATCTGTGAATCCTGAAAAAAATCTACTCAGCTGTTTTTAACATAATAATAAATGTTTTTTGAGCAACAAATCAGAATATTAGAATGATTTCTGAAGGATCGTGTGACTGGAGTAATGATGCTAAAAGTTACAGGAATAAATGTGACCTGCCAGTGGCTGGTGGCAGCTGTCAGTCTGATTCTGGCAGGTCACATGGCTAGGCAGCCGCTGTAGATCTGCGAGTAGAATGCCTACCCTGTCACTCTCGCTGCAAGGAAATACACTATTTTATTATGAATATATTTTTATAACTCTGATTTTTGGATGATTGACGTTTTATTTTTTTTCCCCCAATTAAAGCAGTCAAATGAACGTGATCATGGCTGGTTGCTTACTGACGCTTTGTTTTGACGCTCAGCCAGCCTCTGCTGCCTCTCATTCCTAGGAAATCATTCTGATTTTATTTTTGTTACATTGTTTTTGTAAACAACTTTGAATGAATTAATATATTATTTGCATTCATGTCCTCCTATAACAGTTTCCTCCAGTCAGCCTTTTTAATATGCCTATGCGTTCCCCACCACTCCTGTTGCAAGGAAATGCATACATTTATTATTGTGAATATATTCTTTTGAATGTATTTTTTATATAATATAGGTTTAAGGAGGTTTAATAAGTAGTCTAATGGCCATGATCCCGACTGGTGGGTTACTGCCGCTTCCGTCCAGCCAGCTGCCATTTTAACGACTCTTACTGCAATTAAATTAATTGTTTTATTATTTTTTATGTATTCTTATGAATGTACTCTTTTATATCATAGGCGTATAATGGAGGTTTATCCTGAATAAAGGAGACAAATGGCAGTTTGGCAGACTGGTGGGTCTGACGCTTCTCTGGCCACTCAGTCCAGTCAGTGGCAATTGAGCTCTAATTTTGACGCGTTCTCTACCACTCTAGCTGCAAGGAAATGCATTACTATTATTACTATTATAAATATATTCTCATGAATCTATTCTTTAAGATATATACGGTTTAGGGGTTTTATCCTGATTTAAGTGGTCAAATGATCGTGATCCCGACTGTTGCCTACTCTTCAGTCTAGCCAGCTGCTATTGAGCTGCTATTGAGCTGCGAGTTTAACGTGTTCCATATGACTCTCACTACAATTGAATTCATTGTTTTATTATTATTAATGCATTCGTGTGAATCTATTATTTTATATGATTGACGTTTAAGGAAGATTCATCCCGATTAAAGCCGTCAAATTGCCGTGATCCCGACTGGTGGGTTACTGACGCTTCGCTGGCCACTCATCCAGCCAGTCACTGTTAAATTTAAATATTAACGCGTTCTCTACCACTCCTGTTGCAAGAAAATAAATTATTTTATTATTATGTATAGGCTATACTCATTTGAATCTATCATTTTATATGATATATGTTTTAGGGAGGTTTATCCCGATTAAAGTGGTCAAATAACTGTTATCCCGACTGGTGGGTTACTGACACTTTAGTCCAGCCAGCCGCTATGAAGCTGCCAGTATAACACGTTCTCTACCACTCTCTCTGCAAGGAAATATATTATTTTATGATTATGAATTCATTCTTATGGGTCTGTTCTTTTACATGATCGACATTTTAGGGAGGTTTATCACAAATAAAGTGTTTAAATGGCCGTGATCCAGACTGGCAGGTTATTGCCGCTTGCACTGACTGCTCAATCGGCCAGTCGCAAGAGCAGCTGCCAGTTTAACACATTCCCTATGACTCTTACTGCAATTAAATTAATTGTTTTATTATTTTTTATGTAATCTTATGAATGTACTCTTTTCTATCATAGGCGTATAAGGGAGGTTTATTGCCGCTTGCACTGACTGCTCAGTCGGCCAGTCGCAAGAGCGCTCAGAGCTTAACACATTCCCTACAGTCTCTGCAATTAAATATATTATTTTATGATTATTAATATATTCTTATAAGTCTAGTCTTTTAAACTGTGGACATTTTAGGGAGGTTTATCACAAATAAAGTGTTCAAATGACCGTGATCTCGACTGGTGGGTTACTGCCGCTTCAGTGCAGCCAGTCACTTTCATCTCCGAATTGAACAGGTTCCATATCACTCCATAAAACATCGAACATGTAAAAGAATAAAGTCATATGAACAGATATGCAATAAAAAATATTATTATTATTCCCGTATAGAGTGGAAGGAGAGCAAAACATAAATCTGCCATAAATCAATGGTTCCTGACAGTGGACTTCCAGCCGCCAGGCAGCCAACCACTGGCAGGTCACGTGACCTGCCAGAATCAGACTGCCAGCTGCCAATGGTCACTGGTGCTGCCAATCAGTTAGGGATTGAACCCCTAATGGAGTTTTTAGTTGGCTTTCTTTTATAGAATTATTAAAAAGTATTGCAGTTTGACCTGTTGTCGCTGAAATTACTTTATGAGAAAGATTCATGTTATTGGGATAATTCATGTTTTAATAGGCATTTTTATGCTTTACATTATTGCGTAACAAATGTTATTACATAACATAAATCGTAAAATCGTCACAACTAGTGGCAGTATCCATACAAATTAGAATAATTTCCTTGGAATGAGAGGCAGCAGCGACTGGCTGGTTGAGGGTCCACCGAAGCGTCAGTAAGCAACCATTCGTGATCACATTCATTTGACTGCTTTTATTGGGGGAAAAAAACTAAAACGTCAATCATACAAAAGAATAGAGTCATACGAATATAGTCATAATAATAAAAAAAATGATTTCCTTGCAGTGAGAGTCCAGTGCTCGCTGTTTTATGTTAACGTTACATCTGTCACTGAATTTAGGGACCGTCTCTAAAGTTACATACTACATTGGTACACACTTTCAGACTTAAATAGCATTTGAAGAGAATTACCTTACTTGCGATAAAGAGGCAGAGCAGAGAAGATAACTTACTATGCTTCTCTTTGTTCAACTAAGTTAGTTAACTTTGGCTAACTGACATTATTAGCTTACCAGTTGATGTTGTCATCGATACTATCTGTGGCATTCACAAGAAGAGGATCCAAAATACACCTCCGAAGTTGCAGACTACATCCAGACTAGAAATCTGAAAATAACAAACGAAAGTAGTACTAGAAAATACTGTTTAAAATCTCCACTGAAACAGTGATGTTGCCTAATGCACTTTACCTCAGTATTTCACATTAATTCACTGTTAAGGTTAAATAACGACTCGCCACAGGAGCTAACTTGCATTAAAGGGCAGCAGAACGTACATAACGTGCCCTTACTTAATTAATTATGACCTATAACATAGTCATCATATTAACTTTATTTCTTGCAGTGAGAGTGAATATGAACGCGTTATACTCGCAGTTTAACCGTGGCTGGCTGGATTGAGCGTCAGTAAGCAACCAGTCGTGATCACGTTCATTTGACTGTTTTAATTGGGATAAACCCACCTAAAACGTCAATCATACAAAAGAATAGAGTCATAAGAATATATTTATAATATTAAAATAATGTATTTTCATGCAGCGACAGTGATAGGGAAAGCGTTATACTCGCAGCTCAGCAGAGGCTGGCTGGTTGAGCGTCCAAACAAAGCGTCAGTAAGCAACCAGCCGTGATCACATTCATTTGACTGCTTTTATTGGGGGAAAAAAACGAAAACGTCACTCATACAAAATAATAGAGTCATAAGAATATAGATTTCATACAATAAAATAGAGTCCGGTGCATCTCAATAAATTTGAATGTCGTGGAAAAGTTAATTTATTCAGTAATTCAACTCAAATTGTGAACTCGTGTATTAAATAAATTCAATGAACACAGACTGAAATAGTTTAAGTCTTTGATTCTTTTAATGGGATGATTTTGGTTCACATTTAACAAAATCCCACCAATTCATTATCTCAATAAATTAGAATACTTCATAAGACCAATGAAGATAACATTTTTAGTGAATTGTTGGCTTTTTGGAAAGTATGTTCATTTACTGTACGTGTGCTCAATACTTGGTAGGGGCTCCTTTGCTTTAATTACTAGGGCCTCAATTCGGCGTGGCATGGAGGTAATCAGTTTGTGGCACTGCTGAGGTGGTATTGGAAGCCCAGGTTTCTTTGACAGTGTCCTTCAGCTCATCTGCATTTTTTGGTCTCTTTTTCTCATTTTCCTCTTGACAATACCCCTAGATTCTCTATGGGGTTCAGGTCTGGTGATTTTGCTGGCCAGTCAAGCACACCAACATTGGTCATGGTCATTTAACCAACTTTTGGTGTTTTGGCAGTGTGGGCAGGTGCCAAATCTTGCTGGAAAATGAAATCAGCATCTTCAAAAAGCTGGTCAGCAAAGGACCGTAATTCTCCACAATTTCCAGGACTTATGGTTTTTCAAAAAACCCAATGGCCAACACCATCAGATGACATTTGCACCCCAATCATCACAGGCTGTGAAATTTAACCTGGTCATCAAAGCACTTGGGCATGAGCGTCTCCACCCTTCCTCCAGACTCTAGTACCTTGGTTTCCAAATGAAATACAAAACTTGCTTTCATTTGAAAAGAGGACTTTGGACCACTGGGCCAAATGTCCAGTTCTTCTTCTCCTTAGCCCACAGACAACATATTCCTCTGATGTTGTCTGTGGTTCAGGATTGGCTTAACAGGATGAATACGACAACTGTAGCCAAATTCCTTGACACGTCTGTTTGTGGTGGCTCTTGATGCCTTGACCCAGCCTCTGTCCATTCCTTGTGAAGTTCACTCAATTTCTTGAATTGATTTTGCTTGACAATCATCATAAGGCTGTGGTTCTCTCGGTTGGTTGTGCATCTTTTTTTCCACACTTTTTTTCCTTCCACTCAACTTTCTGTTAACAGGCTTGGATACAGCACTCTGTGAACAGCCAGCTTCTTTGGCCATGAATGCTTGTGGCTTACCCTCCTTTTGAAGGGTGTCAATGATTGCCTTCTGGAAACCAAAAACTGTCAGATCAGCAGTCTTCCCCATGTTTGTGTAGTCTAGTGAACCAAACTGAGAGACCCTTTTGAAGGCTCAGGAAACCTTTGCAGGCGTTTTGAGTTGATTAGCTGATTGGCATGTCACCATATTCTATTTTGTGGGATAGTGAATTGGTGGGGTTTTATTAAATGTGAGCCAAAATCATCCCAATTTAAAGAACCAAAGACTTAAACTACTTCAGTCTGTGTGCATTGAATTTATTTTTAACTTTTCCACGACATTTGATTGAAATTACTGAAATAATGACTTTTCCCCGACCTTCTAATTTTTGAGTGCACCTGTATTTCGTTGGGCAGCGAGAGTGATAGGGAAAGCAGTATACTCGCATATCTACATCGGCTGATACTGCCAGCCACTACCCGCCACTGCAGGAATCAGACGGCCGCTTCCACCATCCGCTGGCAGGACCATGACCTGTCCTTGGTGGCTCCTCCACATGACCGTATCTTCTTCTGTATTTGTCCGCTTCTGCTGTGTAGCGTCTCGAACAATCTGACACACTAATTTTTATTTGTTTTAACAAATCAATTATTCATTAGGTTTACAAATCGTCACAGTCCCCTCACTCATTAAACTGGATGCCAGGATTTCTGCTGGACACCATCCCCCTTTTGGTCACCATGACAACTAATCATGATAACACTGGTTTTATGACCCCCCAGGAATGTGGGAAGGATAGCCCACTCTTTGTCCCAAGGAAAAGCAGAGTAGGAATGGACTGTGTTCTAGTTAATTCATTGGAAAACCGTTATTTGAATGAACACATATTCTTCAGGCCATTGGGTATTTTATTGTCATTGTGTATTTTGTCTTTGCTATTCTTAGACTATTTTAGTATGCTTGTGAGGGAACCCATTCTTGATCATCCCTTTTCACTATATGTAATTTTACCTTGTTTAGTATCTATGAATTTTCCTTCGTATGATCGAAACAAGCGTGTATATTATTTGTTGGTACATAGGCAATATATTAGTGCCCTGATAATCTTTAGTAATTTAATTTCAAGTTCCATTTGCAAATTACCATGCGTAGAGAACAAAGGGGTCCTAAACCCTCCAGCAATTGCCACCTCCCGCTCGGACATTCCATTTTGCTCATTGGACAAGCCAATCTTGAAAGGCGGAGATCTTCTCCGACCTTAAGGCCCGGCTCCAGGGACCCGCCCCTGTCGGTGGTTCAGGGGATGCTAAGATGAAGATGTAAAAAACGCTTCAGTATACCAAAGCATCTGTGCCAGGCCTTTTCTTCGGCCTAGTCCTTTTCATTCATCAAGTGACACTGACTCACACTGGTTCTTTTCATCGACCCGAATTCAGCAAAGATCCACGGGAAGCTTTAAGATTTGCATCAGGGATCTCTTTCAGACCGCCGAGACTCGCTAATTATCAAACTTAGTCTTATTAATTGATAAATTAAGTATCATTTACACCTTTTTACAAAGGTGTTTGAACTAAGAAACTGATGTTTCCCTCAGGCTTTAGATCTGCTGAATATGCAAAGTTTCCATAAAATTCATTCTTTATGCCTCTTTCTATGCTGATTAAAACGTTAAACCCTTTCCATACCATGTTATGTGTGTGTTATGTGTGTGTGTGTGTATGTTAGAACAGTTTATGTGTTTATGTTAGACTAGTTTAAGTGTTTATTTAGTTAATAAAACCTTACTTGTATCAAACTTGACGTGGTTTTTTTCCTTGTTTACTCCATACCCGGATCAATAACATGCAGATTTACGTACAAACTTATAGAATTGTACAGTAAGAAGGTTATTTCCTTTAACCAGGAAATTAACGTTCTTAGAATGACAAGACAGTTGACCCTGAGAGGTCAGCTAAATATCTACATTGGATGTAAATATTTATAATTAATTATAACTAGTTATTATTAATTATTCATATTTCCCCATGAGCTGATCCGCTACAGCTGTCATGGTAATGCAAGAAATGCTGTGAGTGGTTGTCAAGGCAGCCAATCAGAATTTAGCAGCCTCTGTCTCTGATTGGTTGGAATTATGGCATATTGTAACGCTGGGTTTTGTTGAGCAAGCGAGCCATTGGCATTTAAAGAGCACTGAGGGCGGGCATCAAGGGAACAAGCTAGTGAAACGTTGCACACGCAAAAGAAAAGGTCTGCACACATCCAAAAACTTACTTTAAATGCAAAATTGATTTCCGTGCGCTCAAAATACTTTCTTCTTTGCGAGACAAACATTTCTCCACAAAACTCTTTCGCGTGCGTCTAACGCCCTTTTTTGCGCGTCTCTAATATGATGCTTTCGCACACAAAGTGCAGCAGAGAGTAATCCCATACGCATTCAGCTGTACACATACGCTGAGCTGTCTGAAGCGGCTCAGCGTATGTGTGGGTGGACCTCCAACTGCACCTCTAAAGACCCCTCTGTCAAGCTCCTGAAGTTTGCAGACGACACCACAGTCATCGGCCTCATCAAGGATGGCGACGAGTCTGCTTACAGACAGGAGTTTAAAGAGCTGGCTGTCTGGTGCAGTCTTACCAACCTGGAGCTTAACACGCTCAAAACTGTGTAGATGATTGTAACTTCGGAGACAACCCACTGCACTCCCCCACGAACCTATGGACCGCACTGTGCCTGCAGTGGTCCTTCCGTTCTGGGCACCACATCTCTCAGGACCTGAAGGTGGACCCTCACATAGCCCTCCATTGCAAAAAGGCCCAGCAGAGGTTGTACTTTCTTCGCCAGCTGAGGAAATTCAACCTGCCTCAGGAGCTGCTGAAACAGTTCTACTCCGCAATCATTTAATCTGTCTTCTGCACTTCTATAACTGTCTGGTTCGGCTCAGCTTCCTAATCAGACATCAAGAGACTACAACGGACATTCAGAACTGCTGAGAGGATTATTGGTGCCCCTCTGCCCAGCCTCCAAGATCTTTACATCTCCAGAGTGAGGAAAAGGGCTAAAAAAATCCCCTTGGACCCCTCACACCCAGCCCACTCTCTCTTCGAACTGTTGCCTTCTGGTCGGCGCTACAGAGCTCTGACCACCAGAACAGCCAGGCACAAGAACAGTTTTTTCCCACAGGCTATATTCAGTCTTAACAATTAATCTTTCATAATTATACATTGTCAATCACAACTAACATAGTTATATTTATGTTAAACTGCACACTTTGTAAATAACATGTCTGCATACTTATAACATATCTGTACATTTATCTAAACAATTAAATTTTTTCCTATACTTCTATTTCTGTATATAGTACATTCAATTATTTCTTTTTTTATTATATTAGTTTTATATTACATCCCTACTGTGTTATTCCTATGTATGTCTACACTATTATTATAATAACATTTATGCATTGTAAAGCCCTAAATAATAAGCATATTTAAATGTAGGCTTTAAATGCATATTTAAATGTTAAATTACACACATACTATGTAATTTTTATATTTAATGATTTAGTTTGCTTTTCTACTTGAAAAAAAAAACTGTGCAATTTGTAAAACTTAGTCCAAAGTTAAGAAATCCAGCTATGACTGCCTAAATTTGTACTAAATCATTTAATGTAAAAATAATAAATAAAAATTATATTTTATATATTATAAAAAAATAAAAAAATTTATTAAATATTAAAATCATTTAATGTAAAAATAATAAATAAAAAAGACTAATGCACTAATACCTTGTTTTATATTTTGATATTTACATACTGAGATTCACTTACTTGAAAATATAACCACAGTGCCCACACTTTAAATAACATTTAAAAGCAGGTTCCTGTAAGGATGGTCCTTTCTTGTACTGTTAAGACAGCCGTGTTGAGGCAGCTCTTCAAGCTGCCATGCAGTTTACCCATGGGGGGCAGTGTCAACGACAACTAGCCTACCCCTGTCTGAGGCTGAAGGATTTAATAGAGGCCAACCAGTGGATCATGGCAAGACACTTCACACACTCCTGTGGTGGAGAAGAGCAGTGAGGTGACAGTGGACTCTTTTGATGTAATCAGGTCTGCATTTGCCCCCGAGGAGCCCGTGATCTTGTTGATTTTGTCTGTTTCTCCCTGTGATGTATCTACCATGAGGTGCATCGCCCCATGGGACTGTTTTCCAGAACCCGGTGTGATGTTAGATTGTAAAGCTGGAAGGCAAGAGAGAAGCCAAGCTCAAGCTCAGATGTGAAAGTAATACTCAGCTGGTGTTACAGCAGGCCTCTCTGGATTGAACCTATCATATTAAGTTATTTCAATGACATTGAGGATGTGGGGGGGGGGGTTAAATTAAATATTGCAACCACGTAGATGGTCGATGCATACTAAAAAGCTAAATGATTTTATATGGATGGACGATGCGTGAACCTGCAGTGACTTAAAAGAATGAGTGGACGATACGTCTGGACATGATCCAAACCTCAGAGACAAAGGGGAGCAAAAGGCCCTTTTGAAAGTTTTTTCCAGCAGAGTGACATTGAAATGTCATTCTTGTCATTTTCCCCGTCCACACTGCTGAACAAGCCATTACAGTGGCTTTGTTCTTGATGGGCACTTTCACTACAAAGGTAGAAACCAGGCACAGGAAGAGTTTTGAGGAAGTGGATGTCATCGAGGGGCCATCCTTGGTCTTCTAGTCCACCACAGCTGATTGGATTACATTTTGGAAAAACTCCTGCCTTGTCTGCACAAGCCACGTGTCTATAGTTGTGATTAAATGATTATTAAATTAAATGTTGTTTGGGTTAGTATGCTCAATGGGATTGGGGGTTCATTGTGTTGGACAGATAGGGAAGAGGCAGAGGGAAGTTCTGCGGTTAGATTAACTTTAAGCCGTTCATTCTTTCTGACTATGTGTACTTTCATTTAGAGTTCTGTAATCACTTCACTTCAACTCCAATCCAGGTTTTCCATTTCATGCTCATTTGTGAGAAAAACTCCACTAATCTGCACCCAGTTACTGCTCAACCATAAAGCTATTACATTAGTGTAGTATTAGTTTGATGATATGATTGCTTGGGATTTAAAAAAAAGACTACACAGTCATCACAATTCAAGTTACAAGCACATTCTTCATAAATTCCAGAATATGCATAGTAAATCACAATTTGAGAAGAAAACAATAACAATTCACTTACTTTGCTAACAATTGATGCATTACTCTGATAATGAAAATTAATTTATTACAGAATTTGCAGTTCATGCTGCCGTTTTCATTATTTGTAATCCTGCATCAATTTGAGCAAAGATAATTGTTGTTTTCTTGTCATTTACTATGCATATTCTGGAATATTTGAAGAATTGTGATGATTATTTGTTAATGTACACCCCTGCTTGATTTAAAGATGGTCTTCACAACCTTATTTACAGTGTTGAGGAGTAGCTAGTTACATTTAACGGTGTTACGTAATTTAATTGCAAAATAAATCTAACTGTAATCAGTTACAGTTACTAACAAAAAATGTGTAATTAAATTACAGTTACATATGAAAATGTTAACGATTACAAAGGGAATTACATTTGAATATGTCACACCATCACTAACATATTAAATGATTTCTTTCCAATTGCACTGACTACTCTGAGACCTCGGTCCTATGATTTCTGCAATGTGGAAAACACAGACTGGTTCATAGAATTCAGTCATAAACAGGGAATTCCTATAGTCTAACGCAGACGGAATATGCCACATTTTGGACGAATAAATCAAAAGTAGGTCAGTACACTTTAATCAAAACGCGATATGGACTAGTGTCTGTGAATATTAAGCCGCAAAAAGACAATATATGAATCCTGCACGTTCTGAATGTCTATGAAAATCAACAACACAACCCTTACAAAATTACAATCCAATGGTTACTATTGTTAAACCATGGTAACCACAATTAACCATGGTTTTGCTTCACCAACCATAATTTAACCATGGTATTTGTAGTAAAATAATACACAGGGTCATTTTTTGCCAAAAAAAAACATGGTTACTTGTACTTTTACTATAATAAAAGCATGGTTAATTTTTGTAAGGGAAAAACATGACTCATGTTCAGTATTAGGATTTTTCTATAAAGATATTGTAGTGATGTACTAATTTTGACATGTAGGCAATTTAGAAAGTATAGTTTTGTTAAATCTTGAGTATTAAAGTCATGTGAGAGATAGATATCAGGGCAAAATAAAGAGACTGAAAAGAAAAATGGAAGTGAAGGTGCAGTTCAGGAGAGAACTTTTAATTATTTTGCATGTCCCCAACCTAAGGATTTAATCATTTTTTATGTGAGGTCCATACAAAAAATAGGATTGTCCATGTTTCAGAATTTGTTGTGGGTGTATGAGTGTAAGATTTCCTGGCCTGAATTTATTTTCCCAGTCCAATTCATGGCCGCAGTCGTCATTTACTACACATAGGCCTGCCCCCCCCACCTGACGCTTGGCGTGTTTCAGCCTCTGCCCTCTCAATATATTGATTACTGAACACATAAAACCATAATCTCTAGAATGCTCTGTCACTTATGAGCATTTACTTATTTGGAGAACTATTGTCAACAATACAAGAGACACCAATGTTTCAAAAGACACCAATGTTTCAGGAGTTTAGTACACAGAATAGGACACATGCTTATTAGATAACCGTATGATGGTTGATGTATATGCTTTTATTTATTATTATTTTTTAATTAACGATTTATTTCCCAAACTTTTGTTAGATGCAGTGTTTCCTGTAGTTATGCAAAGATTTTTTATCTATTAACTATTTCTTATCTTAACTAATTCTTATGATTTTAAATCTGCATTGAACTTCAGATCAATCTCAAGGTGGTACTAAAGTCTGATTTTGTAGTGGATGTGTTCAAATTTGATCATCTTAATTCAATTGATGAAGGATTTTGAAAGTCTGACATTGTTTCGCACTACTGTAAGGTTAACCTTGCCTGGTTTACATGTTTGAAAATGATTAACGGTTGAAAATATTAGACATTTAGAAAAGTAATCAAAAGTAATCATTTACATTACCTTAATAAAGTAATTGAAAAAGTTACAATACTATTAAATTTTAAATAGGGTAACTTGTAATCTAACCTATAACATTTCCAAAGTAACCTTCCCAACACTGCTTATTTATGTTTCATGTATTATATTAGAAGAATATTAAAAATATATTTAATTGTTATATTTATATGTTAATAATTTTTCTGTAAATGTTCAAACTGTTATCAGAGCAAATATTTGCACCCCTATACATTTGTGATAGATGAGTTACAAATTACTACCACACATTTGTTTTGTTTTTTCATGAACATTTTTTTCTCATCTCATTTCATCTCACGGTTCATCATCACTTTTTAAATTCCACAACAATTTAGTTTTTTTTTTTTGGTCATCCTCTGCATAATTTATTTTCACAAAACGTCTTTCCAACAATTTCACAAATTCTTTTAATTATGAGTGTTAATAGTCTGTATGGAGTTTATCATGAGGAAACAAGTTCTTGTTGAAATTCAATTGCATTATGGGCTGATGTGTTACACTCGTGATGGAGCGATATTAGACTGATTTTGGAGCGAGGGAGAACACAGACGCTCCAGCTTTACACTGCTCAATTCAGGCACATATTCTGCTTTCGATCCTTACTTATGAACAGACATTAAAAGATCTTTCCATAGTTAAATACTCAGACTGACAATGTGATTCATTTAGGACTGTTTACCTGAAATCAAAAGGGATCAGCTGGCGTGATGAGTTGTTTGCTGAAGGAGGAAGAGTACTGTGAGTGTTGATGTGTCACAATGACCTAGCCGGAACAGCTCTGCATCATGCCACTCGCCTAATGAGGTTTTTGACAATGGCCAGCTGTTCCTGGAGAGGTGAAGAGGGTATCATCTCCAGAACCGTCACTCTTGCCCACTTTGTGCCAGCTTGCTGCAGTCTAATTGACATCTGCCTGACTCTCTCTTCACAAAAGCTGGACGGGAAGAAGCGAAAACCAATTAAAATCTGATCAATGAGCACGTTCTACCCATACACAAAGAGATTCCTGTGGATCGGTGCAAGTTTTTATGTTTAAGCACCCGTGTGGTTTGTTTTCTAGCTTTGTTTTGTACCAGTAAGCTCTGGCTGGGAGAACAGTTATTACAGGCTCTTTACGGAGGCTGTGTGTGACCCCTGTCTGAAGGTGAACGCCACCGGCTGTTCCAGCGTAGTCCATCACAACACTGCTTACCGCTTTCCATTACACTCCAGGTGCTCTTCAGTAATGCTGATACACACAAAACACACACTCGCACACAATGTAGCTCCATCTCACCTGAATTGTACCTTGTAACTCCTCAGCCCACACGCGTCCACGTCCACGGGGCTGTTTAAAATACAGTCATCGCTCAAATCCACCCACCCGCTAATACACCCGCCACTTATAAACACACTCACATGGGTCGCCGCAATGACGGACTCGGGTCCACGCTCCTCAGAGAGCCAGCCGAGGGTCGTTTCCCTTGCGGAGGACTGTAATAAGTCAGCAGTGGCTGCAGATGGGGTCAAGTCTTTATTCAGAGATGAAAAAGGGAAATTAAAGATCACAGTTCACTTCTTA
The DNA here is from genome assembly GCA_018155175.1 of Sinocyclocheilus anophthalmus. Lineage (NCBI taxonomy): Eukaryota > Metazoa > Chordata > Actinopteri > Cypriniformes > Cyprinidae > Sinocyclocheilus > Sinocyclocheilus anophthalmus. The sequence continues at coordinate 3,458 of JADLZN010010199.1, read as the reverse complement.
ATTCGCATAGGTGGTTTCTAATACTTCACTGGTTTTGAAGTGGGGGGGGGGTGGACTTTACTAAGATGAAATGTGACTGCTGATAGTGCAGTAAATGGCTGTATGTGCATTATTTAAGTGCACAAATGCTAACATTTAGATATTATTTATGAATATGCATTTATTTTATTTGAAAAAGGTGTCATTAATGCTGTATAAAATATTATATTTAAATTCATGCATTTTGACAGTTTGGTGTTTAGTTTAAATAATTGAATAATGGAAGACAAATGAAACAGAATCAAGGAGATGCATCTATACCAGTGTTTCTCAACCCTGGTCCTGAGCAACCCCCAACACTGCACAAACTGTGCATGCTGGGGTGCCCCAGGACCCGTGTTGAGAAACCCTGATTCTATACTATAAAATTATATAATTATCTAGGCTGACGAGTATTAGCTTTGTACCGAGCCTTTATTTCACTTTAAGATGTCAAAAACTAGTTTAAAACTAGTTTAGATTATTCCATTCAAGTGACATATACACTAGCCTTCAAAAGATTGGGGTCAGTATTATTATTTTTTTCTTTTATTCAGCAAGGATGAATTAAATTAATCAAAAGTGACATTTAAGACATTTATAATGTTACAAAAAAATCTATTTCAAATAAATGCTGTTCCTTTCAACTTTCTATTCATCAAAAAATCCTTAATATACTCATATTAATAAAAATAATAAGTGCACAACCACTTTCAACATTGACAATAATATAAAATTCTCGAGCACCAAATCAGTGTGTTACAATGCTTTCTGAAGGATCATGTGACAATTAAGACTGAAGTAATGATGCTGAAAATCAGCTTTCACATTTTATCACAGTGCATAATTACATTTTAATATCCATTAAAGGGGTCATATGAATTGCTAAAAAGAACATTATTTTGTGAATTTGGTGTAATGAAATGTTTATGCAGTTTAAAGTTTAAAAAACACATTATTTTCCACATAATTTATATTATTGTTTCTCCTCTATGCCCGCCTTTCTGAACCGCGTAGATTTTTACAAAGCTCATCATTTTGAAACGCGAGGTGTGCTCTGATTGGCCAGCTATCAAATGCGTTGTGATTGGCCTAATACCTCAAACGTGTGATGGAAATGTTACGCCCATTACCATACTGTGATGCTGTGTCCCCCGTAGCGACGAGTCAAAAACATTAAAACCCATTGTAAACGGGGTATTTGTTGCATTCAGTGGGGACATCATTACGGATTATAATGACTTATACCTTATGCGTTGCATCGCGCCGCTTAAACATAAAACCCATGTCTGCATTTGTGATCGGAGAAACGACAACCAACAAGCGCTACTCTACACTGCTCAACTCGTGTTTGAATCGTCATGCAAATTCTTTAAATATAAAACGTACTTACAGTCTGTGAGTCATCATTATTTGTCAGAACACCGGCATTGGTAGCTACTCTGCCCAAGAAACAGAATATTGGGGTTAAACTGTTCTGGAACAGTTTTGTAAATACAGCTTAACCACTGATTTCTGGTTGTGTCCTTTTTTGGAAGGCCAAACAAGTAGTTTCACTTTCACAACGAAACACAGCGTCTCGACATGGCGGCAGCGGCAACAATACTAGAGCGAGAATAAAAGTTACGCTTTCTTTGTTTGCGTGAACATTTGGGTGGCTTTATGCAAATATTCCCACACAGTGACGTAGACATGTGGGGCCGTGTTTAAACGAGGTGTTTTAGGAGGGCTTGGACAAGTCTTAACTTTTATGAAGACTATCTCTTTGGGTTTGAGACTTTAGTATTTGCAACTTCAGGGATCTTATCTATACACAATCAGCTTGTTACACTCCAAAGAGACGGAAAAACTGAAATCGCTCATTACAGACCACTTTCCCCACAGCGCCACAACATTACACCTTATATAAATATGACAAATGCTTTGTTTATTTCATATCATATTCATGAATAATTTAATGTTATCTTGGCTAAGGTGTGAACTAATATGAAAGCACTGAATTATTAATTTAATACACGTCGTAGCAGGTGATGTCTAATCTATACAGCAAACAAGCGCTTCCCTGTGAATACCCAGCATGCACAGCAGGTCGTTGCTCATTTGATGGCCGGCCTGGAGGTTTATAATGAGTCTTATAGTAGAACAGGTTCTCATCTTGGTTTAAAAAATGGGGTGAAGCCTTGGCTGGTTAGCATGGGTAATTTAGCCCCTACTGGTTGATGGCGTAACTACACCGTCTGACTGCAAAGAGCTTCTTTCTCCACTGATGATAATTCAAAAGCAGCCATGCATTCTAATTAATTAAAGTGCACATATTTAATTATATTATATGGCTTTTATGGCGGTAGTGATTGCAAAACTAGGCGCCATGCGACTTCCAAGATTCCTGTGCCAGCCAAGCAACTACCATTGACATCAAAACACACACAATGACAATGAATGCGAACACATTTCTTACAGCTTATTGAAGCACTTTGGAACTTGATTTTTTATCTTCTGAAGAAGCATTGTGACATATGCACTGGCAAACATCTGCCAAGAAAGTAATGCTAATGTCAATGTAAGCACATGCCACATGCGGCTAGAAGACTTTCGGTGATGTTGGGAAGAAATTGCGTTTCCACGGAAAGAGAGGAATGATTCGAAAGAAACCCACGGGTTATCTGATTGGCTGTTTCGAAGCTAATTAAATTCTGGTTGCAGTCTCATCAAAGTCTGGCTGTAGAGTTCAGCTTTCTCACTGCAAGATTTTATGCCAAAATAAGGCCCAAGAAACGCCCATCATGTCCTAAACAGAGCATTTCTGGGAAGTGGTGAGATCGTAACTCGAGTCGGTGGGCTTGTCAGGTGGAAATGTGTTGAGGTTGTGAGCAGGGTGTGATAGAGAAGATCCAGAGACGGAGCATCAGGGCCCTCATGGGCGGCTTCTGTAGATCCGGTGTAATGAAGCGCTCTGGAGTCAGAAGGCCTCTGTAGACAGCAGCATCCTCAGGAGAGTGTTCAGCCCAGCAGAGCTCTAACGCTCCTCTGAAGAGGGAACTAAACTTTGGTGTTTTCCCCTGGACCCAAAACGCCCAACCTCTTCACACTTCCCCTGCCGTCGGATCTCAGGCCCATGGGAGATGCTAGTGCATGATTTAAACTCTCGTTCACTATTATTTTCATTGAATGAAAGCACATATTCTGAAAATATAACTGCAAAGCGTGGAATTTTTTGTAAAAAAAAATCTGGTCTGAAAATTCAAAACTCAGATAATTAGGTATTGGTGCACAAATAGAGATGCAAAGGGGCAGAACATATCTGGTTAATTTTTCAAAAACATTGACATTTTCTGAAATTAACCAAAATACCCTGGAAAGTTTCCAAAATCTACCAGAAATGTCCCACCCTTTTGCTACAACAGTTGTGTCTACACTATTTAACATTTCATGAATGCAGG
>JADLZN010010198.1:0-130991 GCA_018155175.1 Sinocyclocheilus anophthalmus | reverse complement strand
GGTGCTCAGGACCTCAGATTGGGCCGAAGGTTTACTTTTCCAACAAGACAATGACCCTAAGCACACAGATAAAATAACGAAGGAGTGGCTTCACAACAACTATGTGACTGTTCTTGAATGGCCCAGCCAGAGCCCTGACTTAAACCCAATTGAGCATCTCTGAGAGACTTAAAAATGGCTGTCCACCAACGTTTACTATCTAACCTGACAGAACTGGAGAGGATATGCAAGGAGGAATGGCAGAGGATCCCCAAATCCAGGGTGTGAAAAACTTGTTGCATCTTTCAAGACTCATGGCTGTATTAGATCAAAAAAGTGCTTCTACTAAATACTGAGCAAAGAAAGGGTCTGAATACTTAAGACCATGTGATATTTAAGTTTTTCTTTATTAATAAATCTGCAAAAATGTAAACAAATCTGTGTTTTTCTGTCAATATGGGGTGCTGTGTGTCCATTAATGAGGAAAAAAAAATTAAACTTAAATGATTTTAGCAAATGGATGAAATATAACAAAGAGTGAAAAATTAAAGGGGTTCTGAATACTTTCCGTACCCACTGTATATCTATATATATATATATATATAGATATAAGTTTTTGCGCGTATGCCAGTACAAGGCATCGAAATCGGGATTTGAAAGATTAGGTTACTAATGTAAGTTGTCTCTTGAATGTAACATGTAATAGTGTATGAGAGAAGCTACAGTTCTACAGATGCTACAGTTCTTCTGGATTGAGTCAGTCTCAGTTTGTTCTGTTTCTTCATGACACCAGACACATAGATGATGGTGAGATCAGATCTGTGTGGAGCACTGGCTGTTGTCAAAATATCACTGGATTATTACAATTAATGGCACAATGAATGTTTGGAAATGTAAACTGATATGTCCTACTGACACACTACAGATATAGATATAGAAATAACTGACTTAAAACCATATTTTTAGCTGGTGAAAATACTAGTGTTCTTTTGGCCACCACTGTAAGTGTATGTTTATGTATCTTGTTTTGATTATTTATGTTTTTCCTCTACAGAATAAGAAATACGTGTTTGGACTGTACAGACTTCCAAGACATATGGACTGACATTAGCCATAATGATGGACATCTGCTTACGAACAGGTGATGTTTATAATGTGTGACTGTGTGTTGTAGCGTAGTAAATGTGTCGGTTGTCATCATTTTCTTTTTGAGGGGTTACACCTTCTAGATTATATAGGATCTTTTAGTTTTTAAATTTAAAGACAAACATTTTAACTGATTCCGTGTTATCTATTAGTTTATGAGGATAAATATTACTATTGTAAAATGTAAAATTACATGTATAGTATAGAGCAAAAATTTTTTTTGGGTTCAATCAATTCCTGGAGGGCCACAGCTCTTGTAGAGTGAGCTACCCACAGCTCCAACTACACCTGATTGGAAGTTTAGTAATCCTGAAGAGGCTTGATTAGGATGGATCGGTTGGGTGTTTGATTAGGGTTGGAGCTAAACTGTGCAGAGCTGTGGACCTCCAGGGGGGTATTCTAAAAAGCAGGTTATGTGACATATCCCGGTATGTTTGAGGATAAGCGAGCGGACAACCTCAGCTTTCGGTTCCAAAATCGTTTCAGGGTATGCAAGTAACCATAGTAACTTGCTCTCTGAAGAAAACCTGCTCTGGAGCAGGTTATGTTCCAGGTTTAGATCACTTCAGCGCACGTGTGATCTACTGATGAGCCTTCAGTTGGCGTGACAGATAGCGCACAACATTATATAAAATTACAATATGTAATATAGCCCACTTTATATGCATTTATTTCTAAATATGGTATTATATATTTTATGGCATTATATAACAGTTATCTGTATAAAATTATAAACACTATGAAAGGTAATGTTTAATTATTTTTATATATATTTATTATTACATTTGATATTATCATCTCCACGTGATCGCATTTTATATAATGTCTAAATTCTAATTAAAAAAAACATATTATAGGACTTATATATAATAGCATAAACAAACAAATTCAATTCCTATTCTCAAGGATTAAAGATTACACGGAAAAAGATATTTAAATGATTGCACAACCATCAGTTAGGTGGCGATATGCACTAAGCATGTAAACGACTATTGAACAAAAGAAGAAAAAAGAAACAGCATGGAGCGCTTTTTCTTAGCATCCGTTTCCATAGTGACTCGTCGATTCGTCGCTCTGTTGAGAATGTCTTGAGTCTTAACCAGGAACATACTCGGAGTTGAATGAACTTACTCCCGGACGAGTTTTTGGAACCACATACCTTGAGTAAGCAAGGTTTGGGGTTAATCAACCGAAAGTTCAGGGTTTAGCTGACGGTAAGTTAACCGTGCTTTCTGGAATACACCCCAGGAATTGTGTTTGAGACAGATGGTATAGAGTCTTTGTTTATTTATGTCTTTATAGAGTAAGGGATGAGCTTGGACTATGCAGAGTTCTGGGAAATTTGCCATAATGATGGACATCTGCTCATGGACAGGTGAATATAATTGATAATGTGTGTTGTTGGGTACTGAATGTGTAGGTTGCCATCATTTTCTTTTAGAAGGGTGACACCTTTTATAAAGCAAATGATGGCAACCTAAGTAGGTGGGGAAGGGACGGCGAACGTGAAATTTTATACAGCCAAATATATATTTTCCCATCTGGTCAAAAGCATAACCCCTGCTGGACATTGTGCCGGAAGCTCCGGGGGGGAGACCGTACCAGTATCCCCCTCCTTTGGGCACACCCTTCACATCGCAGAGATCTGGCTGGGATTGAACCAGCAACCTCTGAACCCGTGAGGCAGCACTCATACCTGTGAGCCACAGATCTCTTGTCTGGACACATGAGGGAACTTCTACTTCACTGTTCACCTGTAGGTGAGCTGTGAGTTTCAAATAAAGTGTCAGATAAAGGCTTTAAAGCTGTGGTGTAGTGATTGTGTCCAACACACTGAGGTGGGATTTGAACCCAAGCCTCCAATGCAGCCAGTGTGCGATTAACGTGTTGTGTCTAGCCACTAGCACCAATGTGGTTTCAAGGGGTGTGTGGTGTTTGAGGACTTTGTGGGACATAATGCATATGTTCCCACAAGATTTTTTACATTAGCTATAGGGGATTGAAATGGAATCCGGGATGAACACAAGATTTTATCAATGAGCTACTGAGTGTTTGTGTGGGGATTGCTAAGTACATATAAAATATGGTAAAACTATACAATAAAAAAGACTTTCAATAAAATGCAGAATTTGAACACGAGGTTTAATGATGAAAGGCAAAAATATTATCTGTTAGATATTATTTTTTCCTTTTGGGATTTTCATGAATAATTAATAATGCATACCCACAACTCTTATATCCAAGTTCTGAATTTAAAGTACTTTTTTTTTTACTTCGGTATATGTAAAAAAAATGTTGAAAGCAATAATGTATGTGAACACAGGACTCCACATGCAAAACAACTTGTATTAATTTCATAGTTGGACAATTTGCGTGGACATGGCAAAGTTACTTTATTCTCATTTTAAAAAATAATTTATATACAAATATTAGAAATTGCAGGATTTGAACCAGTACTCTCAAGTATGAGAGGTTTCCCATGTTCTGCAGCACACAGTAAAATGTAATCATTGGATTCATACAATTGTTCTTGGTTAACACAGTGTTTCTCTTCCTTTCAGTCCTGCAGATATACTTCATGTTCACATGGGGAGCTATCAAACGTGCCTTTCCTAACCATTGCAGCTTTGCTATAAATGCTGTTTGAATCTGCGAACAACCATACGAAATCATTGCATAACTGTGAACATTAGATGATAAAAATCACTTTAAATGAAAAAAAAACAAACAAACATCTACCTTACCAACAGATAAATCACTCAAAAACAGCCGTATTTTATTTGTTTGTATTTTGGCCATGTGGCTTCCAGTTCAAAAGATCAGACATTTTACCCATCATTAAAGAGTTAATCTGAGTCCATTAACTGCTAGATTCCGTGTTTATCTGCTGCTCGAGATCCTGACAAAATTATAGATTTATTTTAACATGTATAAAGCCACAAATTTGTGTCCTCCCACCGCTTCTCCTCTTTCAGTTTGGCGTCTCGTTTAATAAATGTGCTACACTTACTGACCACAAGAGGGAGCCGCTGATCACCTGTTTTCACCTGTCTTACATTCAACGCGCTAAACAGGGATTCTGCTTGAGTATGTCAATGTGAAAGTAAACTAGACGTTTAAGTAATGAGTTAGGGACCAAAGTTGAAGTCATGTTCAGTCTACTGGCGCTATAACACGACTCGTCTGGTGGGAAGGTAACGTGCAGTTTGTCGTCCGCACCACTAGGGGCGCAAGCGGACTCTGCCTCCGGCGAACTGTGCATCGTTGACAACATGACACATGACAGCAGTGTCAACAACAACTTCAAACCGTTTTATAGCCATGAAAGTGCAGATTCTGCCCATGACAGCTCAGTGACAGACTCTTAATGTGACTCAACAGCTTATATTTCAGGCCAGAATGAAACAAAACCATCATATACTGCGATAAAGTGCATGAATCGAGGATGTCACGCGACTCACCTGTAAGTAACTTCTCTTGTAAAGTCCCTAGTACTTATTTAGCTGTCTTCATTTTGTATCCAAGTCATTATTTAAGTTTGTAGTTAAGTATTATTCTTCTGATATGACCAAGCAGGTTTTTAATGTGCTTGCTGGAGTATTTAGGTGGTGCTGCTCTTTATTGGACTGTTTAAAAGTCTCAGACTAATACTTATCAGTAACGTGACAGCTAAGCATGAATGAAAGCAGTGAGATCTTTAATGTAGGTTTAGCACAGATCTTGTTTACATGTTGGCTGTTTTGCTAAACTCCAGTGTCAGACTTTAAGAATAGCCTAAGTTAGTTGTTGCATTGCCTTGATAATATGAATCTGAAGTAGCGATTCCTATGAAGCTTATGAAGTATAATAACAAAACGTTTTGTTTATCTGATGATACTGTAATGTGTAATTCGTGTTTGTTAATAGAGTCAGTTTGTGACAAATGCTATTGTTCCTGTTAATATGCTATGTGTGGATCACACAAAATATGTACATTTTAGGGCAGCAGACGTCTGAATATAGATTCTTAGCTTTATTGAAACGTAAAGGTTGTATATCTTTTTAGTTTTAAATGTTTAAAGGCAAGATAATTTAAGTGATGTCCACATTATCTATTTTTAGAGATTTATAATGCTTTTGTACATACAGTATAGAGTCTTTGTTTATATATGTTTTTCCTCAACAGAATAAGGCATGTGTTTGGACTATATAAAGGTCTCGGACACGTGGACATTCACCGCAATGATGGACATCTGCTCATGGACAGGTGAATATAATTGATAATGTGTGTTGTTGGGTACTGAATGTGTAGGTTGCCATCATTTTCGTTGTGAAGGGTGACACCTTTATGAAGCAAAAGATGGCAACCTAAGTAGGTGGGGAAGGGACGGCGAACGTGAAATTTTATACAGCCAAATATATTTTTTTCCGTCTGGTCAAAAGCATAACCCCTGCTGGACATTGTGCCGGAAGCTCCGGGGGGGAGACCGTACCAGTATCCCCCTCCTTTGGGCACACCCTTCACATCGCAGAGATCTGGCTGGGATTGAACCAGCAACCTCTTAACCCATGAGGCAGCACTCATACCTGTGAGCCACAGATCTCTTGTCTGGACACATGAGGGAACTTCTACTTCACTGTTCACCTGTGAGTTTCAAGTAAAGTGTCAGATAAAGGCTTTAAAGCTGTGGTGTAGTGATCGTGTCCAACACACTGAGGTGGGATTTGAACCCACGCCACCAATGCATCCATGTGTGCGATTAACGTGTGTCTAGCCACTAGCACCACTGTGGCTTTCACGACATGTGCTGGTGTTTGAGGCACTTTGTTGGATATAATGCAATATGTGAGATTTTTAACATAAGCTATAGTGGGATTTGAACTCAGGGTTTTGTGATTGCAGCTCAACGCTTTACCAACTGAGCTACTGAATCTCAGTGGGTTTAGTTGGGAATATGATAAAAAATACACCTTTGAAAATATAACTTTCGTAATGCTTGGATTTGAACCAAGAGTTTTTTTGTACCAAAGGTAAACAACTATTCTCTGAGCCACAGGTCTCATGGTGTTTTTGCTTAAATACATTGACCCTAGTTGTTATTATAATATGGAGCGGTGGGATTTGAACCCACAACTGTAGCTCTTCCGTGCACGTGATTAACATGTATTTAGCCACTTGTGCCACTGTGGCTTTCACAATGTGTGTTTGCATTTGAGGCACTTTGTTGGATTTAATGCAAAATGTGAGATTTTTAACATAAGCAGTGGTGGGATTTGAAATCAGGACTTAATCTCAGTGGTTGTTTTTGTATTTTTTGTTGGGAATATGATAATAATAATACATTTTAAAAAACTTTGAAAATATATAGCATTAATAATGCTTGGATTTGAACCAATAGTTTTATGTATCAAAGGCAAACAATTATCCTCTGAGCCACAGGTCTCATATCATAATACATACATTTTTCTTTTGTGTGTTTTTTTTTAGCTATATTGACCCCAAGGGGAGTATAAAGTGGTGGGTTGGATTTTGAACCCATAACCATAGACTTTCCACAGATATGATTAACAGTCACTAGTAGCACTGCAGCGTTCACGTCAAGTGCTGGTGTTTGAAGCACTTTGTGGGATACTCTTAACATAAGCAGCAATGGGATTTGAACTCAGGACTTCACAACTGAAAGGCAACAATTTACCTACTGAGCCACTGAATCTTAGTGGGTGCTTGTTTATTTTATTTGGAAATATGATTTAAAAAATAACAAGCTGTAATATAATAATAAATAATGTAACAAAACTAGCCTAACTCTTGGATTTGAACCAAGAGTTTTATGTACAAAAGGCAAACAATTATCTTCTGAGCCACAAATGTCACAGCACATTGGCTTTTCTTTTGTGTTCTTGTGTTCTATATATGGACCCAAATTGTTATTATAATATGCAGTGGTAGGATTTAAGCCCACAGCTTGAGGACATTTGTGTGTGCGCGTTTAGCACTTTTAGCCACTGCAGCTTTCTCAACAGGTGCTGGAGTTTGGGGTACTTTGTTAGATATAACGCAATACATGAGCATAAGCAATAAGTAAATATAGTATTTACTCGTTTGGGGTGTTTGGTTAGGTTTTAGAGCCATAACAGAAAAAGATGCTCAAGATGCAGAAAATGCTCAAACAGAAGTCACAGAAACTCCCGATTCCTGAAGCTCTTCTATGAGACTGAGGAGCGTTATAGCTCGTTTATTATATTTATTCAGTATTTTCTGACTCATGTCCTGTGTTATAAGCTTATAGCCAGTTTAGTTGTTTGATGCTGTTGTAAGTGCAAGTGTTCATTTCACATCAGGCTAATATACGTATATGAGTGCCATGTGTGACACAACTGTTGCTGATACATCAGGAAGATCACAAGGATATGAAAAAAAGAGTTAATTTCCTCCAGGGACAAATAAACACCATTTAACTTTAAATAACATTTCAGACAAGGAGAAGCTGACATATATATACAGGCCAATGGTTTTCTGGCTGTTCCTGGAGTCTCCCCAGCACTGCGGTTGATGTCTCCTATAATTGAACACCGCTGGACTGAATTTCCTCATTAGCTGATGTCCATTACCTGAGCTGAGTATGTTCAGTAAGGGAAAACATCTAAAATGTCAAGTCAAAATGTCATTCTTTTAAAAGCATTTTATATGTGTAATAATACAAAACATTATGTGGTGGTTGGATGTAAAAAAATTAATTAAAAAAAGGTTTTACAAACTCGCTATTACTAGGTTAAACATCACAACTTTTTGGTAATGTCCTCTCTCTAGTATTATTTCAAGTTACAGTGCATAGTCTTCTTTCATTCTATGGTCCACATCAGGAGGTGAAGGTGGTCGCACATCATTGTTATCATTGTTAATGACCATAACGACTTCACCCTAGGCTGGAAGAGTGTGTAGGCATTTTTAAGTAATACATTTGTTAACTGTCTGCCAGTTTCCTAACAACATGAGAAAGAGCATATACTATCCCAACTGTTTTAAACACTCAAATCTGCGTAAGTTACACACAAAACAGGGTTGTTTTTTGGTTTGTGGGGACTCTTCATAGGCTTAATGTTTTTTTTATACTGTACAAACTGTATTTTTTATTGCCCTACACCAACCCTACTTCTAAACCTACCCCTTACAGGAAACTTCTGCATTTTTAGATTTTCAAAAAAACTCATTGAATTATTTATACGCCTTTTGAATTACGGGGTACACTGAAAATGTCCTCATAAATCACTTTCTCGTTGTAATACCTATGTCATACCCGTGTTATTATACAAATGTGTGTCCTCATAAACCACATAAACACACAGAGACACACACACAGTGAAAACAGACGTGCATGATTTTCAATGTTCCTCCACATACTCAACTTACATTGATTATTTCACATGGGGAAAATTAATGCAATAGAATTCTGATTCACACATTTTCTATGCATCGTTACTGCCACAAGTCTTTCACTAACCTGTCCTCTTGTGGTAAAATATTGCAAGTGCATTTAACTTATGTAAATAATATCAAAGCTCGAAAGGCTAAAAATGCGAGAGAAATCAGGGACCAGTTGCATAAGCATAGCCACCACGTTAAAAGTGTTTCTTAAGAACTAGTCTGACTGCCTAGAAATTAGCCAATAGGTAGTTAATCACTTACTTTTCAGATTTAAATGAGACGCATCTACCTTTTTGTGTAACTGATTATGAGCAGTGAAACAGATCACTTGTCAGACTAGCCTAAGCAGTTGATCAAACCCGTCCCTGAATGATATTCTACATCAGATGAATCATATTTAGAGACAGCAGGGATGTTCACACGCATATGTGCTCAGCAGTGAGGGAGTCTGGTCTGGCTTGTTGGGTGGCTGTTCAAACTTGCTGGCTGACTGCAAATCAGCACACCGCGCTTTACAAGGAAACTTGGAAACTTCTTTACAACCAAACCGGCGTTTTTATACAGATCTAACAGTGTAAACGACGCTATTTATACGCACCAAAACGCCGTGAAATACGGCGTGTTTTTAAGTTGTTTTTTTTACGCGGTTGTTAAGACGTTTTGACTAAGTTACCGCGGCGATATGACAGTTTAGAATGCAGCGAAAACGGAAGTAAACGCTGAGTGCATAAATCTGAGCCGTTTGTTTTTCTTGTCCTGCAGCTTCGTAAGAGTCAACCTGTGAGTGTTGACACGTTAAAACTTTGACGCGTTTCGTTTTTAGGTTTTTGTCCCTTATGGCCGCTCATACCTCAGCTCCTCTAGCGATGCGCGGCTGTGCGGATCGAGACGACGGAGAGTTTGATGCTGGCAGGCACCTGACGAATCGGTACGTAACGTTTACTGCGCAGCTCGAGACACGTTCGTATCAGCGAGCTTACGCTTGTGTTTATCATCTGATCTGTTGCTCAGGTGGTAATAGATTGTTTTCTATCAGAATTTAACGGTGGAGTATGTTCACGTTAACAAATGTGTTATAACTAGACCCTCTGGGTACATAAATGTGGTATACACTTGTGTACGTGTAATATTGTGTACATTTAAAGAGTTTTATTTATAAAGGGGCAAAAAGAACACGTATTAGAAGGTGCATAACGTTAGTCCAGACTGGGTCTACAATTTTGCGGTTAGAGATAAAGAAGCTGTGCAGAAGGATATATAGACAGTAACGTTACAGGCCATGTATGTCCTGTACAGATAGCTACGTTTAGTAACAGTAATGCCAATGTGCACAAAGAAACAGAAGGATATGCAGACAGTAATTACCAGCCATGTGTGTAGGCTGTTCAGGAGTTTTCTGCAGGACAGTTGTTTGTTTGTGTATAAGCTGTGTTTATTCAGAGGTTGCTCAAATGTGTTTTTAACAGGTGTTTGTGCAGTTCAGCGGCTGGTGGGACGTCCATGGCAGAGGAACCTTTAGTCACCGCAGGGAATAACTTCCCACTGGATTACAGGCAAGAGCAAGATGTTACGTGTTCCAGACGGGACTGTCATGGGTGCTTTGTGAACCCCTGGACAACCTGGCAGTTCCCCTCCTACAGCACCATGGCTCGCCTGTTCCTCACAGAGAAGAACAACAGTAATGTTCCCAGAGCCAAAGAGGTAAACACACACTCATCAGAAATGCATTGAATCAGCAGCGTGGAATTTACAAATGTCACACAAAGGATATTCCTGAGCTTTAAAACATTGATTATTTAAATAAATAATTAACAGAACAAACATTTGATTATTTTGTTTAGGTCTCTGGAACTCTGGGGTATAGAGGATTTTAAAGTAGAAAAATGGCATATAATATTTCATTGTGTTACAAATTAATTCGCTTTGAATGGTGAAATATTGTTTCTAAAGGAACATAACTTCAGTATACTGTTACATTAAATTATACATTTATGTTTATATTTTAAGTCATACTGAATTTTATATTTGTACATTTTATGTTTAGAATTACATATCGTGCGTTTATTAAAAAAAAAAGTTTTTGTGTTCTATCTTAAGGTTCTTGACCGTGAGTTGCCGATCCAGGAGCCATATTTCGTGCAGAGGCCAGACCAGTGTGGGCAGACAGGCCCATCTGTGAGAGCGACCTGGCTGGGTCATGCCACTGTACTGGTGGAGATGGAAGGACTGGTGTTTCTGACTGACCCCATGTTCAGCCAGAGAGCCTCTCCAGTGGCATTCATAGGCCCAAAGCGTTACCGTGACCCGCCTTGCACCTTAGAACAGCTTCCTCGCCTGGACGCAGTGGTGATCAGTCACACACACTACGATCACCTCGACGCAAACTCTGTGGCAGCTCTGAACGCTCGCTTCGGTTCCAGTTTGCGCTGGTTTGTGCCGCTCGGGTTGGCCGAATGGATGCAGAAGGCAGGCTGTGAGAATGTCGCAGAGCTGGACTGGTGGGTAGGAAGCCGCATTCCCGGGCACGACAATGTCACATTCTTTTGCACACCAGCACAGCACTGGTGCAAACGCACTCCTGTGGATGACAACAAAGCATTATGGGGAAGCTGGACAGTCGTAGGCCCTCGTTGTCGTTTCTTCTTCGCTGGAGATACGGGATACTGTTCGGCATTTAAAGAGATTGGAAAACGCTTCGGACCATTCGACCTGGCTGCCATCCCGATTGGAGCATACCTCCCCAGGTAAGACTGTCTAGTTGTCAAATAAACCTTATTTGATATTATGAATGTTGTTGGCTCCTTGATGAATTACTTTTGGTCCTCTTTTGTCAGAAAAGCGGGTGTGTGTATTTGAAGTACATTAATAATACAACTTGTGTTCTTAGAGAAATCATGAAGTCTCAGCATGTAGACCCTGAAGAGGCTGTTCAGATTCACATGGACATTCAGGCCAAAACATCGCTGGCCATTCACTGGGGGACGTTTGCTTTAGCCTATGAGGTATGAGCCTGTCTGTCTCTCGCACACATTCATTCGCTCAGTGTGAATGGCCTCCACTGAGCTGGCCAGCTGTCACTGCTCTGATTGCGTGTAATTGTTGTCCAGCTGTGCTTGGGGAGTCCAGTCTTTGTTGTTGTATTGCGTCAGGCTTCACTGCTGTGCCTATGCATTCATGCTTCTCTGAGGGAGAGTCTAGCCTGAAGAAGCATTTAGACATTTTTGAGCAGGTTTTCCAGATTAGAGTTCAAATAGTTAGCTGATTTAGTCAGCTTAGAAAACTTGTTTTACTGTGTTTTAGGATTAGGTCTTGTTATGCATGTTATATTTATGTTATTCTGAGGATTAATAAGGGGAGAGAACACATTTTTGGGCCTTTGTTTAAGCTCTAGGTATTCAGTTAGGATTAGGGATGTTTTGCAGTTCAGGCCCTTTACAAAAGTTTTTTTTCCGTTTAATAATTTTTTTTAAATTACAGTAGAAAACAGTTAATTTAAACTGTAATTATATGCGTGACCCTGGACAACAAAGCAGTCATAAGTAGCACAGGTATTTGTAGCAATAGCCAAAAACACATGGGTCAAATTATGGGTCAAAATTATCGATTTTTCCTTTATGCCAAAATCATTAGGATATTAAGTAAAAAAATCATGTTTCATGAAGATATTTTGTAAAATTCCTACAGTAAATATATCAAAACTTAATATTTGACTAGTAATATGCATTGATAAGGACTTAATTTGGACAACTTTAAAGGCGATTTTCTCAATATTTAGATTTTTTGAACCCTCAGATTCCAGATTTTCAAATAGTTGTATCTTCACCAAATATTGTCCTATCCTAACAAAAACCATACATCAATGGAAAACTTATTTATTCAGCTTTCAGTGATGTGAAATCAAAATTTTGAGAATTGACCCCTATGCTGTTTGTGGTCCACGGGCACATAATTCACGGTATTACTGTTTTACTGTATTTTCACGCACATTAAATTGCAGTTTTGGTGAGCATAAGAGACTTAAAAAAAAAAAAAAAAAAAAAAAAAACAAAATAGATATATATCTATAATATATATATATATATACACACACATAATCTTACAGATTTCAAACTACATGCTGTTCTGTTCTTTCCTCTCTCTCTCGCAGCATTATCTTGACCCTCCAGCACGTTTGCGTGAGGCTATGGTGAATCATGGATTGAATCCAGATCTGTTCTTCATTCTTCATCACGGAGAGTCACGGAAGATCAACCACAAAGACACACACTAAACAGAAACCCAGGAAGTATGCAGACACATATATATGATGATGCTTTACACAGGCTGCATTTTTATAAATTATTTTACAGCTGCAGATTGTGCTGATCCAGTGGCTGGACTCTGGATTTAATGCAATACGAATGTAAAAAAAATGTATTAGATTTCTATATTGATTTAATATAATTTGTCACTTAAAATATTATGCTGTGACCATAATAAAAGAACATCTGAATTTAACCTCTGCTGATTGTAATAATATTGGACAGGTGAGATCTTACCTGAGGACCTAATCGGTTGTAATCGCTCATAAGATGCAGAAGAACCAAACCTTAGGAAATTCAATTTATTTGCAATTGTTTAATAACATCATTCCTCAGATAAAAATGCAATATTACAGGAATATACAGCAGAGATTAATTTAAAACTTCCTGTCAAGAACCATACAATCTAAAGATATTTTTTAGTTTTTATTTACTGGTAGCGTGCGTTATAAGCAAGACACACTCTGTCACCAAAGACAGACTGACAGATACAGATACAAACTGTACAATCACTTATTTACAAATCCATTTTTTTGTTGGTTTTTTCGTTTCACTTTTTTTTTTTGAAAATAGGAGTAGAAAAAGTGATTGAATCTTCAGATTTACGTAGCGTATTCTTTTTCAAATCTAAATTAACAAATGAAAGAATGATGAAATGATGACAAAAGAGTCTCAGCAAAAGTAGAGGAGGGAATGACAGACCATGCAGACGTCTCACAGAGTCTTCAATAACACCTGGGGTCTAAACTCCATTAAATAGTCCAAAATGTGAATGACCTGACGGTGTTTCGTGAGAGACCTGAATGGTCAGCACTGATGCCTTCGAATTCTACCAAAAGCACGACACGCATCTAATTTGAATTCAGCTCGTTAATCTAACAAACAGCTCAGGACCTCGAGACTACACTTCCCGTCCGCACCGTCAATCAAAACTATAGAAGCTGCTCGTGTGGTCACCGAAAATAAAGCAACTGAGACGATCTGCTCAAAGATTCCTCCCTTCGTGAGTCTTACAGTAAGTGGTTAAACATAAACCGAATCGCCTCCGACTGCAGGAAAATAGTGTAATGCAGATTCGGGTTACAATCTCTATAACAGAAAGAATTGCGGACTGCATCATCTGTAGACGTGTGAGTATCAGGGAATCGACTCCCTCAGTCCTGCCACCCATTAGAGAAAAAGAGACCCAACAAATCAAGCCCAGAGCTCAACGCAATCAAACAGAGCATTACTTCCATCTCTGCAGAAAGAAAGCAGGATGTGGTAAAGAATAAGTTGTTAAAACGTTCACTCATACATGGAGATTTGTGCAATATAGTAACTCTCTGAGCTCCTCATCATAATCGTTACCGTTCCGCCCATCTTCTTCTGTCTCTAGTGCTACATTCGCTGGGTGGAACTAGAGGCGGGGAAATGCTTCTCGAAAACCTCAAATTGGTTCATATAAATGGTTTTGCATTTCCCTTCCCCTGAGTTGGGGTTTTGAATGCAATCAGTGCACTAAAAAACACTGAAGAGCTGTCTCACCTACTGCAGGAGACGGCCTGAACAAATCTGCATTAATTATCGTCCCACCTGTGGAAATCAAACTATGGCAAGATTGACGTTTTGAGCTTAGGGCGAAATTAATATTTACACGACAGCTAAAATCTATGCATAAATTCATCCTTTACTTGGATTATGTGTACGACGTGTCCAACTAAACGTGGTTTAAATGTGCAAATTGTGATTATTGCATCACCACCTTAGCTTTTAGTTTATCATTAAAACTCATTAACGCACTACATTAACTTATAATATCAAATTAACAGTCATATAAAGGAGGACATTAGAGATATGTGCTACACAAAGGTTAAACCAGAGGGCAGACATTGCACCTGTCCAGGCTTTCTCTGGGTCAAAGGTCAACCCCACGGCACGTTCCTTCAGTCTGACACATGCAGAATTGGCACGCACGAACCCAGAAACACCGGACGGCCCGAATGCTGATGCTTGAACTACAGACGTTCTTAATAAATCCACTTACGTTTTGTGTTCGTGCATTACAAACACTAAAGATTAAAAAAAACAAAACAGTGTAGTTTAATGTGTTGTGAACTTTAATGGTTGTAACAATGCTGCTCATTTGCTATAGATAGTTTACTCTTTTCTAAGGGGTTTATATTTCCAAAAATATTCTACATTAAATGCATTTAAATGCATCAAATATATTCTTTTTTTATTGGGGAAACTTGTGCACGTTACTGCTACAGATGGCAAACCGAAATGCAAGCCACAATCAATCAAAGTCAATCAAATCAAAAAGTCCATCTGGAGAGCAACCTACACTTGCCCTGCTGAAATCTCATCCGTTACATCACCGACATTCCCTCCAACCAGTGCGAAATATCTCAACTTCCATCTGATAAATAGATCTCATATATTAAAATACAGAAAATAACTTCTGATTCTCTGAGAGAAGAAAAGCTACATTACAACCATTTGGGCAAAAACCTCACTGAGCAACTAATAAATCTTCAGTCAAATATTTGGTACATTTCCCCAAGGCCTGAGCAGACAGCTCTGTGTTCATTCATTAGCAGTTTCATTCAACACAGGCGCTGCTTTTGTGTCATGAAAGCTGGTGGCTTTTCCACACTGTTCTATCATGTGCAGGTGCTCAGAGGGGAACGTGATGTGTTGATCTGAATAAAGCAGCTGTGAAAAAGCCCTCGGATTCAAAATCACACGATTAATCTCATTACACTCCTCCCTCAGCAAAAACACCCAACCATCCTGCTTAAAAACAGGCCGTACGAGCGGAGTTTCGAAAGGAGCTACTGCGGTGAATATGAACGATATACTCTATATTTCTCTATCATTTAATTTCTATCTATACGTAGTCACTACATACATTCTCAAACACGGTTGTGTGTAGCCATTTTAACCCTGACATTCAGCAGATACAGGTGCATCTCAATAAATTAGAATGTCGTGGAAAAGTTCATTTATTTCAGTAATTCAACTCAAATTGTGAAACTCGTGTATTAAATAAATTCAATGCACACAGACTGAAGTAGTTTAAGTCTTTGGTTCTTTTAATTGTGATGATTTTGGCTCACATTTAACAAAAACCCACCAATTCACTATCTCAACAAATAGAATATGGTGACATACCAATCAGCTAATAAACTCAAAACACCTGCAAAGGTTTCCTGAGCCTTCAAAATGGTCTCTCAGTTTGGTTCACTAGGCTACACAATCATGGGGAAGACTGCTGATCTGACAGTTGTTCAGAAGACAATCACTGATACCCTTCACAAGGAGGGTAAGCCACAAACATTCATTGCCAAAGAAGCTGGCTGTTCACAGGGTGCTGTATCCAAGCATGTTAACAGAAAAAGTGTGGAAGAAAAAGGTGGAAGGAAAAAGATGCACAACAAACCGAGAGAACCGCAGCCTTATGAGGGTTGTCAAGCAAAATTGATTCAAGAATTTGAGTGAACTTCACAAGGAATGACTGAGGCTGGGGTCAAGGCATCAAAAAGCCACCACACACAGACGTGTCAAGAAATTTGTCTACAGTTGTCATATTCCTCTTGTTAAGCCACTCCTGAACCACAGACAACATCAGAGGCGTCTTACCTGGGCTAAGGAGAAGAAGAACTGGACTGTTGCCCAGTGGTCCAAAGTCCTCTTTTCAGATGAGAGAAAAGTTTTGTATTTCATTTGAAAACCAAGAGTCTGGAGGAAGGGTGGAGAAGCCAACCCAAGTTGCTTGAAGTCCAGTGTTAAGTTACCACAGTCTGTGATGATTTGGGGTGCAATGTCATCTGCTGGTGTTGGTCCATTGTGTTTTTTGAAAACCAACGTCACTGCACCCGTTTACCAAGAAAGTTTGGAGCACTTTATGCTTCCTTCTGCTGACCAGTTTTTTTGAAAATGCTGATTTCATTTTCCAGCAGGAAAATTTGCCCACACTGCCAAAAGCACCAAAAAATTGTTAAATGACCATGGTGTTGGTGTGCTTGACTGGCCAGCAAACTTGCATGACCTGAACCCCATAGAGAATCTATCTGGTATTGTCAAGAGGAAAATGAGAAACAAGAGACCAAAAAATGCAGATGAGCTGAAGGCCACTGTCAAAGAAACCTGGGCTTCCATACCCTCAGCAGTGCCACAAACGGATCACCTCCATGCCACGCTGAATTGAGGCAGTAATTAAAGCAAAAGGAGCCCCTACCAAGTATTGAGTACATGTACAGTAAATGAACATACTTTCCAGAAGGCCAACAATTCACTAAAAATGTTTTTATTTATAAGTCTTATGAAGTATTCTAATTTGTTGAGATAGTGAATTGGTGGTTTTTTGTTAAATGTGAGCCAAAATCATCACAATTAAAAAAACCAAAGACTTAAACTACTTCAGTCTGTGTACATTGAATTTATTTAATACACGAGTTTCACAATTTGAGTTGAATTACTGAAATAAATGAACTTTTCCACGACATTCTAATTTATTGAGATGCACCTGTATAGATGGGTTTATATTGTCTTCTCACGTGTTAATTCTTTTCTATAAGTCTATAAAAATATACAATCATTGGCTAATGAAGGGAGAGGAGGACTCCGTCTGTTAGCTCGATTCTTTAGACTTCATGCAAACGAGAACAAAAAATTCAAGCTTAGCATCCAAATCCATTATTTCCAACCTAAATCTCCTCGTCGAACGCAGATTGTCCATGAGATTTGAGAAATGAAAGGGGATTTCTAATGTTTCCGCTTGCAGCCTCAAATAATAGCAAGAATTAATGTGCATGACCAACTGTTCACCGGCGCACGGGTGCCGTAATAAAACGCCTTCACTGTGATGTCTGCAGAAGAAAGGACAAGGAGGGTGAGCGAATGAAAAGATAAAGGGGGAAAAAGCGAGAGTGAAAGAGAGCTGCTCTTGCGTATCATGCACCTTTCAGCTGAGCACAAGATATGCAAAATCATTTTCACACCAACGAGACGCTTCTCTCCTCCGTCTGTATTTACACCTTCGCTCCTCGTCATCAGTGTTTCAAAATGAAAACAACAAAAAAATAATTACTCAAAACGCTTGGCACACCAAAAGAATCCTCATGCAGAGATCATTGAAACCAACAGAAGAAAAACATCGAACCAAACTGACCCGCACAAGATTATTTCAAAATACTCAATACTCAAATGCACCCGATTTCAAGTATGACAGGTTTCTTCAATTTAAAGTTCTGTAACTTAATACACAACAGTGAATATATATCTCTCTGTATCTTAGATTTTTGTACAGCTGTAGTTCTGAAGGAAACTGTTGTACAGTCAGTTATTGCATTGTTTTTGCATATCTTGTGGTATGCAAGCACATACGCATGCACTCACGCACTCATCCTGCATATACTAACACGAACACCACACAAACGCGTTCGCACTCTGCATATGCTAAACACGGAGAAACTCGCACACGTACACAACCAAGGCCTCGAAATATGCCTAGGGCAGCCTCACAATGACACATGGCACGTGTGTGTAGGAGATATGAGGGTGTGGTGGCGGCTTTGGAACAGAGCAGGTGGGTTCTGGCTACATTTGTCACGTTTTTTCACAAGCTTTGCATCGTCCTCAGAGCAGAGACCTTCTGTAAACATTCAGGAACTCAATCAATCAATCAAAAAAAAAAAAATGGCACAGGACTGGAGACTGAGATCGAACGCGATGTTCGAGGCCTGGAACCAAACGCCAGGACGCTCTATAGAAAGTGAAGAGTCAGCTAGACAAAAATAGTCAATTATCTGTTCATACATGGAAAGAGAAATTCGTATCGTCTGAAGTAGTGTGCAAAACGGTGACAGAACTTCTAACCCGGTCTAGTGTGGCACAAACAGAGAGACGCCTGGAAGTGGATTGGTCAGGTTTCTCATGTGTTTAGGGGTCACACTCCATCCCGTCGACACATTACCAACACAATGCTAACGCTTCAACACCTTATTTGCATAATAGATCGATAAGTAGTTCTCTGTGTCTGCCGAACTGCATGGAAACGGTGTTAAACGCAGCAGAAAAATATCCTTAACAATAATAATAATAATAATAATAATAGATCAATAACATTGTATGATGATGACACTGCTGATGTTGGTACTTTCATAATGATGGTCATATATTTAGCCCTGTGTGAACTACATTAGAGGTTTTTTTTAATGATGCGCTACCCAGACATCCCTGAATACTCCACCCTTCCTCTCCTCAAAGTGCACCTTTACTGACCTTCCGAAGATCTGCTGTTCCCTGTGTCGAGCAGGTGGGATCGTGACAGAATCGCAGCTGTCGGCTGAATGTTTCTGGAGATCAGCAGTGAAGAAACGTCAGTAGTTTCAGAGCAAACGTGAGTCCGACCCAACAGCAGCCATGAGAGCTGTCAGTGCTACCTGCGCCCAGGTGAGTGACACTGCTCATTTACAGCTTGTGAGCTACCAATAAACACTGTGAGAGAGACCGAACCCCCGGCGGAACACGCTTCACCTCTGACAGGAATAAATAAATAAATAATTGTTTTTGTGTGTCTGTAAGAGGCATTAGATTCACAACACTGCATCTGGCATAAACATCTTAAACGCCTTCAATAACAATAATAATAATAATAATTTAAGAAAAAAAACAGCATCCATCTGTGTGCAAACAACATTATAAACACTAAATGCTGGAAAATAAAAAAGGAAATAAAACCTGAAGCAGATCTGGAATAAAAGGCCACTGATGCAATGACCCGTACCTTGCACAGCGAGCAGTTACCTGAAAGCCGTAACGGTACACAAGAAAGAGAGCAATTCAGAGAGTTCAGTCTTCCGCTGATAAAAGGAAAAGCTATGTGCAGGCTTAACTAGAGAAATCAAATTAAAAAAAAAACAGCAAAAATCATCAACTGAACACAAAAGAAAGCCGTAAAGGAGAAGTATGACGTGAGGGCGCTTGCAGACGACACTTCTGAAGAACGGATGGATGGATGGAAAGGAAAGAGAGAGCCGCTCCAATGTGTCCCTCTGAACAGCTCTCGAACCCGTGACGGCCCCCAGACGGCAAATTCCCAACACGGCCCTCAAGATCCACCTGCTCGGCACCGAGCGTCCACGCCGATGCTGCGGCTTTCGAGTCCTACCGCCACACACAGGTCAGCGCAAACTCCCACTGCTTGAGCAACAACAGCGCATCTTTTCCCTTCATTCCCTGCTCGGTCAGGGTTTCGTTTCCTTACTGCAATCAAGGTTGTGAGAACTGTGAGGCACTTTAGAAACACACACAAACATGTACACACGCCTACTCGCTCGTGCTCTCGCAAACACGGACAAACTAAAAACCAACTTGGTCTCAGCTAAGCAGAATGGCCTTATACCCCTACGGTAGGTACACGCAACAGACAGGTCAGACTGCAGGACAGCAGTGTCCTCAGAGAGAGCTGGGCTAAGACACAGGAAGTCCTCCGTTGCTGCTGCTGTTCCCCCTACAAACTGGTCACGCACTCCATGTCCTCGTCCTCCATCAGAGTGCTGTTCTGCTGCCCCTCCCCCTCGGAGCACTCTAGCTCCGCCCCCAGCAGCTCGTCGGAGCCCGTGGCGGTCGAGAGGCCCAGCGCGTGGCTGCAACGGGACTCCTGCGAGCCAGTGTCTCTGCACTGCATGAAGGGTAGCAGGTTTCCGTTGGCATTGGGCGGTGCGTTGGCGTTGAGAATGTTGTCGGCAGCGTTCTCCATCTCCTCCATGGTCATGTCGCAGGCATCCGCTAGTTCCTGCTTCGCTACCTGGATGAAGGAAGGATCCTGTGCATAGCAACCCAAACCCTCGGATATCAACACCTGGGCAAAGAAAGAACGAGAATGTTTCAACGCTTTATACTCTTAAAACTAAAGGTTCCTTGAGGTTGTTTTTGCAGTGATCCCATAGAAGAACCATTTCTGCAGTGAAAAGTTCTTAAAAGAACCATTCTTTACTTAGTGTAAGGAACATTTTGATAAAAAATTTTTTTTTTTTTGTCAATAGAAGCTTTTGTACGATGGAAAGGTTCCGAGTATGCTAAAGATTTTTCCTAAAACCATCAATGCCAATAAAGAACTCTTGTTTTTTGTGTAGTGTAGGTAAATATGGTATATAAAATTTTTTTACTAAACACATAAATATGCAAATAAACACTTAAAGGGATTCTGTCATTAATTACTCACCCTCATGTCGTTCCAAACCCGTAAGACCTTCGTTCATCTTCAGAACACAAATTAACATAGTTTTAATTAATCCGAGAGCTTTCTGACCCTGCATAGACAGCAACACAACTGAAGATTTCAAGGCCCAGAAAGTTAGTAAGAACATCATTAAAATAGTCCATGTGGCATCAGTGGTTCTACCTTAATATTTTGAAGCTACAAGAATACTTTTTGTGAGCAAAGAAAACAAAAATAACGACTTTATTCAACAATTTCTTCTGTTCCGCGTCAGACTTTGGCGCGTGTTCACGACTACCACGACAAGGCGCAGATAGTGGTGGACAGAGCAAGGCTTTGTGAAACACTGAAACAGTCGAAACAAATGTGCTGAGGCTTCGAAACAATTCGACACCCGTCTCTCATTTTCAAGTATTGCTCTGATACAGCATTAACAACAAATCAGTTAAGCGAAATGACAAATTATAACGTATATGTTGTGCTCGTTATTCCACCAAGTGAGTTGGGGGAGTGCTTATTGTGCTCGACTGGCATGTTGTCAGAGCCTGTCACCTTAGGTTCAAATCCAGGGTGAAGCATGTACTGTACTGTATATAATTATAATAACTATTTAAAAGTTGTGTTTTTATTGTTCTGTTCTTGTAATGTGTTGTAACATATCTCTGACAACTGAATGAACTCTCTGTGAATAAATGTTACTTTAGTCATGAAAGAATTAACATTAATAAAAGACATCAAGCCACAACGTCTACCATTTTTTACATATAAAGATTTTTATTTTAAAATATTAATTGTTCTGCTGCATTAACTCCACTTTTATACTTTGTGGGAGTTAGGTTGAGACAGATGTGCGATTGTGTGGTTTGTTCTCGACCCTGTCGATCAAACGCATATTCGGGTCTCGAAACACTTGTGAAACGCCCGGATGCTTTGATTCACCTTAGTCACGTGACATGGGTGTTTCGAATCACACTTCGGAGCAGTGTTTCGAAACATCTGCGCTTCGGGATCTCGACACTGCGTTGAAATGTCAGCTTCGTGTCAGCCATCACTAGGCGCAGCGCATCTGGGTTCTACGTCAGAACACCGGGTCCTGCATAAGCAGCACCACACGCATGTGTCGTGGTACTCTTGTGAATGGCAGTGGAGACTGACATGAAATAAGTTATTTTTGTTTTCTTTGCACACAAAAAGTATTCTTGTAGCTTCATAACATTACAGTTGAACCTCTGATGTCACATGGACTATTAACGATATCCTTACTAACTTTCTGGGCCTTGAACGTGGTAGTTGCATCATGTCTATGGAGGGTCAGAAGGCTCTCAGATTGAACGAAGGTCTTACGGGTTTGGAACGACATGAGGGTGAGTAAATAATGACATTTTTGGGTGACCTATCCCTTTAAATATGTATTTTTGGATGTTTTCTATCCACAAGTCTGAAGATGACAAGTTTTGCAATCAAAATAGCCCTAAATCTAAAAAATGATCTGTGCAATGGTTTTGCCTGTAGTGTCTTGCTTTAAGAAAATGCAGCTTACGGCCTCCACGAGGCTGCCGGCGCTCCCGTGTGACAGGGATGTGGAGTCTCTGCGTGTGACCGGAGGAACCGTGAGGGACACGGGTCGCTGCGTCCTCTGCACACTCCTGCTGTGGTTGCCGTTACTGTCACTGTACCACGAGCTGCAGTTCACAGACGGCATGCTGCTGTTGAGTTTCTCATAAGATCCGCTGCCCTCCAGCCGCAGAGACGGAATGGGCTGGTAGCACGGCCCTCCCCCGCCGCGGCCGCTGGGACTCGCAGGAGGTGTGGAGCACAGACGCGTGAACAACGTCGGAGAATGACTCCGTCTCAGCAAGGGACTCAAACCTGCCACAGCCAAAGCCTTTGAAAACACAAGATGAATAAGTGAAAATACAAACTTTGTCAAGCATGTGTGGGTGTGGGTGCGCGCATAAGCTCACCTGATGATGCACTAGGTGCAGTGGTAGTGCAGTTTTCTGAGAAACATCAGGTCTGTTATGTTTTCTCAAACACTCTAAGTGAAAGGAAGACCGTCGACCTGTATTGAAAAGTAAATATGAACTTGACTTCAGTATCACATTTGAAGCAAAACTAATGACTGTACTGACTTGTATTGTGAATGTGTGCGAGTATGTACCCAGTGCAGTGGGGCAGAGAAATGCCCGTCTTCGTGGAGACTGCCACGGCCTCCTCTCTTCCCCTACTTCTGCCTCCACCATTGGAGCCAATTGCTTGCTCTCTTCATCCTGAAATTCCAGCCTGCACCCCGCACACATACATTCAAAATATTGAAATATTACTCTTTCTAGTAGCCTGAATCTCACAATACTGTCAAGTCGGAGTCAAAATATATCCCCCAAAAAGAATAAGAAATTATATTTTGCAAATGTTGAAAAGATTTTCATTTTTGAAAGAAGTCTCTTATGCTCATCAAGGCTGCATTTATTTGATCAAAAAATACAGTAAACAGGAATATGGTCAAAAATTATTACCATTTAAATTAGCACTTTTCTGTTTGAATATATTGTCAAATGTAATTTATTTCTGTAATGCAAAGCGGAATTTTCAGCAGCCATTACTCCAGTCTTCAGTGTCACATGATCAATGTTGAAAACATTGCATGGCTAAATATTTATAAATCTTTTTTGATAAAGAGAAAGTAATTTTTTTTTTTTTTTAAATAAAAATATTTTGTAACATTATAAATGTATACTATGTTTATTGTCACTTTTGATTAATTTAATGCATCCTTTCTGAATAAAAGTATTTCAAAAAATCTTTCTGACCCCTTTTTTTTAATTGAAATTGACTGAATTTATATATAATGAATTCATATCAAATGAATTCTGTTTTTAGGACCATTATGACCACAGCACTACAGTACAGCTGTTTGAAAGGCACTATTAATATGAGGGGGTCAGATTTGGCAACTTCTACGAAAGAAAATTAGCTAAGCATTAAACTGTATCTCCCACATTCCTGTGGCTTAATGTTGTATTAAATGTTCTGATATGAATTAAAACAGATGAATGCAGTATTACATGTCCATTGAGAGCATGGTCTGATCTCTCTCATCTAGAAATGTTTCATCGTACGTCTCATCTGTAGATGCTTCCTCTCGCCGTATTATAGGGAGATGACTGTCACTGGAATCAGAGCTTCACAAAACACACAGGTGAACCATAAGCATATTTAGCATCTGAAAGGCTTCAGAAAGTGAGGAAA
The DNA here is from genome assembly GCA_018155175.1 of Sinocyclocheilus anophthalmus. Lineage (NCBI taxonomy): Eukaryota > Metazoa > Chordata > Actinopteri > Cypriniformes > Cyprinidae > Sinocyclocheilus > Sinocyclocheilus anophthalmus. The sequence goes on along the minus strand of JADLZN010010198.1, from coordinate 106,702 downwards.
GCTCACCTATACAGATAACAGCGGTTACTCTCTCCTCAAGCTCTCATAAGGCTATTATAATGTGAACACAAACAACTACAGCAGCTTAAGGTTTGATGATGTCTAACAAACCTTACAGCACAGTTTTAACTGGTTGTGTCACATTACAGAAGCACTGCTATTATTTTTGCATAGAAACCTTATGATATTAGATTTAAGAGGAGAAAAAGTTTGTAAAGGGGCACTTCATAAAGACTGGAGCTCCACTAACAGAAATAAGTGCATATCCCGCTCCCAGGATTGTGCTGCATCTGTTTGCACAAAAAAAGTAGTATGTCCAGTTTAATAGCTGCAGAGCTGCTTGTGAAATTGATGCTTCTGTATTTTGGTCTAAATGAAGAGCCCCTCCAGTACAGCCTGGAAATGAGCAGCAGGATGAGCTTCAAAACAAACAATTCCATGGCCTAGCAGAGCGGTTCTCAACTGGTGTGTCACAAAGAAAAAAAATTGCAACTAACCATATAAACTTGCTTAGTAATGATGAACAAGCTACCAGTTCATATTACAAAATAAATAGGCTTATCTTATTTTGTTGACGTTAAAGAGGCTGCAGTCAATCCAATTCTGTCAGCAGCGTTCTTTTAGTATTACTTACTACCATGTTAGTTCATATTTTCAATTATCTATTTTTAATTTCAGTTATCATTTTAAGTTTTAGTAATTGTCTTTTTTTTCAGTTTTTTTTTTTTTAAATCTACAGTATTTTGCTACAAATTAATCTGTCAGCAGTGTTATTTTAGTATTTATATACTATTATAGTATTTATTAATACTTTAAATTAGCTTTTATTTTCAGTTTCATTTTAATTAAGTTGTAGTAATTGTATGTGCTTTTGTCATTTTTACTAGCTTTTTGTTTTTTTTCTTCCAAAATACAATATTTTGTTACAAATAATCAGTTATTTTTGTATTATGTACATATTACTATTTATATATTGAATTAGCATTTTATATTTTCCGTTTTCATTTTTATTTAGTTAAATGTAAGCTTTAGTAATTTTTTGTGTGTATATATATATATGCACACAATGGTTGCCAAAATTATTACAACACTAGTATTTTCACCAGCTAAAATTGATTTTAAGTCAGTTATTTCTATCTGTTGCTGTAGTGTGTCGGTAGAAAATATCAGTTTACATTTCCAAACATTAATTTTGCCATTAATTGTAATAAAGATTTTTGTTTACACAAGGAGTCTGACAACAGCCAGTGCTCCACACAGAGATCTGATCTCACCATCATCTAGTTTGTCTGGAATGACATGAAGAAACAGAACAAACTGAGACAGACTCAATCCAGAAGAACTGTAGCAACGTCTCTAAGATGCTTCAAGAAACCTGCAACTGAAAAACTGTCTCAGTTTGTGACCAAACCATTTTTTAGCTGGTGAAAATATTAGTGTTCTAATAATTTTGGCCACCAAGGTATATAATAGTTTTTGCTTTAATATATATATATATATACAGTGTGTAGGGAAAGTATTCAGACCCCCTTACATTTTTCACTCTTAACAATATTGCAGCCATTTGCCAAAATCATTTAAGTTAATTTTTTTTTCCTCAATGTACACACAGCACCCCATATTGACAGAAAAACACAGAATTGTTGACATTTTTGCAGATTTATTAAAAAAGAAAAACTGAAATATCACATGGTCCTAAGTATTCAGACCCTTTGCTCAGTATTTAGTAGAAGCACCCTTTTGATCTAATACAGCCATGAGTCTTTTTGGGAAAGATGCAACAAGTTTTTCACAACTGGATTTGGGGATCCTCTGCCATTACTCCTTGCAGATCCTCTCCAGTTCGTCAGGTTGGATGGTAAACGTTGGTGCACAGCCATTTTTAGGTCTCTCAAGAGATGCTCAATTGGGTTTAAGTCAGGGCTCTGGCTGGGCCATTCAAGAACAGTCACAGAGGTGTTGTGAAGCCACTCCTTCGTATTTTAGCTGTGTGCTTAGGGTCATTGTCTTGTTGGAAGGTAAACCTTCGGCCCAGTCTGAGGTCCTGAGCACTCTGGAGAAGGTTTTCGTCCAGGATATCCCTGTACTTGGCCGCATTCATCTTTCCCTCGATTGCAACCAGTCGTCCTGTCCCTGCAGCTGAAAAACACCCCCACAGCATGATGCTGCCACCACCATGCTTCACTGTTGGGACTGTATTGGACAGGTGATGAGCAGTGCCTGGTTTTCTCCACACATACCGCTTAGAATTAAGGCCAAAAAGTTCTATCTTGGTCTCATCAGACCAGAGAATCTTATTTCTCACCATCTTGGAGTCCTTCAGGTGTTTTTAGCAAACTCCATGCGGGCTTTCATGTGTCTTGCACTGAGGAGAGGCTTCAGTCAGGCCACTCTGCCATAAAGCCCCGACTGGTGGAGGGCTGCAGTGATGGTTGACTTTCTACAACTTTCTCCCATCTCCGGAGCTCAGCCACAGTGATCTTTGGGTTCTTCTTTACCTCTCTCACCAAGGCTCTTCTCCCCCGATAGCTCAGTTTGGCCGGACGGCCAGCTCTAGGAAGGGTTCTGGTCGTCCCAAACATCTTCCATTTAAGGATTATGGAGGCCACTGTGCTCTTAGGAACCTTAAGTGCAGCAGAAATTTTTTTGTGACCTTGGCCAGATCTGTGCCTTGCCACAATTCTGTCTCTGAGCTCTTCAGGCAGTTCCTTTGACATCATGATTCTCATTTGCTCTGACATGCATGTGAGCTGTAAGGTCTTATATAGACAGGTGTGTGGCTTTCCTAATCAAGTCCAATCAGTATAATCAAACACAGCTGGACTCAAATGAAGGTGTAGAACCATCTCAAGGATGATCAGAAGAAATGGACAGCACCTGAGTTAAATATATGAGTGTCACAGCAAAGGGTCTGAATACTTAGGACCATGTGATATTTCAGTTTTTCTTTTTTAATAAATCTGCAAAAAATGTCAACAATTCTGTTTTTCTGTCAATATGGGTGCTGTGTGTACATTAATGAGGAAAAATTTTTTACTTAAATGATTTTAGCAAATGGCTGCAATATAACAAAGAGTGAAAAATTTAAGGGGGTCTGAATACTTTCCGTACCCACTGTACATATATATATATATACTGAGCTTTATTTTTATTTCAGTTTTAGCCGTTTTTAAGTTATATTTTATTTCAGCTTTATTTCAATGAATTGAAATAATTTTTAAAAGTTTTAGTATACAACAGTCCATATGTTGTAGATGCCAACATGAATATGTTGTTTCACATACCCTTTTCATTAAGAAAAACCAAGAAAAAAACTTCAAAAAAAGAAAATGATTTGTTGACGAGAGCGTAAAATCTGGGTTCTGACGGAAAAGCAGTTGAGAACCACTGGCCTAGCACATGCTCATTCAGCAGTCAGCCAATCAGAGAAGCCGCTCATAGATCCTGCTAGTTAATGCTATGTATAAAGTGGATCTCTCAACACACTATAGAGTGTGTGTTGCAAACATTTAGCTTCAGATCCACCCCAGTATGGACAGAGCATACGCCAGCCCTCCAAAGTGATGAGGTTTCTCTTGGTCTCTGTGTGAGGAACGTACCGCATGAAAGTGTCATAGAAACAGCTCCTGGTCCACACGAGACAATCAAGGGCGAGACAAACCACAATCAGGAACCAGATTCTGACAAACCTGAACATCTCCCCACTAACTCACATATCTGCATTCAACTACAGAAGGAATATGGCATCATACCTCTTGTTAGGAAAGCACCATGTAGGCCGTGGTAGTGGGACAGTGGTGAGGGGCGACCCCGTGTGCCCGTCCACTGTGCTAACGGTAGGTTTGGGGTACCGGTGTCCGATGGCTGTGTTGTTGGCGTTGTTGATGTTTGCGTTGGATCCTGAGGAAGAGTAACTGCTCGGAGAGAAGGTGGAGTCGACGAGCTTCTGATGAGAGGGAGATTCTGCCTCGCCGGGACTCCCGGATTTACTGATGTGCAATGGCCGCTGTGTTGTGAAGGACTGTGGGAAGGAGGCGTGGCCATCACTCTGGTGGTAGTAGTTGACATGGTTACCGAAGAGGCCACCAGACCGCTGCAAAGATAAATATACACACATGAGTGCTCACATTTACACAAACCTGATCATCCCTTCCCGTTCACACCTGGTATTAACATCTCCAGTGATTTTTCAGTAGATTTCAATGACTACATACAGCTTCTTATAATTCAGAAGCCCTAAGCATTAAAGGGATTGTTCACCCCCCCCAAAAGAATTACTCACCCTCATATCATTCCAAACCCGTAAGACCTTCATTCATCTTCAAAACACAAATTAAGATATTTTTGATTAATCCGAGAGCTTTCTGACCCTGCATAGACAGCAACGTAAGGACATTGTTAAAATAGTCCATGTGACATCAGTGGTTCAACCTTAATTTTATGAAGCTACGAAAATACTTTTTGTACGCAAACAAAACAACTTTATTCAACAATTCTTCTCTTCTGCTTCAGTCTCCACCGCGTGTTCACAAGAGTACCATGGCGCATGTGTGTGATTATGCTGACGCAGAAGCTGGTGTTCTGACGGACAACCCCACATGTGCCTGCGCCTTGTTTACAAGCGAGGAATTGCACACGCATCACGTGTACTACGTGAACACGCATTAAGTCTGATGCGGAAGAGAATAAATTGTTGAATACATTTTTTTTGTTTGTTTTCTTTGCACACAAAAAGTATTCTCGTAGCTTCATAACATTACGGTTGAACCCCTGATGTCACATGGACAATTTTAATGATGTCCTTACTACCTTTCTGGACCTTGAAAGTGTCAGTTACATTGCTGTCTATGCAGGGTCAGAAAACTCTCGGATTTCACCAAAAATATCTTAATTTGTGTTCGGAAGATAAACGAAGGTCTTACGGGTTTGGAACCACATAAGGGTGAGTAATTAATGACAGAAATTTTATTTAAGCACTACATCCTATTCATATTTTTGTCTTGCTTTTCTTCTCATGATCTTGACTTGATTTTCTTGAGATCTCAACATAACAAAAATTTATATTTTGTTATAGCCTTGTACCTAAAATCCCTCACTTTCAATGATAGTTGTTAATTTGAAGTGTCATGAGCAAATATATCCGTATAAGCTATATATATTATATATGAGTATATATAGTTAGATTCCTCTAAAACAAGACAGTTCTTGTCATATTGGTGTATAATGTGGCCATATGTGTGGATTGAGAATTTAGCTTTCAATACGCTATGGAATGCATTACATCACTTTTTCAGCTTTATTTAGTGATAGCTTGTGATCGGATCACTAACGCGAATGTTAATACCAAGGTAAACGGTAAATGAACATACAGACGCAAATAAACACAGACGCACACACACTGAGAACACAAACACTTTCACTCCCTCTGTTCACTCTGCACTTACATTCAGACAGCAGCCATTTTTTAGATTTTTCTAAATGGTCTATGAATGTACTTTAACATCACTGATGGCAAATGTTTAATAATTTAACTATTAATTTAACTAATTTTATAACCATCTGATTTGTGTGATTAGGGCAAAGCACTGTTCCTTAATGGTTTCAGACACTTTTAGATTACAAGCTTGTAAAACTTGACACATTCATGAACCTAATATGAACAAAATGATTTTGTTGTCCTAATAACAAATGAAAAAAATTATTCGAAGCCCTCAATGCTGAGCGATGAATCTAAACAAGCAGCTCTGTGACCCTTCGCAGCCTGGTTGGAAGATCTGGCTGATGGTCCCATGCAGGTGGGCAGAAGCTCCGGCAGCAGAAGCGATGATGTGAGCAGAGCGGAGGAGAGGAAATAAGAGGCAATATCAGACCTTTACCCTGAAGATATCATCCTCAGAAGCAGCACACACGGTTTCCTTCATGGCTCTCTCCAGCTCCTCCTCCACAGTCAGGTCTCCTGATATCGCTCTTCTGATCTCAGGACCAATATCATGCAGTGTGCGCAGGCCAGCCTGGTCACAGCACACAAACAGGCACATTCATATGCAAACAGATTACATTTTTCTGTTATAGCTGATGGTCTAATGGACCCACCTGCAGTGAAAGAGCAGTCTTTGGGGGAATTTTGGCCACCAGGCCCTGTTCCTTGCGCTTCTTAAATTTCCTGAAGTATTCCTGAATCAGGAATGTGGCATAGAACTTCCCAACGGTTACTTCATCATCTGTTGGGCAAGAAAACACACACACACACACACACACTCAGGTTTTATTCAGCAAGGACTCATTAAATTGATCAAAAGTGACAGTAAAACTGTATAATGCTATAAAAGAGTTGTATTTAAAATAAACGATGTTCCTTTGAACTTTCTATTCATAGAACTTAAATAAAAATATATCACTGTTTCCACAAAAATATTAAGCAACAACTGTTTTCAACACTGATAATATTAAGTAATGTTTAGCCCCAAATCAGCATATTTTCAGCTTTGCCATCATAGGAATAAATTACATTTTCAAGTATATAACAACAGAAAAACACTTTTAAATTATAGTATTTCACAACAGTACTGTTTTAATGTATTTTTGATAAAATGAATGCAGCCTTGGTGAGCATAAGAGACTTCTTTCAAAACACTAAAAACCCCAACCCCAAAATTATGAATGGTAGTGTATGTAATTGGTCGACCTTTGACCTTTTGCCATCACCCACCTCCAGCTGGGGGAACAACTTGATCCAGCAGCTTCATGCTCGTCCTCTTCCAGATCTTCTTCACGATGGCTCTGAGTTCCTCATTTGCTTGCTCCAAGTTACCTGACACAAACACATACAAACGGTGACTTTTCTGTGCATACAAGTTGGGATATGTATTAGATTTATGCGTGTTTATGAACTGTATTTGCATGTATGACACTATCACACCTTCAGTTTTGATGCGTAAAGCCGTTCGAACTAGAGCAAAGAGAGTTGCGTTGAACATCACCGTCCCGTCACTATTGAGAGGCATGTTCATGGACACAAGCCGCTGCAGATGCACAGATAAAGTAAGTCAAGTAATGTGTCTAACACACTACAGAGTTAGTACATTTTAGGATTTGTACCTTGCATGCCACTCTATGTGGACAAAGCTTTCCAAATCCAAGGGGAGGCTGAATCCTGCGCAGTAACGTCACCACATCCAGGTGCTTTATCCGACCCCTGCAATCACATTAAACTCAGATCTCCGTTTCAGTCGCTACAAATAAATAATCTAGAATTATTAATAATAAGATCTAGAAACTGCAACTGTTAAAGATGGCAAAACAGGAAGTGACTGACTTGGCCTCAGGATCGTATTCTGCCCATATCCTCTTAAACTCATCTAGGTGATGCGGTCCCAATATCGACCAATCACGTGTTAAATAGTCAAAGTTGTCCATGATGACGGCCACAAAGAGGTTAATGATCTGTGGGAGAGGAAGGATCTGAATCATCTCGTGCTAGGGAAACCCGCTGCTTCTGTTATTATGGATACGGTAAACATTGTACGGAGGGGGTAAAGGATGTCATGCTGGTGGAGATGATTTCACAGCAAATTTCACAGCTGATATACAATAACACAGTTGCTTACTGGGAAGGAATATCGATGTCAACTCACCAGGAAGGCGCAAAGCATATAAAAGCTAACAAAGTAGAAGATGGCAAAGTGGCTGCCACAGTCTTCACTGGAATGGCCGACCTCTGACCCCTTCTCACATGGGCGGTTCGGGGAACAGGCCAGCATGATTTCCTGCCATGCCTCCCCTGTTGCACACCTACAGAAATGCACAAGCTCAATGTGAGAGAGAGACATCAAACGAGGGAAAGAAAGAGAGAGAGAAAGCAAGAGGGAAACTGACCTGAAGAGCAGCAGAACAGCCTGAGGAAATGTCTGAAAGTTGTTGTTTCGGTTGATCTGGCTGTGGTCCCTCAGGGCAATCTTACCAAACATCTGTGGAGTCAGAAAAACATTACCCATCACAAATCGCTCCACACCAACATGTCCAAGTTGTTACAAGTACAGGAGCTGTAACAGACATGGAGACATTTCCTTGGGGAAGATGAGGAGAGAGTGTGAAGCAAATGAAGCTGGGTCTGACCTGCATTCCAATGACGGCGTAGATGAAGAACAGCATTACGATCAGCAAAGCAACATAGGGAAGAGCCTGTGAACAAACCGAGGGAGAAGGAGAAGGGAAAAGAGGAACTCTTAAATATACAGAGCAAATGCAAAAAATGCAGGAATATAGCAGAAAAAATTTTCATTTTCATTCAGAGATTTTTTAAGTAACATTTTTTTTTTAAATTAAATATAATTTTAAATCATTTCTTAATATACATTTTATTAAAATATATGATAAATTAAAATTTAATATAGCAGTTTTTGTTGGCACAATACCAAGTTTAGTTCTGATAAAACAGTACGATTTTGAAGTCCAGCAAGGCTGCATTATTTGATCAAAACTAGAAGTTAAGGTAAAAACACCTTCGGAAATCATTCTAATATGCTGATTTGGTGCTCAAAAACATTTGTGATTATTATTATGTTGAAAACCCTTAATACTTTTGTAGAAACATTAATGCATATTTTTTTTTACAAATATAAAGTTTAAAGGGGTCATATGATGCTGCTAAAAAGAGCATTATGTTGTGTATTTGGTGTAATGAAATGTTTATGCAGTTTAAGGTTCAAAAAACACATTAATTTTCCACATATTGTACATTATTGTTTCTCTTCTATGCCCCGCCTTGATTTTTACAAAGCTCATCGGTCTGAAAAGCGAGGTGTGCTCTGATTGGCCAGCTATCCAGTGCGTTGTGATTGGCCGAATACCTCAAGCGTGTGACGGAAATGTTACGCCCCTTACCATACTGTGATGCCCTGTAGTGATGGGAAGTCCGGTTCGTTTCCACGATCCGGTTCTTTCGGACAGTTAGTTTCAATGAACCGGTTCAAAAAACCGGTTCATCAGTTATTTTACGCCCTAACGTAATGACTTCATTCGCGATAACGTAATGATATCAAGTCTATCCTCCTGACCCCACATCCTGTTGAAATTTTATTCCAAATCATATATTTAACTCTGCTGGAGGTTTACATTTTTTATTGCGCTCCAACTTTGACATCTCTAAAATACCTTTAAATTTATCTTGTTTTCATAAACAGGCTTTAATAAGTTGGTCACTTATACATAATTATCATTTTTCACCACATAGCTACTTTATTTGGAATAATAAAAATATTAGTTATAAAAATAAATCTCTTTTTTTTCACAGTTGGTTTGATAAAAATATACTTTTAGTCAGTCAACTTTTAGATGATCGTGGTGTCCTTTTTACTTATGAACAATTTTTGAAAGAAATTTCCTGTCCCCCCAAGAGAATATGCCATTGTGTTTGGTGCAATTCCCTCTTGTATTATACCTTTAGTAAAATCTGGCCCTAAAGGTTCGTTAGACTCTCCTCTTTTTGATAACACTAACTTATTTGTTGACCAAAGTCTTCTCAATGCCATGTCAAACAAATACATTTGTTCAATTATTAATAGATCTCAGATTTCTTTACCTGCTTGTGTGAGTTTTTAGAATAACATATTTAGTGATATAGAATGGGAAGAGTTTTGGCTTCTTCGACAAAAATTCTTCTTATCTAATAAAGTTGTTGAAGTCCCTATCAAAATTATCCATAATTGTTATCCGGTAAATTACAAACTTGCTAAATTTAACAATAGTATTTCCCCCAATTGCTCCTTTTGCTTTCAGTCTGAAGAAACAATCAATAATTTATTTTGGGACTGTGCTTATTCTAAAGTGTTCTGGGTTGACTTTTCCAATTTTATAAAAAAATATTTATATCCAAACTTTTGTATAACCCCAAAAATTGTGTTTTTTGGTAACTCCTTGAATTTAGATCTTTCTCAGTGTAAATTTATTATTAATCTATTGCTATATCTTGCTAAATTTTACATTCATAAGTGTAAATTTTCAAAGAAAACTCCCTACTTTTTTATTTTCAGGAAAGATTTTGATGTATATGTAAGCTTTTTAAGAAACTCTAATAATTCTACTGCATGTAAGACTCTTTCATGGTGTAAATCTTATAAGCTAACATAGTATGCTTTGGAGTATTGTTTGTAACCCTTAATGTATTTTGTTCTTACTTGTCTTTGTAATTGTATTTGTTGTTCTTCTATTGCATAATAAAAAAATAAAAAAATAAAAAAAGGTCTATCCTCCTGGGCCTGGATGACCTAACAGAATCTTCAACTGAACAAAGTACACAGATAAGATACATTCGTAAATACCAGCATATATTGTGTTCGTAAATACCAGCATATGACACAGATTTGAGCTACTTTACATTGGCTTCCAATTCACTACAGGGTTGATTTTAAATGACTTATTTTAGTATATAAAGTCTTACATACTCTGGCTCGCCCTTATTTAATTGATCTTTTGCATTTACATAAACCTCAAAGGAATCTAAGGTCATCAAACCAGATCCCTAGCACAAGATTAAAACTGAGTGGTGACCGGGGATTTTCAGTGGTGGCCCCAAAGCGTTGAAATAGCTTGCCTTTACCTATATTTAACCAATATAGACTTTTACCTATATTGGGTTCTTTTAAAAGAAATTTGAAATTGTATTTATTAGAGTTAGCCTTTGGTTCAACATATTGAGTAAACAAAGTTACTATTGTACAGCACATTGGTCAACCTTACATTGTTTTAATTGTGCTCTATAAATAAATAAAACAAACAAACAAACATTCATCTTTTTTAAAAAGTAAAATAAAACATTATATTTAAAATATTAAAAATAAAAATATATATCACACGTTTGATGTTTAACAAATACTTGCGGTAACTGACTTGAGTCCTCGAAAAATGACACACGTGCGCAGACATCAGGGCTGCGTTCTAGGCCCCGACAAAAAGGTGCTTGCAACACGGTTTTTTACAATGGAAATGGTGGTGCGTTTAACAACCTGTTCTGAGATGCAAGAGTATGCAACATGGCAGATGAGAAGGCCATTCTTGTGTCTGTTTGAAGAATTTCGGAGAGCCTGATGAAACTCGGCTATTCCGGTTTTATACTGCAAAAGTACGCTCGAGTTACAGTCTGGCCTTTTGCCCTCCGAATAAAAAGAGAACTCCCAATCGATCGTGAATGGATTGTGGCGAAAACTGTGGTTCCTACATTATCCTGTGATCCAACATTTGCCCTAGCATTTCAGGCTGAAGACAATATTTCAGGTGAAGGATCATCACTTTTACCTCGAGACTGTGTTATGATCTATAGACTTCTTATTTTATTGGTATTAGGCTTATCATTATTGCTGATAACTGTTGTTGTGCTATGATATTGTAAAATGTACCATTATATAATCAGAGCAGTATAAAAAAGTTTATGAAAGTGTCACTCCACAAAACAATAGCAAAACATATAAATATGTATAGCATTTTTATGTTACATTAATCAGTATTTAGCACACTTTCCTAAGGAAAGGATATGGGCCAGAAGACATTGCAATTACTAAATTATATTTAGACCGACTTAAAGAAGTTCCAGATCTATACATGTGCTCTTATTATTTTAGTTATTTTGCCTTTAATGTAAATAAACATGTGCAAACAATATACTTGCTCTTGTGAATTTATTTTGATGTTAATTACATTGTGCGAGCTGTCTCTTTAATACCGCGTGGTTCACATACATGTTGCTGCTGATTGGGCTGACATGTTTGACACACCCACCAAACAAGAGAAACGTATCTCAAACCCCGTTGCACACGTTTCCAGGAAGCATGTCGTTCAAACCGGAAACCGTAGCAAAACGGTGCACACCGGTCCTTGGTTTGAGCTCTTGAACTTTGTGCCAAGATCATCGGTTCTCAAATCGGACGCGTCCTAAAGAAACGGTTCTCGGTTGAATGTACCAGTGATCCGAAAACCGATGCAACCGGTTCTTGACTCGAAAACGAGAACCTCTCCAGCAGTGGGAATGTACGTTCGTTATCCGGCCTGCTGCACACTTGCTGCTTTTCATCATCAGTTCTTTCTTCACAGCAGTTCAGTCAGTGTACTGTATAAGTAAATTAATTACTCTGGGATATTGGTTTATTTCTACTCAGAGGGAGTGTAAGCCATGTTAAAAAAGTGAATAACTTTAGTAATTTGTGGATTAATGCTTACTGGAGACGCGAACCATTTCAAACGATTCAGTCCGATTTGGTGAACTGGTTCAACCGGTTCACTAAAAAGAACCGGTTAAATCGAACGATTCGTTCGCGAACCGGACATCACTAATGCCCTGTCCGGCCGGAGCGATGAGACAAAAACATGAAAACCCATTATAAACGAGGCATTTGTTGCATCCAGTGGGGACATACAGTAATTACTGATTATAATGACTTACACAGTTTTTTACACGTTGCATCGCGCCGTGTAAACATAAAAACATGTCTGCATTTGTGATCGGAGAAATTACAAACAACAAGCGCTACTCTACACTGCTCAAACTCGCGTTTGAATCGTCAGTGGCAAATTCTTTAAATATAAAAAAAAAACTTACTTACAGTCTGTTGAGTCAGAACAGCCGGCATTGTAGTATAATCTCCCAGGAAACAGAAACATTCTCCAATACAATGTGCGGTGCACACATCTGAATATTTGGGTTGAATGTTCTGGAACAGTGTTGTAAATCAACTTAACCACTGATAGTTGATAGTTCTAGTTGTGTCCTCTTTTGGAAGACAAAACAAAGTAGTTTTGCTTTCACAACGAAAAACAGCGTCACACATGGCGGGCTAGAGTGAGAGGAGGCCGGCTTGAGTGAGCGGAGGCGGGCAGGCTTGCGGCAACCACATGTGATGACCCCGGGCTGGACTCCGCTTCGTCCACAGTGAAAGCCGATCCTGCGATCCACAGCGCAAAGTTGATGTATTTCCTCAGCGACCAGCACGGATCAGCTCCAGGCATGACAAAGCGGATATCGTCCTCTATTGGAAGACCAAACAACAGTAGTTTGGCTTTCACAATGAAACACACAGCGCCTTCACGACATGTGGCGGCAGCGGCAACAATACTACGCGAGAATAAAAGTTACGCCGTCTTTCGTTGCGTGAACATTTGGGTGGCGTTATGCAAAATCTTTCACATTGTGACGTAGACATGTGGGGGCGTGATAGAACGAGCCGTTTTAGGTAGGCGTGATTGACTCTTAACTTTTATAAAGAATATCTCTTTGGATTTGAGACTTTAGTCTTTGCAACTTTACAGATCTTCTTTATGCACCAAGAGCTTGTAATACTTCAAAGAGAAAGGAAAAATTGAAATCGCATCATATGATCCCTTTAAAAAACAGCATTTATTAATATAAAAAGATTTTAACATTATTTACTGTCACTTTTGATCATTTTAATGCATCCTTGCTGAATAAAAGTATTAGATATTTAAAATCTTTCTGACCCCAAAGGATAATAAAGTGGCAGGACATCAGTCGAATAGAGGCACATGCCATGTAGATGGCTTTGTTAAATATAATGCAAATTAACAATTTATTGTCACAACATGCTCCTTGTATCCATTGTAGTCATATAATAATAACACAAACTTGTTTGTTAGTCTGTAGATTGTCTTCTGGTGTTTAATTGCTCACAAAGCCTGACTTTGACTTAGGTATAAAGTCTGGACCACAGTACAACTATCTCTGTACAATTACACAAGAAAGTGCTGTCTCATTTCATTCTCCTCACCTGAAAGGATTTAATGAAGGTCCAGAGCAGCGTCCGAATGCCCTCTCCCCGAGACAGAAGCTTCACCAGCCTCATCACGCGAAACAGCCGAAAGAACGTGATTGAAATCCTGGCGTTATCTTCAGTGTTTTGGAGGCCCTTTTTCAGCATGACAAAGACACACATATGCGTGTTCATGGGGAGGCACACACACTCATATATACCCAACCATTTGTACACCACCCAGAAAAATTCAAGGTGACACACACACATACACACACAATCAAGTTAATATGTCTACAACAGCATGTTAAACACTTCCACCAAGAGCAGACTAGAGACAGAGGATGTCTGGTGGCTTTATGAAACAATGACAATATCCCAAATGGGAGCAAAGCGTTTATAGATGTCTACCACAATACACAACACCCCTGAAGTAATAATCTTTTAAGCTAATCATATATACTTAATAAATACCTTTGTGCTAACCTGCCATTGAAGCATTTAACACTATACTGTATTTCACATGTTATATTAGAATCTACATATGGGTCACTACACAGACACTAGCTCATAGATGTTTACAGATGTTACGTTTATCTCATCCTGTACCATTTCTGCCACAAAAAAAAAAAGCTTTAGTAAATTATAATTATGACATTAAAAGTCATTATGAGATACAAAGTAATTATGACAAAAAGTTGAAATTATGAGATAGTAAGTCACAATTGTGACAATTAAGTCAACATTAACCCTATTCGCACGGGATTACTATTATCTGGGGACCTCGTGTGATTTAGAAATTGATAAAAAATTATAAACGACCCCACCAAATTGAGGCCAAATTACAGAGATGCCGATTCACACGGGACTAATATTATCACAGGACCTCGGTGTTCGGCGAAATATGGTAGGTCCATTTGCGGGGGAATTTTTACAAATTACAGACATAACTGATTTGCACGGGATTAAGATCACAGACAACCTCTGCAATTATTACAAATGACTAGAGGTCACCAGGTAATACTAATCCCGTGCGAATAGGGCTATTGACAAAGTCTATAATGTCTATAATTGACTGATGTCTATAAAGTCTATAATGACTATGAGGCCATAATTATGACTTATCTCATAACTGACTTAGTATGTCAATTTCGACTTTCATAATTTAGTATGTAAATGTGGACTTTTTGTCATAATTTTGAGTTTTTATCCCATAATGACTTCCTATAATTTTGTCAAAATTATGATTTACCAAAGCACTATTTTTTTTTATGTCAGCAATGGGCTTATTCGTTTATTTACGCTTCTTTAATATCTGATATTTTACTTCAGTTATATAATCTAAGTTGACATATACACAAAGCGGCTGCTTTCTGTTTCAAAGGTGCACTCAGTAGTTTTTTCCCTTCATTAAAACGTTTCTACACATAGAACTGTATTGTAATGAACTGTAGTTAAAAAAAAGTGCTTAAAATCATCACTTATCTAAAATGAATTCATCAGTCATATCAGTCACCCAAAAGCAGTTTTGTTTTACAGCAGGTAAAGTAAGTATTGAACACGTCACCATTTTTCTCAGTAAATATATTTCTAAAGGTGCTGTTGACATGAAATTTTTACCAGATGTCAGTAACAACCCAAGTAATCCATACATACAAAGAAAACAAAACAAATAAGTTCTGTGTAATAAAATTGAATGATATAGGGAAAAAGTATTGAACACACTTACTGAAATGTATTCAATACTTCATACAAAAGCCTTTGTTGGTAATGACAGCTTCAAGACGCCTCCTGTATGGAGAAACTAGTCGTATGCATTGCTCAGGTGTGATTTTGGCCCATTCTTTCACACAAACATTCTTCAAATCTTGAAGGTTCCGTGGACCTCTTCTATGAACTCTAATCTTTAGTTCTTTCCATAGATTTTCTATTGGATTCAAGGATTCGAGTTTCCTTGGCTGTGTGTTTGGGATCGTTGTCTCGCTGGAATGTCCACCCTCATTTCATCTTCACCATCCTGGTAGATGGCAGCAGATTTTTATCAAGAATGTATCGGTACATTTCTCTATTCATCCTTCCTTCAATTATATGAAATTTGCCAATGCTACACCATGATGCTTTTGGGTGCCATTTGACCTCCAATCATGGTGTATTATGGCATCCAAAGAGTACAATTTTTGTCTCATCTGACCAGACTATTTTCTTTGAAACAATTGCACATGCTAATTCCAGTTCTTTCTGAAGCCCTCCACAAGTGGTCCTTGGCTCTTATGATAATTATTTTCACTCCTCTGTCAGAAATCTTGTGAGGAGCACCTGATCATGGCTGGTTTATGGTAAAATGATGTTCTTTCCACATCCGGATTATGGCCCCAACAGTGCTAACTGGAACATTCAGAAATATAGAAATCCTTCTGTAACCAATGCCATCAATGTTTTGCAACAATAAGGTTGCAAAGGTCTTGAGAAAGCTCTTTGCTTTTACCCATAATGAAATGTTAGACACCTTTGAGATGAGACACCTTTTTATAGGCCACGTGGTATGAACCAGCTATATTAAATTTCACGATAAGGGGAGGATGCGTTCTAAGATGTAGATTCAGCGGTTTGCTTGGTTCATGGCTTTGCACATCCTTTCTTGCATGGGTTCAATATTTTCAATCGAGTCATTCACTTTATACAAGAACTTAATTGACATTTTTGTATTGCTTTCTTTGTATGTATGGATTACTTGGGTTGTTACCGACTTCTGGTGAAAATTTCAAGTCAACAGCATTTTTAGAAATATATTTACTGAGAAAAATGGTGATGTGTTCAATACTTATTTTACCCGCTGTACATGGAGAGGGTCACCTCATGAGATCCACCATTTTGTGGTCACATGACCTCGGTTTGATTTTGGCAAGACCCCTGTTATCTGAGAAAATTCCTGATATGCCTGACTTCGAATTGAGCATTTTTATAATGGCATCGGTAATTTTTTGTTTACTTGGTATGGCACTGCATCCACACCACTAGGTGTCAGTATAAGCACAACATGAAAAAAAGACTCAGTGCACCTTTAAATCTCCAACACCTACATCTGCACACACATGCCCTTCAAAAACTCATCACACAAACCAAGCAAAACTGAGAATAAGCTTCATGCATGTGGACATCGCACAGGAAATCGTCTTTTCACAAGCCCCAGCTGATTTCAGAGCTCTGCCACGTCGGTGGTGAACTGTCACACCAGAGCTGGCCAGTAGAGGCCGACACTGGACTAGACACAGAGAGAGCGATGACCATGTGACTACAGCGCACCAATGACAGGCATCGCAGCCTAGGGGAGGGGAGAGGTCGAGGCAATGGACACACTACCAGCATATACACGTGCCTGCCCAATGCCACAGTGATGAGAGAGAACACGTGCGTTCATGCCGAAGTCACATGGTGAATGACAGGTGTAGATGGACAGGTCGACAAGGTGACGGGGTGGAATGAGAGGTGGGGTTTTGGTTACCGTTGGTCCGTACCATTGGTCTTACCACAGAGGAGGGGGGAGAGGAGGAGGGGTCAGCTGGCTTTAAAGAAAGGCAGACAGATGAAAGCTATAGCAGCGCCAACCACCCACTGTACACCTGTGTGTGTTCGTGTGGGAATTTGTGTGGAAAAGTGTCCGTCAGTGTGTTTTGAGGTACATTTGTTGGGTCTTTTGCAGGGGAGACGCCTCATAGCACGTCTGTCTTTCTGCCAGCTGAGGGTGCTACAGCACATGGTCCGTTTGAGGAGGAGCCATACGCTGTTCTGCAGCCGCAGACTGGAGGATGGGTTGGTGACACACGCAGACACATGCACAGATTCGACATCTCTCACGAGCCGAGTCGAGAATTTCTCAGCAGGTCTATCACGGTGTGTGTGCTGCAGTGAGTGACTGCATGTAGGTGTGTGTTTAATTTCTACATGCAGAGAGACTGATTTCTAAATCCTCTGCAGTGCCACGATAGACTAAAATGTCTGACTTTGTTTCATGCTTTTAGTGGCGATGACAACTCGATTGATTCAATTATGTCTTTGCGGTAAAACTGCAGAGGATCTGGCAACCCCAACCATGCATGTAGCACACACATTACAGAACTGGGTCAACAGTATAACTCGTTCCAAATGTGCATCTGTGAGACAGCTACCATGATAAAATCTCCACACAGAGCCACTTTGAAAGGGCCGCTCCATATCACAGATATTATCTCACATTGCACAAATATACAGATTTGGCACACACTGGTAAACACTGCCCCCTGGAGGTTACAATCATGCCCATCAGCAAGAACTTCAGTTGTTAGGTGAGTCATGAAAATAAAGCTCTTGGCCATATTTCACCCTAAACTCAAACTTAAAAATAAGAAATAAGGACCAGTACAATTTCTTGCACTGTTGGGTTTAAATGTGTTTAACTGTCATAAAATGTATATATTTTTATAACAATTAAGCACACGTAAGCCTACCTCCTCAAATTAGGAGTAGCCTATTGCAATGAAAAAACATCCTACAAAAAAAATTAATATAAATAATTAACTATTATTATTAACAACAACAACATTCTATTATATTATTTAAATGAGAGCTTATTTTAGAACTATCAAGATGTCTTCAGTTGGAGGCTTTAAATGTGCTTAATTGTCATGAAAATAATATATTTTTATATTATTTTTCGACTAATATTTTCTAGTTTATGACAATTAAGCACTCACTTCCCCCACCTATGAGAAAAAAATAAATACATAAATATTGTTTTTTATGTATTCTAAATAATGTAGTATTTAATGTAGAAGTATGAATAATTTGCGCTGTATTTCATGTAAACCACTGTGTTTTGCCAAAATGATTTTCATTAGTACTATGTGTGCGGATTTTCTGATGAAAATTGATATGCAAATATGCTTAATTTTTTCATACAAAACATAATTTCATGAGATCACCCTGTTAGTCAATAGAAGTTACTTGAATACATCATAAATGGCTTAGCCAATTAAGTTCAGTGATTGTGGTCCTATCAGCCAGTCAACAGCTAATGACACAGGGAGCAGGCCTACCAAGAATGCTGTGCGGGTGTAAGAAAGAAAGAGAGAAGAGACAGAGGAAAAACACTGAAAAAAGGGAGGAAAATGCAGAACAGAGAGACAGAAAAAAGAGGCATTCATAGAGAAGGATGCAATGTGGCATCGTCAGCAAGACAGAGCTGGCAAACACTCCCATCTCTCCACCCCCCGCTTCTGTCCAATCAGACACCGCGAATCAGAGAGCGCCTCCAACAGGCAGGGAGGACAAAGCACTGAGAGGAGCAGAGCGGCCTCAGGGGGAGGAGGGGTGACATTAACGCTTTTCTAAGGGAGAACAGAGTCGTCCGGTTCCACTCTAATCTCCTTGTAGCACTGAAAGGAGGGACTGGCTACCAGCACGGATTCATCAGTTTCATTTCAGATCACTAATCAGATCAATTAACAGGTTAATGAAGCATGAGAAAAAAGTGCTCAGAGTTTTCTCAAAGGAAAGAAAAGGGGGAAACTAAAACAAATCAATCCAAACACAATGCTGGGTCAAAGGTCATGCCTTCAGATCAAATCAGATGCTGGATGAAGAGAAAACTCAAACCAAATCAAACCCAGTCAGTGCTGAAATGGATGTGTATAGCAAAACAAGGGGTATATCTCCAGCATAACGGCTGTCAATCATAAATAACCTTCATTAACACATTTTGATCAGAGAGCCCAAATCATGAACGAACACTTACACGGAGCTGTAGTTTTGTATCTGAAATACACCATTCAAAATTATCATATTGATTGATTGTAATGCATCTTGGTTTCCACAAAAATATTAAGCAGCACAGCTGTTTCTAGCTTTGATTAAAAAAAATGTACTTCAAACCAATTAGCTAGTATAATGATTTCTAAAGGATCATGGCTGCTGAAAATTCAGTTTTGCCATCACAGGAATAAAATTAAATTTGAAAATATATTAAAATAGAAATCGGTTATTATACATTGTAACAAAACAGTTATTTGTAAGTGTAATAATATTTCACAATATTACAGTTTTTACTGTATATTTTAAATAGCCTTGTTGTGCATAAGAGACTTCTTTCAAAAACATTACAAATTTTATTGACACTAAACTTTGAAATAGTCATTTTTAATAGTACCTTTCCATCAAAACATATTGACAAAGTGGCAAAGTCAAGTCTGCCACATATTAACTAAAGATCTAAAAATGAATCTAAAGATGCATTTTCACAGCATGCATAACACATGGATGCAATATTTTGACATCCAATTCTTTACATCTACATTTTACAAGTGACGATTTCTGGTTAAACCCAGCCAATCTAGCTGATATATAACAAGTTGAAGAAATATTTTGACCTTACATGCGCTATTGCTGTTTGCACACATACAACAAGACTGTACCAGATCAAATTGGTTGCCAATCTAAATGAAAACGGAATAATAAACTATATAATTGGATACAAAACTTTTAAATTAGCAGCAATATGATATACAAGTTTCTTCTAAAGAGAATCTGGGCTCTTCTTTCAAAATCAGTTTGAAGGTTTATGAACCTTATTTTATGAATAAAGAAACATTATAGCAGATTTTAATGAGTTACAGGCAACACTGATAAGATTGACCATCCATCTTAATGTAATGATTTCCAAAACAATTCATCAGTCTATATTGATTGTGAAGCCGGAATATATCACCCTGAGCGCTATACAAGGTCATTCATGCCTATGTGTGCGGGTGGAGGGTTAAAGCAACTCATCTTTGTTAGTGTGGGAGGGTTAGGGGGGTGCAGGCAGGCAGATTGAGAGAGAGAGATTACTTACGTTAACCTCTGTGATGGCTATATCAACAACACTACCCACTACAATAAGGGCATCAAACGTGTTCCATGCATCAACAAAATAATGCTGGACGGAAAACAACAAATAAAAAAAACAAAAGAAATGAAAAAGAAAAGAAAAGGAGAGAGGAGAAAATAAGGAAGAAAACAGTTACACATGAACAATTAACTCACAGAAGACAAGGATAAATCATAAAATCAAATGACGGGTGTGAGGAAATCAAAACGAAATCAGAAAATCCCATGAAGACCCGGGACCTGTCATGCTCCACAGCAGCAGTCAAACATCCATCAAAACCACCCTGAAAAGAACGGCCAGGGGTCCTTGGTTAGTTCAGGTGTGACTGTTAGTTACAGCAAAACAACATACATCGCGGCCTGGAGGATGAAAAGAAGCGGTCGGTCTCTCTCTTTCACGGGGCCTACCGAAAAACTCTCCTGTACGAACAATTTTTCTCCTGCCCTAAATAACCCTCTCACTGCCAGAGGGCGACCTGCCACAGCAGCCATCTTGCCGTCGGAACAGGAAATGAAGAGTTGGAGGAGACAGCAGGAGCAGAGAATGGCAGGAAGCACAGGGGGAAATGAAAGACAGCAGAGATGGACAGGAGAGCAAAAGAGAGAAAGGGAGTTGGGAAAAGAGAGAGAGAGAGAGGTGGCGATGTACTTACGTTGATCTCACTCAGAATGACGTCTATAATGCTGCCAATTACGATGAGGAAGTCAAAAACATTCCAGGGGTCACTAAAGTAACCCTACACAGGACGAGGGGAAGGTGGGGGTGAGAGAGGGCAGTTAGAGAGGCAGAATTGACCATCACTAGTGCTGCCGTACCCATGATGCATGAGCACAGTCAACCCACAATGCATCTCGTTAGCCAATCACCATTCAGCACAACTATGGACTTTCAGGAAATTACGGATTAAATATGTCCATTTCAACAAGAAAACGCACTTTGATTTGTGTTGATGCTCTCGTTTACAAGGAAAATATGGTTTTCTGGGCTCTAGAGGAAGTCACTTTATCCTGTGAGCGGATAGCATCTCCATCTTTACGATATCTGATTTGTGCTTAATAGGGCAGGAAAACCTTTAATGGACTGGAAATGGCTGCCAAGTTATGCGAGAAATAAAACTCTTTAAACACTAACTGATGGAATTACGTCTTAAGGCAGGCGATGAAACTCATTTCTGAAGAAGAGCGAGAGAGAGACTGTCATTTTACGTTACATTCATTTCAGTCCTCATCTGGGGCAAAACTAGTGACTGTAGTAAAACATTTCAGGTCAAAGACAGGTTAAATAAGTGAGACGTGACATTTCTAAAGATAAGCAGAGTGTTATCCGCTGTAAACTGTGCATTTGATGACACAAACAAAAACCGAAATGGAAAACATTTAGCCTGGAGGACAACTGGACAGAGGGCCAAAGCAAAAGAAAAGAAAACCTGTGGTAACAGCACACGGCAAAAAAAAAAAAAAACACAATTCAAAGCACTGATAATAAAGTACTGTAACGTGGGACTTCAATTTTAAGAATAGCTTATAGTCTAATCATCTCAAATCTGATATTTTTTTTAATAATAATAAAATACAATTTCATTTTAAAGACTTAGAAGTTCCTGTACACAGATGTCTAATAATAGAATGATTTGGAATGAAAATCAGCTTTGCTCATATAATAAACATGCATGGCGTACCCTGGGTTTGAAGGCGATGAGTTTGAGGATCATTTCCACAGTGAAGAGGCCGGTGAACAACATATTGAGGATATTCATGGCTTTGCTGAAGGACTGAGATTGGCCATGATGCTGCAAACGCATAAATTAATCAAAAATATTAGATTTGTGTATTTGAGTATGTGTATTAGTTGAGCTAGTGAGCATACTGACCTGCATGGCCAGGCAGATGGTGTTGAGAAGGATGAGGGTGAACATCAGGTACTCAAAGTAGGTGGAGTTCACCACATACCACACCTTGTACTGATACGGGTTCTTGGGGATGTACCTGCGCAGGGGACGGGCCTTCAGGGCATATTCCACACACTGGCGCTGTACACACACAGAAACATATGGAGGTGGAATTAGAGTTAGACTTTTAAACGCTCTCTGTGTTCCTGTAGAGATATTGTCATCAGTCTACCTGGTTCTTGTCCAGCTCACAGTTTTTGTACTCTTGCTCTCCCTGCTCCTGAAATGTCACAATGACGAAACCTACGAATATGTTCATCATGAAGAAGGCGATGATGATGATGTAGATGATGAAGAATATAGAGATGATCACACGGTAGTTGTAGATTGGGCCAACATCTTCTGCATGGGAGTCGATGGCTCTGTAGAGGAGCCTGTGGGAGAACAAAGAGCTTCTTGTCAGTGTTTTGAAACACTGCTTTTAAAATTATTCATTAATTTATAGTAATATTTAAGGAGATTGTTTGATATTAGCTTTTAGAAATTGTTATTCATTCATTCAGAAGTTTCAGCAGGGATGCATTAAACTGATCAAAAGTGACAGTAAAGATACTTATGAATATATTTCATTTCAGACATTAATATATGAATATATGTATTTAAAGATTTCTGGGAAAAAAATGTATCACTGTTTCCACAAAAATATTTACAAGAAATGTTTCATGAGCACAAAATCAGCATATTAGAACTATTTTTGAAGGATTATGAGACACTAAAGACTGGAGTAATGATGCTGAAAAATCTGATTTGCCAAAAAAATATATATTTTAAATTATTAAATGAATAAAACAGTTTCGTTAAAATTGTAATATGTTTTCACCTTAGAGACTTATTTTAAAATAATAAAAAATCATAACTTTAAACCTATGAAACTTATGTGTAAGAAGAAGTATGTGTGTGAGCAAGTGTGAGTGTGTTTGTGTATCGCACCCTGGCCAACCCTCAAAAGTGGACACGGCAAACAGAGCCATCATGCCCTGCAGGACATCATCAAAGTTGAAGTCACTGTTCTCCCATGAACGCTGTGCTTTCTCTGGCTTCCCAACATTCCCGTGTTTGTATAATATATAGAACCCCCTGTAATACACACACAGAGTGCACACATATACATACGAACAAGCTGTTTTTTCCCGTAAATGTTACTGTAAACTTTGTTTCCCAAAGACAAAGGGACGTTACCGGCATTCGGTCTGTGTCTGTTTAGAGGTGTCTGTGCAGTAGGAGAATTTGCCCTTGAAAACAAACATCAGTTTACACACATGAACATTTCACAACACAAATGTCCCAACAGCACATACAACAGAACCGGACTAAAAATCCCATTCATTTTCTCAATAGAGAAGTAGATTTTTAGCAGCAATGTATAACCCGGTCACTGTTTTGCTCTTTTAAGTAAGCATTGTGAGACAGCACAACTTACCTTGAAAAGTTGAACACCAATACAGGCAAACATGAACTGCAGCAAAGTGGTGACGATAACGATGTTCCCGATGGTACGGATGGCTACAAACACACACTGGACCACATGCTGTGGACGCAAACAAAACTCTCAATTAAAATAAATGCTCAGCGCATCCAGTACACTGAATGGAAAGAGTAGGTCAGAGTCATCTGAACAGATTTTTGTGGGATTTTTTTGTGAATGAGAGACTCACTTTGAGGCCCTTGGCTCTGTTGATTGCTCTCAGGGGCCTCAACACCCTCAGCACTCTGAGAATCTTCACTACATTAATGGCACTTGACCTGTGAATCACAGCACAGTTTGGCACCACCAATCAGAACGGCTAATTACTGATCACGTGACAACACTATAAAGAGAAGAAGATGCTCACGGACAGCAGTGGAGTTTGGATACATTTGATTAAACGCACTAATGAAATCAAAAAAATGTATGTTGGCACCAAAGACTTTTAAAACCGTTTTATTATGATAAATAAATATATATTCTTATTCTTATTATTAACAGACAGGATCTTAGTATTATTTACAATACTATTAGAGTCTTTATTATATTTTGAATTACCCATTTAGCTTTAATTTTTATATTGTCCATTTCCCAATTTTACTTATCGTTTGACAGCTTTTAGGTCATTTTGTTATGTGCTTTAAATTATTGTCAATATTTGTATTAAGAAAATTATAATTATAAAAATTTAATATTGTTTTTCGTTAATATTTAAATATATATATTATATAGTTATTACCCACACCCACCCACCCCCACACACACTATATATATATATATATTTTTTTTTTATATATATATATATATATATTAGATATATATTATAAAACGAATACTTTTTATTTTATTTTATTTTGCTTTTTAATAGTTTTAGTTGTAGTTAACAATAACAACACTGAATTGGTGGACATAAATAGCATTTGATTGGACATTGGTATTAAAAAGAGTGACATTGAATATGTTATTTGTGACATGAGAAGCAGTAGTGCTAGTTAGTTTGTCAGTTAGTTTGGCAAAAGATACTTACTGAATTCCAGAGGAGATCAGAGACACACTGACCACCACCAGATCCAAAATATTAAAATAATTCCGACAAAATGAACCCTTATGTAGGAATGCTCCATACGCTGTCATCTGAGAGGAACAGTGGACAAATGGAGAGTCAGTGAGGAATTAGAGTATGAAAAAACACATAGAAGGCTGTAGTAGGAAATATATTATTAGCATGAAATGAACTGGGACACTTGTACCTTTAAAATGTAAATTTACCTTTAATATGATCTCTATGGTGAAGATTCCTGTAAACACATAATCTGCATAGCCTAGAATCTAGCAGAGAAAAAGAAAGACATGCACATATCAAAGCCTCATAACAGCAGTACTACAAAAGTGATGTACATGTCAGTGTGTGTCTGTGTGTACCTGATTCCTGAATGAGTCATTATTCACTGGGTCCTCCGCTGCCAGTGAAATACTGCTCAGCAGTATAAAGAACAGGATTAAATTGGTGAAGATGTTGTGGTTTACAATCTTATGACACAAAACCCTGAACCTACAGAAGAGACAGAGCGGAAAAAATGGGTTTGAGAGACTGATGTGGAAATCAAGGTCTATAAGTGTGTATGTGGTTTTCATACTTGTTAGTGGCGCTGAAAATAAAGAAAGCTTTGGCTTCTGGCATGGGGACAGCTTTCTCCTTCAGCTGAATGTCGGAGAGTGGACGTGGACGAGGACCTACTGGCATCTCTGGCTCCTCATCATCCTCCTCTCCTGCTGAAAAGAACAAACAAGAGAGACTTTTCGGAAAGAATTCCACGCATCATCCCTCAACATTTCCACGCATTACTGTAAAAAAAAAACGTGAAGATGACACAGACCAGGAAATGTGTTGAACTTGGGGGAAATCAACAAGAGTAAAAAGAAGGATCTTTGCTCAACCGAAAAACAATCCACATGGAGTGCTCCCAGAGCTGAATAAAACAGGCCTGGGCTCTTCTGTGGAATTGCTTTCGACTGTTTCTTCAGTTTTTTAATGAAAAGGCAGCATTTTTTTTAACACTTTCTCTTAACACACCTGGGAAATCGTTCACAGGATATGGATTCTTCTCCTCATTCTCCTCCCCCGTGTACTCATCTATGTTGATCTAAAATCAGAAGGCAAACAATAAAAAGCCATTTTAAAATATTTTTATAATATTATACATTTTTAATAATTAAAAAAATATTTATTTATAAGGTAATTAAAAAGATTAATTCATTATTACAAACAAACAGTTTGCATCTGTAGATGTCTATGTATTTGTGTCTGTGGTCTATATGTAATTTTTGTAATTACAGAAAACAATATTTTAAATATTAGTGTCTTTTATCATGTTTTTGTTGCCACTCCATGCTGTGCAGCTCATTTGCATTTAAAGAGACATGCACGAAAACAGTGTGTTTCTGCTTCCACTCAAAATGAAATAATAAATGATCTGTGGGGTATTTTGACATATTCTGGGGACACCTGAGATTTATATTACATCTTGTAAAAAGGGGCATAATAATCCCTTTAATCTGTGTTTCTATGTGGCCTCTTGAAAGTAACCTTAGTGGCAGTTGGCGTATCTCCATCAGAAGTGATGGATTTTAGTTCAATCTTTTCCTCTTTCTTTTCATCCTCCAGAGGTGGTTTCTCAGAGTCCTGACGCTTCTCTGGACTGGCCGTTCTGTAAGACAGAAATTGCGTCATAAATGTGTGCGAGTGCAGCTTTACGGTTCCACAAAGCACCTGTATTTACAGCTCTTCAGAGGGGCAAAAACACTTCTGTAAAATTAAACTTAATTTTCTCAATGGTAAATTAATGAAGTCATAACCGATACACTTAATGAGCTCATTAAGCAGGGGACAGGAAATCTTCATAGGAAGGTTTTACAGGCCCTCAGACCATCTCAAAGCATTGCACTCATGTGAACTGTGAGTCACTGTACCTGGCTAGCTTCTTCCTCTCTTTCTCCTCCTCTTCCTCTTTCTGCGCTGATGTCAGACTCTCGGCGTCTGCCAGGTTGTCCACGGCAATGGCCAAGAAGACATTCAGGAGGATGTCTGTTTAGAGTTCAGGAGCGTTTTGATCAGTTTTATAATCAATACTTTTATTTTGTGTCACATCGTTGTGTTAAACAAGTTTTCTTTAGGATACAGTTTCCGCAGATGAAGAGGATGATGAAATAAATGCAGACAAGCATGCCAGGAAAGGAGGGTCCACCGTACGCCATGATCCCATCATACATCACAGAGTTCCAGTCCTCTCCGGTCAAAATCTACAATCACAAAATCAAACATGGGTCAGGTTTGAAGACGCATGAAAAGTGTGTCCTGTGGTTCAGACTGTGGCAGAACCTGAAAGACGGTGAGGAGAGACTGGGGGAAGTTATCGAAGGTGCTGCGGCGCGTCTCATCAAAGTTGAACTTGCCACCAAAGAGCTGCATTCCGAGCAGACTGAAGATGATGATGAACAGGAAGAGCAGCAGAAGCAGGGATGCGATAGAACGCACCGAGTTCAGCAGAGATGCCACCAGATTACTGAGAGAGTTCCAGTACCTGAGAGAGACCAGTCAGCATTAATAACAAAGTCACACCCCACAGTTAACAAAACACATGTCTTTAAAGGGATAGTTCACCCATAAAATTCTATCTATAAGTTTTCTTTGCACACAAAAACATTTACAATAACATTACGGTTGAACCCCTGATGTCACATGGACTATTTTATCAATGTCCTTGTTAAGTTTCTGTGCTTTGATCGCGTTAGGACCCTTGCTGTCTATTGGCGGGTCAGAGAGCTCTTGGATTTTATCAAAAATATCTTAATTTGTGTTCCGAAGATGAATGAAGGTCTACCGGTTTTGTAACGACATGAGGGTGAGTAATTAATGACAGAATTTTCCTCCTTTTTGGGTGAACTAACCCTTTAACACATACCTGGTGATCTTGAAGATGCGGAGCAGACGTACACAGCGCAGCACAGAGATGCCGAGGGGTGACATGATCTTGATTTCCACCAGGATAGTCTCCAGAATTCCACCGCACACCACAAAACTGTCAAAGCGGTTAAAAAGGGAGACGAAATAGGCCTGTAGGCCCAGGCTGTACATCTTCAGCAGCATCTCACCAGTAAAAAGAGCCAGCAACACCTTATTGGCGATTTCTGTAAACACAGACACAACACATCCATTCACTATGAGATTTATTTTGAATACAGAGACACAGAAAAGAAATTAATACTTTAATTAGTACTTAAAATAATCAAACGTGACAGTAAAGGCATTTATAAAGTTACAAAAGATATATGTTTCAAATAAATATAAAGGTAGTTTTCACCCCCCAAATTAAAATCTGTCATCATTTACTCACCCTCATGTTGTTCCAAACCTGTATGAGTTGCTTTCTTATGTTGAACAAAAAAGAAGATATTTTGAAGATTGCTGGTAATCAAACAGTTGGTGGTTGCCATTGACTTCCATAGTAGGAAAAAAAAATACTATGGAAGTCAAAGGCAACCACCAACTGTTTGATTACCAGCAATCTCAAATATCTACTTCTATGTTCAGCAGAAGTTCATACAGGTTTGGAACAACTTGAGGTGAGTAAATGATGACAGAATTTTCATTTTTTGGGTGAACTATCCTTTAAACCTCACAACTGTTTTCACAATGGCAATAATATAATATAATATGAAATATTTCTTGAGCACCAAATCAGCATATTAGAATGATTTCTGAAGGATCATGTGACACTGAAGACTGGAGTAATGGCTGCTGAAAAATCAGCTTTGCCATCACAGGAATCAATAACATTTTAAAATATTTTAAAATAGAAAAAACAGTTTTTCAATGCAATACAATATTACAGCTTTCAGTTAAAAAGCGATTATTAAAAAATTAAAAAATAAAATAATATAGTGTGACATCACACAGAATAATAACTGCATAATTTACTAAAATAGCTAAAGTAGTTATTAACAGAGCTTCCTCGGTTGTCTAAGTTCCTTAGTGTAGACAAATCAAACCAAGGTTCTGATATCAATTACGTAACAACATTAGATGGGGTTTTTTGAGATGGGATGGTCACTGCTGAGCTCTGAGAGACACAAGATATGGGAGACATAAAAGTAGCTTCGCCAAAGACAACTAATCAAAATATAAAGTACATCACACATACACTTTTATAAATATTTGACTGCTCAAGGCTGCATTGTTATATATTTCAGTAGCAAAATTATTGTATATTGAAATATATACGATATTGTAGAGTTGAGTACCTTGCACATTGGTGAGCCATTCTGGCTGCTGGTGGTGCTCAGAGGCAATGGTAAGTGTGTTCAAAAATACCAGGAAAATCACCAGCCAGTAGAACACATTTGACTTCACTGCTGCACGGCACGTGCGCCGACATAACCGATTCCATCGGCGTGAATATCGACTGCAAAACAAAGATAGAGAAACAGAGAGAGAAATAGAATATAAAACATTCCAAATTCAAAGTCTGTACAATCTGACCCCATTCTTACCAGCCGGGATAAATATCCTTTCAGTATTCACTAAATGCACTTTCTGGAAACATAACAACTATGTGTGTTTGTACTGGCAGTGATTGAAAATGCTGCTGCTCTCAATTCTTTTGGCGTCTGTAGCAAACAAATCTAACCTGAATAACACTGGCAGTCTGAACTTGTTAATGGATGTTCAGCCACTGATCAGAGGGCAACCGTGATGAACAAAACACAACACTGGCATTGAACCACAACAAACACCACACACATACATTATATATATATATATATATAGTATATATATATATATATATTTAATATAATTTATATATGGAAGAGCATTAAGAAAGGCAACCTCGCCTTCAGACGGTATGTAATGTACTAACCTGAATTTGGATTTGGAGATCCTATTTCTGGAATGGAAAACAGAATGTATTATACATACAGAACAGACACAACATTATGAAGGACAGTGTTTCCACAAAGACAGCAGAACTGGGAGGGCAATCAGGTGGGCCTGATCATACATCATCACTACTTCAGAGCGCCCCCATGATGATGAGCAGGAGCAACTGAGTGCCACCCACATATGATAGACAGATAGATAGATAGATAGATAGATAGATAGATAGATAGAAACATCACACAGTGTGTTGCATTGCCTTGACAAATGTTGTTTTCAGCAAAGACTCATCATTTACAGTGATACATTTTTGTTACATTCAACTTGTGGTATGTAAATTAAACCGTTCTTATGATTTAACTGTGCACAGATTTTTAATATCCGTGGGAATGTTTATATATAATTACTTTTATGGCTGTGTATTGCATAAATGTTCCTGTCTGTGTTTGTGACATAAAACACTGATCACTAACAGGGCAGATCAGCTGGAAAACAGAAGACAGCAACAGATGCACAGAGAGAAAAAAAAAAACGACACTGAAGATCATGGGAGCGCCAGGAGCCGCCCACTGAGCCCTGCTGACCTCGCCTACCAGCAAACCATTTAAAACTAGCTCTCAACCTTACATCTATGTAAACGTTTGAATACTGAAAAGAGTATGTCTGAAGAGAATTAAGCATGGAGGGAAATAAAAATTAAGTAATTGAGGAATTAGAGGAGAAGAGATGATCAGGAAGGAGAACAGAAGGAGGAGGAGAAAAGAGGAGGAACGGGATGCTGTGGGGACTTACGCAATGCGAGTACAGCAGGTCTCTCCCTCCATGTCTCCAGCTGGAGCATTATCAGTGTTCACTGACTCATTTTCACTGGCCGGCATACTCACTGCATGAGAGAGAGAGAGAGGGAAAGAGAGGGAGAGAGAGAGTGTGATGAATTACCAGTAAAAGAAGATACTCATTGCTCATCAAAGGCTGGTTTCACACACGCACACAAGAAACTGACTTTCAACCTCTAACTTACTTGAGCACACTGACAGCAGAAATGACCAGGGTTCAAAATCAACACTTACCAATTGACAAATGCAGGTAAAAACTGGCCTTGAGAGGTAAGTAAAATGTAGTTTAACATAATGCATATAACATAACACATAAGTCTAACCATATAATAATCTGAACCTTACTAAGCGAGGTGACAGTTAACTAAAGAAAACATATCTGCCATGACTTCTGCATTTATCTAAGGTGCCTATAGTTTTTTACATATGTAAAATATTCCTCACAGCAAGCCACCAAAAATAACACATTAGGAACCAAATTACAGTGTTTGTTCACAATGTTTGTGACAGGTGCAGTTTTACTGAGAAACAGATTAGATTGTTTTGTATATGATGCTTCAAGAAACACAAAGCTGTTTGTCACTAATAAAAAAAAGCCTAAATGATAAATTCAGCTGTTAAAAGCTGTCAAAAGTATAATAAAGTCATAATATAAAAACATAAAACGTGCTAAATTATACCTGTTAAACAGGTAGAAAGAAAAAAGAGATAGAATAAATAACATATGTAAAGAAAGTTGTTACTGAGCCAGTTCTTATTAAATAGACTCAGCAGTCTTGATGACAGCCAGCATATCCATGCTCAGATGTGACCTTTAATGTTTAATATGGACCATATGTGAGATTGTCTGCCCCAAAAAGTGTTTGAAAAGAATCAAATACCACATTTCTTCAACACACACATATACTGTGTGTCATGGGTGTTAAGTCTGTGAATCGATCTTAAATTAAACTAGACCTCAAACCAACAGAATTATAAAACACAATGATTTGGATGGGTTCATTCAGATTTCATAACAAAACCAAAGTTGGACAAACTTACCCAAATACATCATGTAAAAGACTCAAAATAATGCTAATCTACCAATCAGCATGCAGGCCTACAATTCCATCTCATTAACATGCACAGGGGGGCGGGGTCAAGCAGGGTCTCTAAATTCCATGCTGCATTTTCATTGGCTCTGATCTTTTCCCCCAATTCTATTTCTTAAAAAAAAAAAAAACACAATCATCCAGACTACACCACCCTTGGAAATGGGATTATGGGATTATGTTTGATCGGATATTTCTGAGACAGTTTTACAGATGTCGAACAGTGACATTACATCATCAGTATGCTGATGATGTATTGTGAAAATTGATGCGTTTAAAATGAAATGAATATTACTCTTGTAATTTTTAATTAAGGTAAAATACATAACGTAAACACTCTAAACAAATCTGAAGTAGATGGGAGTAAAGCAACATAAGTCAGGAGAAATATGTCCATAATACTTTGCAAACTATTTCTATTAACATCTCACAATGGCTGTTAAAGAGAAATCACAACCTCATAGTCAGAACCATCTGAACCGTGGTGTGCAAAGCAGAACTGTTTCTATCTAGGCATCACATGCAGATCACATTGGAACAGGATCCTGATGTGTGACTAAAATTTACTACAAAGCACCAGATTCTGATTCAAATACCTGGAGAAAAAAACGACATGCTAAAAGTCCAGATATTTCAAACAGAAAAACTTATACCATCCCAAAAGAGCAGTGAGTCTAAATTCCAAACCTCTCAGATTTTCATGCTTATCATCATTCAGAAATGTAAAATACGGAGAACTAAGCAGGGAGACCCCATCGCCCTCTGTACCCAGATTGACCTGTCTGGGTGGGGAAGGATGGGTTGGGGGTCAGTATAAAGGTCTTGTTGCACTTTTCCCATGCAAACGCAAAAGTAAACCGTGATTGCTATTGAGACGCACACGCCTTACGAAGCAGAGCTGCTTTTTTCTTCACCGCTCCACGGATGTACTGTAAACGATGAGTCTTCCCTGAAAACAACAGAGCGAGACTCAAACAGTCAGAGACAAACACAGTCAGACAGAAAAAGATGCCACCAGCCCTCTCTGTCCCGAATATTTACAGCTAAAAAAAGGCGGTCATAAAAAAACTCAAGACACTTGGCACAAAACACTTAACATTAAACATCACTGTTAATACAAAAAATACAAATAATCTGAGGTGCAGTTCTATTTTGTGCCACTAGATGTGCGTCAGCATGTGGACTGCAGTATATCTCTATATATTGTCTGTGTGTGAAAGCGTTTTCCCATCTGATCTCAGTTAGGGGCTGGACTGACAATACACAATCTCAGGCTCTGAAATACCAGAGTCAAAAATAAATCCAAATACACACACACACACACACACACACACACACACACACAAAAGTCTCTATATATACTGTATATCCCTGAAGGGACTTCCCATTCATATTTATTATTCTTAATATAAACAAATTATACAACCCTAAGCCTAAAACTGGCATTTTAAACATCTTTTTCTATCTACTGCAGATTACTGTCTAGACGTTTTGTGAACCTTTTGTCCCCCACAAGGACGTTTGGTCTGCTTCTGCTTGCTTCTAAAAATTGTATTCCTAATATGAAGAAAAATATGTATTCCCAAAACCTGCCCAAATACAAACACAAACACATTCATCTTTTCATTCAAGTTTTGGATTGTGGTGAGTTTCTGATGGAGAACTCTCATTTGCAACTGAAACAATCCATAACATATCTGAATATTGTGTATACAGTAATATGAGCTAATAATTACATCTGTCACAGCAAGCAAGAAGTTTTTGGAGCATGTTGGCAGCCAACCTCACAATCAATATTTAAGGTGAGTTGCTGTTTATTTTCAAATAGAAAATGGATACAGTTTCCGTAATGACAATAAATATCATATATGGGCATGTCAAACTAGCTAATAGACAATTTTTTTTGTTGTTGTTGAATTTTACCCTTATGTAGAAACTGAACATCAGGATATCAGGCCTTGATCATGCTTGAAGGGCCAGAGATAAAAGAGACAATATCTCATGTCAGTATTTATAGATCTGGAAGTATTTTCAGACTAAGTATAAATTAAAACAACAGCAGAGTTTAAAACTGTAACTCCTAAAAGGTACCATTTCAATGTCCTCATTTGCATTTAAAACCAAAACCAACGCTTTTGCAAGACGTCTCAGATAAAAAACTCAGAGCAGATCAATTTGCCCCACCCTGGTGCTTCCCTGCTTCATACTTACGATTTCTAGGCTTGTCGTCGTCCAGTCCCTCATCGTC
Organism: Sinocyclocheilus anophthalmus; assembly: GCA_018155175.1. Lineage (NCBI taxonomy): Eukaryota > Metazoa > Chordata > Actinopteri > Cypriniformes > Cyprinidae > Sinocyclocheilus > Sinocyclocheilus anophthalmus. Next base: position 72,524 of record JADLZN010010198.1, on the reverse strand, counting down.
GTTCTCAGGGTCGATATCCTCCGCCTGCGTGATCCAGTCCAGGTAGCCCTTCAGATCTTCCTCCAGCTGCTGCTTCTCACGGAGCTTCTGGAAATCGCCGCGAGCTTTGGCCTTTTCTCGCTCTTTAGAGAACTCTCTGAGAAACGGAAAGAGAGTGACTTCCACTAAATATCCATCCCGTAAAATAAACAGACTGAAATTCAATTCAAAAATATTTTAAAAGTGCAATTAAATATTAAAAATACTTCTGTTAGGACACATACACTACACAACTGTTCAAAAGTTTTTTATGCTCACCAAGGCTGCATTTCGTAAATTTAGTCAAAAATACAGCAAAAAATTGAAATATTGTTAAATGCTGTAATAATTATGTTGTGCGTGTGTGGTGTATATATATATTAATATATAGATATATAGATATATATATTACACATACTGTAATATAGATGTGTGTGTGTATATATATACACACATACAAATGTCAAAAATCTCGCTGACCCCAAACTTTTGTACAGCACTGTGTTTCTTGCAATAAACAGAGCAAGATATTCACTCACAACAAGACCATGAATGTGTATTTAAGGGGAAAAGGGAAACAAAACACCTTTGACCCTTGTTTGTACAGCCTTTTTTTAAACACAAAAAAGATGATAAGGAAGATAACAGATCTCTCTCACACACACTCCCTCCAAACGATAAAAACTGAGTTAGAAATAAAGAAGACGGAGAGAGAATGAATGAGTGTCCCTTACCCGCTTAAAACCCCAAGAACCAAATTAAGAACAAAAAAGGAGCCAATGATGATTAAAGTGACAAAATAAAGCCATGGCCAGGAATTCCCTACAGCATCATTCACCTGGGAATGGAGGGAAGGATGGAGTATGGGGGGAGAGAGGGATGGATGGAGGGGTACAGTTGAAGAGGGATGAATGAATGATTAGTATGTGTCTGCTGGACATGGGCAGTTCTACATAACCCCTCTCTGGCTCGCTTAATCCCAGTGCTTTGAGAAAGAAAATGTGTTTGATCAGAGTTCAGTCAGAGCTTGTTCTATTGTCCAAAAAACCACACACACACACACACACACACACACTTTCAGCACACAATGCTTACCCGCTCAACACACCCAGAACCAGATTTAGAACGAAAAAGGATCCAAAGATGACCAGACTGACAAAATAGACCCACGGAAGCTCATAACCCATGGCATCCTGCATCTGAGATGAGGAGGGGACAGTTAGAAAAAAGAAAGAAGTGCGGAGCGGAGAGGAGAGGAAGACAGTCAGCGGAAACGAGTGCAGTGAACAGCACATGCTGGTCCCTCAGAAACCCAGAACATCAAGAAAACCCATGAAGCATAGAGCAAATTCAACAGAGAGAAAGACAGAGAGAGAGAGAGAGACGTTCAGCTGAGTCTGTTTGACTGCTTTAAAAAAAATGGTCATCAGGATAAACCGTCAATCACTTTAAGTATCTGGAAGAGTGCAGAGGACTGAGATACAGATGATAAAGATGGGCTGTAGAGAGCAGCAGTGATCACACACACAGGGCTCAACAGGATTTTTTCTGTTAGTGAGTCGGGTCAATAGTTCTGGTTTTTACAAACATTTTCAGTGGCTCCACCATATTAGAATGTTCAATGTTTGTGCTAGAAATATTTATATTTGTCTTATTTACAACTTTTTAATTCAATAAAAGTATTAAAATTCTACACTATATTAAACACGTTTCGCTAGAAATTATGCTCATTGAATCAAATATGGTTTGTAGTTTTTCAGCACAATTTTTACTAGGCTGTCAATGAATAATCGCTACAAAATAAACTCTTGTGTTTACCAAATATCATGGGTGTACTGTGTCTTTATTATGTATAAAAAAAATCCACACACCCATGTATACATTGTAACATATTTTATATGTAATAAAGTTATATACTTTTTTATATTAAATATATTTATATATAAGAATATAATGTATATACATGTAAATATTTTCATAATATATACTGTATATGTGTGTATTTTTATATAAATAATAAATACACACAGTACAGACATATATTATGTAAACAAACTTTTATTTTGGATGCAATTAATCGTGATTAATCACTTGACAGCCCTACTTTTTACTGATGTTTTACAAGTAATTTCTGCTAATTAAAAACATAATCACAGTGAAGAATCAGCAGAATATTTTCCATGTAAAACATATCACAAAAATCCAAAGGTTTAAGTCTGCTAGGTATAAAAATGGATGTACAAAATCAATGAATGTCAAATTTTCAGTGGCAACGCAGTACTGGCCCGGGCCAGTGACTCGTACGTATTGTGTTATGAGCCGTAACATACACACCACTCACCTAGTCATAAAAATACATATAAACAAAATAAATAAACGAATAAATAAAAATCGCAAAAGTGGATGTGGATTCCTAATAGAATTTCCATTTTAATTTGGAATGAAGATCCTATTAAATAATCTGAAACTCAACATTTTTTTTAATTCTTTTTTGATTTTTACAGTTCAGGATTACAGGATTTGTTCCAAATTAGGAAAGAAATTCCCATTTTTAACTAAAGACACTGGGAGATACTCATAACCCTACCTCATTCATGTGTCTTTTCTCAGTAAAGAGACCATGTGTGCTTATACAGTCATTAGGTGTAGTGTGTCGTTATTGGAGCAGACTCACCCAGTACAGGACGTCAGTCCAGCCCTCCATCGTGATGCACTGAAACACAGTCAGCATGGCAAATGCAAAGTTATCAAAGTTCGTGATTCCATCATTTGGGCCCTCCCATCCCATCATGCACTGCGTTACGTTGGCCGGGGTGCAATGTCGTCCATGGGCCGAGTTTGGGGCACAAGGGGCTGGCTTCTCTTCAGATATAGGACCTGAAAGAAAACAGGATTCTGTCAGTTGATCTGGAGCCAATGACTAGAACAAGGAAGGAACAAATACTCCTAAAATCCTGACCTTTGTGTCCATCTTTGAAGAAAAAACAGGTTCTGTGCATCTTGCCCATGAAGAGCTCGAGGCCAATGATGGCATAAATGATGATGACGAACAGAACGAGCAGAGCGATGTGCAGGAGGGGAACCATGGCTTTAATGATGGAGTTCAGCACCACCTGTAAACCTGCAAGCACACAGGAAAGGAATCTGAAAAATACAGTAGATAATCACTTTTCTCATGGAGTGTTTTCTTTGTTTTGTGAGTGAAGCATTTATATTCTAACTGTTTATACTCAGAATATTATCGATAATAAAATGATAATGTGCAGTCAGCTAATCATGATCCCATTGTGAAGCCAAAACAGCTGAAAAAAAAGGTCAATTACAGTATACAGTTTAAAAGTCATTATACTTAGGTGTTGAAAAAATTATCAGAAAGAAAATGGTTTTGCCAACACAACAATAAAATCTGTGCCTACACATGCTGATAAGAATGGCTTAATAGAGTTTTGACTTCTGGATTTCTGGGTTGTGATTACTGATTCTCGAATCGTTTCAGATCCTCCTACAGGAAGGAAATGAAAATTTATTTAAATTCATGTTTTCTCAGTTGTTCAGGCGGGCAGGCAGTTCCTGGACTGCATGTACGCCTACTCAACAGTCATCAGATGAGCGTGCGTGTGTGTGTGTGTGTGTGTGTGTGTGTGTGTGTGTGTGTGTGTACTCACTAGGTACTCCAGATACGAGTCTCAGAGGTCTTAACACTCTAAAAAGGCTCGGCGCGAGCTATTTACATCAAACCCTGGCAGCTGCTTCCCATTGAAGTCCTTCAACATCCTCCGGCCCCTTTAGTGGCCTGCTCTAATATTGCACTGAAGAGCCTGAAAGAGAGATAGAAAGAGGACGTTATCGACTCATTATCATTTTACATTTCAGGTTAAAACACATTTTAACTAAGCAGTCTTGACTTTTCCCTGGATGCAGCAAATGCAAATCATGGGAAAAAAGCTTTTAAACATAGTTTTTTTTTTGGTTGTAATTTACAATTCATTTATTTTGAAAATTAACACTACTTTGAAACACTACCATGCAACATTTACATACCATACCAACCAATACCATGCACATTTAAATTATATTTGAAAATAACAATCAAATAAAATATTCTAGTCTCTTTAGCCATTTAGTTATATTAATTATTTAATACAAATAAATAAAATAAAGACTAAGTGAATAAATAATTATATCTTTTGAGCCTCTTTAGGCTAATCTTTTAAGACAGTTCATTTATTTTTTATAATTTATTTTTAATTTTGATATATTTTGAATTTAATAAATCATTCTATGTGTCATGAACATAATTTCATATTTAAAACATTACATTTCATAACACTTCTGGTTACACTTTATTTTAAGCTGTCCTTGTTACAGTGTTATTATTTTAAGTACTGATTAATATTAATTAACTACATGTACTTACTATATGGTTAGGGATAGGATTAAGGCACATGTTCCTATGTCTGAGTGGTTACTGCAGGTTACACAGAGAGCTTGTACTCACCCAACCACCACAATGATGAAATCCAACAAGTTCCAGCCGTTCCGCAGGTATGCATTAGGGTGACACAGCAGCCCGTATGCAATAACTTTCAGAAATGCTTCCACTGTAAAAATTATCAGAAAGAGATACTCCACCCGTTCCTAGACAGACAAAACAGAGACAAAGAGGATATTAGTTCTCTAATTGCATCAGATCTAATATCTTTAAGCATAAAGCTGCTCGAAGCTCTGAACCAACAACCAAGAAAATGGACTGAGCCATTTGTCTGGATGACATTTTATTACAGATCAGGCCTATCAGAAAAGAACAGATACCACACACACAAACACACAGAATGTTGGTGCACCAGAGACACTGTGTTCGAGCGGATTATAGAGCAGAAATGTTGCGTCTGTAAATGCCAGATGAATTTCAAAGTCTTTGCTGACTGTCTCACAACTTTCCTGTGAGGATCAAAGCACAGACATTCATCTCCACATGACGAAAAGTGATATCAGACCCGATTTGTTTTAACTAGCTGTCAATTGATTTAAAAAATGGAATAAAATAATTGCATGATTAATCAAATTGACTGCATATCAGTAGTTGCTGAAAAAAATCAGCTCAAATGAAAACATTCAAATACATTAAAATATATGATATTCTTGTGGCAGATTAAATCACTAAAGAGACAAAGTAGCTATAATAATATAAAAATAAGATTTATAATATAAGAGACTATAATAACTGATATCTTCTTTCCATAAGTCAATGTATCACATTGAATGTGTTTTTATTCTTGATAAATGCCTTTAAAGAGACAACAGTTTATAAATGACATTCTTACCATTACACATTCAATGGGAAACCAAAAAAAAGTCAAATTTTCAGCAGGTCCTAGAGACTGTATCTTAAGATTAAAGTCAAAAAAAACAAAATAGTTGATTTACACAGGTAAGGGAGAGCCATTAACTTTGGAAATTACCATAATAGCACACTGTAGCTGAGGGTTTTATTACACATACAAAAAATTCTGCTGCCAATTTCCTTTTTGGAGAGGATACTGAAATGAACACTGTGATAAGCCTTATTTTTAAGTAACTAGTCAATTTATTACTTTAATGCATGTAGATGCTACCGAATTCACTGCAGAACTGTGTCTGGTCCAATAAATGTGTTACTATGTACAAATTTCACAATTTACATGAACAAATAGATTTAAAAATATATAATTAATTCTGACATAAATACATATAATTTTAAATATAATATATGTAAGTTCTAATATAAATATAACAAGTACTTATATATCCATTTCAAATCTAGTTTGTGTTCTCACAAGCAAAAGGCTAGCACATAAGAATCATGAACAACATGAAGGTGAGTAAATTATATTCTTTTGGGGGTGAATTACTCATTAAACAGGTGTTTTGTTTATGTGGAACCACATTATAAATCAAGCTGCTTTAAAAACAGGGTTAAATGATGCTGTTATCACCTACTTTACTGTAGACTAAACTCTGAGATCTGGAATCAATCCGAGGCTCTTAAATTAATTAAGCTCAATTACTGACAAGAGCCCTCGGTCATCAGCGCAATCAACAGTCAAAAAAAAAAGCAAGCACAAAATCCACAATGCAATCGTCACTATACAAACACTATCAGATTCGCACACATACACACCCACACACACACCTACACAAACACCACACACACACACACACACACACACACACAGAACATCTAACAATTACATTGAAAAATATGAATCTATTGTATTAGATTTAATTATGGATTCATTTTGATGTCCTGTCCTCATATTCCCTCAGTGTTTTACAATGTGATTGGATAAGACATTAAAAAACAACATTGGCAGTCTAACATACAGTCCTGCTTGACTTCACCTCTTTTCTTCTGATTTGCTGCGTGTGTGGATGTAGGAGGTCAGAGGTCGTGGGAGCTGCTCTGAGACGGTCTAGTCCCCTGAGAGTCATTTGGGTTTAGAGAGCAAAATAAGGGCTTCAGCTTTGCTCACTGAGAGAGACGGAAATATTCCCATGGCTCGGTCTGTCAACAGTCACTTACGCAATACATTAGCTGCAGGGATCGTCAACCTGTTCTCAAATAGTGCATGGGTCTTCGCAACCCAAGTTTAGGCCCATGAGTTTTGGGTCACCAGCCCGGATCCATTCAAAAAACAAAACCTGAAACCTGCCACAATCCTCTTATTTCCTGCACATCTGTGGCAAAACGGTTCTGTAGAAGAAAATTAAGAGGAATAAGGCTTGTCTCTAACTAAAGACTTGCTTGTGCACTCATGAGAAATCTTTTATCTTTTAAAATAAAGTGAAAACTTTTAAAACATCCTGTAACTTTCAGAATTCAAAACTTTCCAGTACATCTCAGACCAAAGAAACCATTTATGTAGCTAAGCTACAGAAAACAACTCAAACCTTTCCAAAATCAATAAGGAAATCAATTGCTTATCTCACATGCAAAAAGAACTGTACATAAATCATGAAAAATAAAATTATGGGTGCTTTTTAGCGTGTAAAAATTTATTATCATTATGTGGACCTCAGGGCAAAAAAAATAATGAATTAAATAAATACAAAAATGTATATTAGACCCATTTTAAACAAAGTATCACTTACTGCAGGGGTCCAATATTCTCTGCAAAACTTTTCTCAGCACGAGCTGCCTTATATTTGCTAAACACATCTGTATCAGTTCATCAGGGGACAATAACACGCATATCATATCATAATAGTTCCATATCTAATCCTTGTATGGTATATCTGTGAGGACAATGAAGATAAAGAGTTGGGTGTGTGTTTGAGTTTATGTGATGGTGTGCTTTATATTACTTATACATCATAATTATGAATTTACGCTGCATATCCTTCAGCAAGACTGACCAGTTGCTCTCTGAAAGATGAAGAGAGAGCGAGAGAGACAGAGACGTGTGAGTGAGAGAGCGATTTACAGGGCTACTCACTCATGCCCATAATTGCAGCAATAGCACATTTAAAAAGGTCAATTTAAGCCTGGAGTAGCGTAAGATATCTGTGAGAGTGAGAATGTATTATTAAGACTCTTAGAAGGCGAGACGTGTTAGTTTTCCTTTGAACCCGTGGCACAGAGACAGAAACATGCACCAAACACAACACACACACACACACACACACACTCAGAGGCATCTGGCGCAGTGCATCCCTGCGCTCTCTGATCAAAAACCCGCTGACTCTCTCAGTCCTGTCTTGGACACACACACACATAATGTAATGACTGACCAAATCATGATACAACTTCAAACTAATTAAAGCACTTTTACAAAATCATCTTTCTAATTTTGCAGCTTTTTTTTTTTTTTTTTTTTTAAGTTATGCTGTATTCGTGAGACAGTAGGGGACAGGAAGCGAAATGTGGAAAGAAGAGGGGGATGGCATCGGGGATAAGGAATCAAATCAGGATTGCCTGTCGGGTCTGAATTGTCGGTTGTGCGGAACACAAGGTATTTGGTGCTGAAACAAGTGATATTGGAGGGATGAATCTTTAAGCCGTGTTGTTTGTTTTTTTACCCTGTCAACAACGACCATGTTTAACGGTGTTCATGAATCCCTTGATCTTTTAATATGTAAGAGGTCATTGTGCTATAAAAACATTCTATAAGTTTCAGAACTCAAAACTTTCTAATTAGTCTAAAAACAGCTTATATTGAAGCCAATCTGCCAAAAACGACAGGTTGTGGAATGTGCAACTTTATGACGTAATAGTTTGACTAAACACCGTCTCTGCAGAAGAAGATCAACGCCTGCTTCTACATCACTGCCTGTTAAGCCCCGCCCACCGATTCACACATGTAGTGCAATTACGCGGGTGGCAAATGGTAGGTCTAACGTAGAAACCAAATGATACACTTTATTTGATTAACTTTATTTTCAATGAAGTTTCAGACGGTCGTAGGAACTTTGTCCATTTTTTTTACTTCATTTTACCACGGATTTGATAACAAACAAGGCACAATGTGACACAGGATTTTCAGAAAGACTGAAACTACAAGACGAGCTGTGCCGACTATATTGGATCCGACAGTAATGAATTGTGGCCCCTGAGAAACTTTCGCATCTCGAGGAAACACAGAGTTTTGGGCGAGGCGAATCGCAAAGCAACTGTAATAGAAAGCTTTCTCCAATCCATTTTTTCCCCATCACCCTGTCTCTATAGGGAATTCGTAGACCTGCATTCACATTCAGAACCAAAACCGATACGCTGATGAGTACCATAAACGCTTTGATCTAATGTTTTTGTGTGTGCACCAGTTGAAAGGTGCATTATGTCGTTGTTGTGGGTAGACTATTTTACAGTCGGTTCCAATGAGACATGATATGGCGTTATGATACAAGTACCAATAATTCTGTTAAGAACCAAAGGTATGACTACCCCTAAATCTAACTTTAACCCAGGTAGTTACCTTGTACTACCAGTACTTTCTTGGGTAAGTACACTGTAAGTACATGTACTGAAAAAAGAGTGTAATCTTTTTTGTCCTTTTTGGAGCTTGTAAACAGTGAGCACTATGAAATGTTGTTGTATAGACAAAAAAAGTACAAAGATTATTCAAACATCTCATTTATGTACCACTAATAAAAACAGCATATGGGTCATTAAATACTGACAATATTCATTTTTGGGTATTCCTTTAACTCTCATCTCATCTGCATTCAGATACAGCAATAATGTCGTTTAAACCACTCTCAAAAGTGAGAAACAATGATAAAGAACAACAAAATAGACGAGAGAAGACATGAAAAGAAGGAAGGAAGGAGCAGAGAGGCAAAAATGAGGAGTAAATGAGAGGAGGAGTGGAGAGATGGAAGGATAAAGACAGGAGAGGTGAGCTGTGCGTCTCTCTGGATGACAGTCATGATAATTCAATTTTCTGTGATGGGTGCACAAACGGGGCCATGAGTCAATCAAATTACAGCGAGCCGCTCGAGGGACAGATCCTCCCGATCTCTGTGACCTTACTTTTATGACCAGTCTGTCTGTAACCAAGGTAACAGGATTTGCGGTCAGCAGATGCCATGTCAGACACCCCACCACCACTTACAAGTCATTTCTGACGGACAAATGATGTCACAAGGCAACACACTTTTCCTTAGGTACACAATGGTCTATACAAACATTTTTTTTGTGTGTGTGTGTGTGTTTTGGGCTTATATTCCCATGTGGCCGAAGAACCTGCGAGAAACGACATAACGAATTAGAGATTTTAGTTGGAGTCCTGAGTTTAAATATTGACTGTACGTACAGAGTTAAAGGGGTCATATGATGTTGCTAAAAAGAACATATTTGTGTCTTGGTTGAATGACATGGTTTTATGTGGTTTAAGGTAAAAAAAAAAATATTTCCACATATTGTACATTATGTTTCCTCTATGCCCCGCCTTTCTGAAAAAAAAAGCATCGATTACAAAGCTCATCGGTTCGAAAAGCGAGGCTGTGCTATGATGCCAGCTATCTAGTGCGTGGTGATTGGAACCGAATACCGCAAGCCTTGGGACGGAATGTCTACGCCCCATTACCATACTGTGATGGACATGTCCGGCGGAGAGAGAGATGGGACGAGAAAAAAAACATTAAAACCCATTATAAATGAGGCATTTGTTGCATCCAGTGGGGACATAATTATGGATTATAATGACTTATTCTGTCTTTTTACGCGTTGTTGCATCGCGCCACATAAACATAAAACCAGGCCTGCATTTGTGATCGGAGACGGAAGAAATGACAACAACAAGCCATACTCTTACAGGCTCGCTGTTGTTGAATCATCGTGGCCAAATATTAAAATGAAAATAGTGACTACAGTTAAGAGTGAAACAGCCGCATGTTAGTTACTCTTCCAGGACAGGAAACGGTCCGTCATAAAATGTGTGCAACACGCTGAATATTTGGATTGAAAACTGTTCTGGGAACAGTGTTGTTAAAAACAACCATGATTTCTAGTCGTGTCCTCTTGTGGAAGGCCAAACAAAGTAGTTTCAACGGCATGGGTGAGTGAGCGGAGGCGGCGGACGGATCGTGAGCGGCGGCTTGGCTTGAGAATGGTGTGGCTGGCGGATTCGACGAAGGAGCAGCCGGCGGGCATGCGGCAACCACATGTGACGACCCCAAGCTGGACTCCGCTTCGTCCATGGTGAAAACCGATCCGGCGATCCACAGTGCGAAGTTTATGTATTTCCTCAGCAACCAGCACAAATCAGCTCCAGGCATGACAAAGCAGATATAATCCTCTTTTGGAAGACCAAACAAAGAAATTTCGCTTTCACAACGAAACACACATCGCCTTCACGACATGGCGGCGGCAACAAAAATACTACAGCGAGAATAAAAGATACACCTTCTTTCTTTGCGTGAACATATGGGCCGGCGTATGAAATCTCCACATCGTGAGTAGAAATGGGGGGAGTGGGTAACGAGGGTTTTGGAGGGCGTGGTTGACTCTTAACTTTATAAATATCTCTTTGGATTTGAGACTTCAGTCTGTGCAACTTTACAGATCTTCTTTATGCAACAAGAGCTTGTAAAACACCAAAGAGAAAGGAAAAATTTAAATCACAACATATGACCCCTTTAATACCGCTCTAAGGAGCCGTACAAATAGCAAAACCCAATGCATGCTGCTGTCAGTTTCATAACAACCAGAGCCCAGCTTGGTCTCCATGGGAGACAGCTGGTGAGCCAGCAAGCATGAGCAATGCGACGGGACGAGCGGGGCCTGCTGTGATGCAGCGTATGCGTGGAACACGTTTGCTATGAGAGAAGTTACACGGGCCAACATGCGTGCTCAATACACCTAGTCAACACCCAAGCATGATCGGTCCTTATGAATAATAGGCAGATCTGTTGCATTTGATTCGTTTGCTCAAGTTTAATCATGGACAGCTCGGTAGTAAAATGACTAAAAATAGGTGAATATACCCTTATACACTAGGGTGGAATAGTACTAACGCCACTTTCTCAATAATACAAATTTTATAATTAGGGATTGTTGTAAATTGTCAGTACTTAAAAAATAAATTACTTTTAAAAAACTATAATTGCATCAAATAGGGTACGATTTATAATTGATATTGATTTAAAGAATTATGATAGTCTTTTTAGTTACTTCATATAATTGTTATAAAGCTGATGTGCTTTAAATAATTAAACTAGTTAACTCTGTTTCATATCAAAATTATACAATAATGGGAGTTGTTTATTTTACTTTTATTTAAATTTTTAGGCACATATTTTGACTATGTTTAAAACAACATTATTGATAACAATGGTTGTAACTATATGGTGGTATTTGTATTATAATTTCTTAAATGTTATTCTCATAAATGCACTTCCAACAATGGTAAACAAGAAATGATATATTAAATGATTAGTAAAAATAATGTAATTAATATTGGTATTTACGATTCTACATGATATAAAAAAACTACATGCATACATCCAGACTACATACAGATATAGATTCGAGATATATATATATACACACACACAATTTTTTGTCGTTTTATTATGAATAATAATTTTAATAGTCAATTAAGTTAATAATTTTTGTTTGGCTCAGGTGTGAACAACAACTTGAAAACTCAGCTTAAGTCTCTGCCAAATGTTTGTGACGGCAATACGCAAACGGTAGGCAGCAATCCTACTAAGAACTGTGGCTCTTTACCAATGTTTTTTTTTTAATGTAAGGACTATGGTCGAACTTCATGAGCCAAGATACCTTTTTATAATTTTTCAAATGTTCCCATGTTCCTGGATTAAACCCAAAAAACCTAGACAACATAACTAAACGAAACCTGCGCTAAAACCAGATATGAAGGGGGTTCTAGCAGTGTCGTAATTACTCCAAAAATAACATCACTGGGTTTATTCATCATCGCACTGCACCGACACCAGCAGCCCAGAGCGTGTGTATGTGTGTGTGTGTGTTTGAGAGAGGAATTATTTATGGTGCAGTGCTCAAACGCTATCTGAAAGTGACTGCCAAATTCCACCCACTCTCCTACACTAATATAATAATAATAATCGACATGGGGCGGGATCATATTTTCTCTGAGTGTGTATATTTAAGGAAGGGCCCCGATGGGTCTATTACTCTCATGACGATACATCTCATTGGCCAAAAGGGATCACTGCGCAAAGTTCGACCAATCGGAGGTGAGCAACTGTGAAAAGAGGAGGATCACTCTGTTCCGCTGCATTTTTCACACCACTTTCTAAAATTAACCACATACTCATCTGTATACCCTCCCTTTTCTCTCTCCCTTTGTCTCTTTCCATCTGTCTCAGCAGGTACCAAAAATATTCTGTCCCATAGGAACAGAATTATCTGCAGCTTCGAGTTCTTAAGCACGAGTGTGTGTATGTCTGTATGCTGGGTGGCCGTTTTATCAGTCTCAGGTAGAATCAGAAGCACACACACACCTTTTCAGCTTCACACTAAACCATTTTTCTTGGGTGAACATGATGTACAATTTGAACATGAAATTGAAATTTATTTCCTTTTATGTCAGTTAATCTTAAAACAGGAGGGTCTTTTTGGTAGGTAACTGGGCCTGGGTATATATTTACTTCATTTTCACAATTCCACAATTTTAAACATGAAAAGTGGATTTTTATATCTTCATAGGACTTTCTTGTGCTTAATTCATGCTGAATGGTTGCAATAGTGGTCCTATGGTGTATATTAGGTGTACAGACCAATTTGAATGTCTTAACCAACACTTTGTAAACATTTTAAATAATTAAAATGATCAAAATTCCATTTTCAACAAATATTATTTATTTTTATAAATATTATATAAATAATATAAAATAAATGATGCATAAGTTATTTCTATACTTTAGAAACTTGACCAACAGAACCTGATGTGAAATCAGCATGGGGAAATCTTTCATTCTCACAAAAAATATGTAGATTGCTTGGATTCCTATTGAAATGACAGGATTTCACAGATGAAAAATTGATGAACGATGGTAAATGTGACTGTGCCTTAATAGTGATTCTTGCCTGTCTTGCAAGTTCCACTAATGTATGTAATCACCAATAAATAAAGGGCTTTACTGTTGATTTTGTAAGTTTAGGTCATTGCATTGACCGTTACGGAAGACAGCGTATCGCCGCTCCTGTTCATGAGAAACTGAACACGGTGTGACAGTAGAGGATGTTGCTGCCAGCAGGAGAGGAGACCGGGTATGAAAACAGCATCAAGGATGGACGAGGCAGCGCCGCTTTTCTCAATGGAAGAAAATCTTGTTAAGTCTTTTAACTGACAGTGGAGGTTGGGTGGGTGGAGTGTAACGTACTGTTTTGCTGCTGGGTCAAGTAAAAAAGCGATAAAGACAATCCCAACGATCCCACGATTAAAGTGGTACATGCTTGTTACCTCCATACAGTTATCTGTGACTTAGTAATAGAAAAGGAGATTCCCTGGCTTATGAAATAGTAAAGAACTTGCATCATATATACATTAGAAGAGATAAGTTGCTTGGAGCGTCTCTCTTTCTTTCCTTTTCCTTCTGTCTTTTTCTCTCTATCCATCTGTCGGACAGCTTCTCTACGGCATGATTAAAGCAATATGACTCACTCTGCCGTTCCAGTGACTCACAGAGAGAGAAGTAAGGGGGGTTTAAAGGAAGCCATAAACTGTTGGGATTGAAAGCCACCAGCCCTATTACATGCCTAGACTCATAGAGACTCATACACCCGTGAGCACACAGATGCTTGTGCACATGTTTGCGGTCATAAATCACACACGCACACATGTACAGAATCATTGGTTTCAGCAGTATATCCACTACTGGATTTAAAGCTTTAGGCTGTCAGGTGTCTGCCAGCCGAGTCTCCATCCCAGAGGACCCCAGCTCCCCAATTCTCTGCTTTGATGACCAGGGGTCTCTGCAGAAGACTTATCGATCAACAGAAGCCAAGTTCGCACACACACAACCTGCAATAGAATAGTCAAACACCTGCGGTGCAAAAATAGTATTATATATTAAGAAAGGGTCATTTGTACTATTTTAGTCTATTAATTATACTGTTACTTTGTAGCATTATAAGAATATCTCTACAATATCACTAATTATTTTTGCATTATTATTTTCATGACAATTAAGATCATCAAATCATAATGTATTAGACATTTTACTTACATTTTACTACTTTTAACTGTACTTTTGAGTGTTTTACTGTTTATATATATATATATATATATAATAAACATATATACATATATGTATATGTATGTATTTTTTAACAGGTTTAAAAAAACAGCATCAGTAAAACCCTCAAAATTACAAAAATTTTTTTTAGTTTTATAAAACGTGCATTTCATTTTAAATATGTATATAAAGTTTTGCCCACTCTACAGCAATCTCACAAGAATTTGATTTTTTTTTTGTAGCCATAACGACATGAAAATCAACATGAAATAGGCTTTTTTTTTTTTTGAGCAAAATTATAATTTCCTATTTCTTCTTGATTTGGGGTGAAATGTTACCCGGATATGATTTTGACAGGTTTGGTGCGATTCACAGTTTTATCAATTACAAGATGGCACATAAAGTGCTGCACAAAAAAAATGCGGCATGATAGAGAATATATGAAATTATACTATAACCTCTGCTCAATAGTTAGACTGGTGAATGTGATACACCAACATAGACAGAGACATCTGTCCTTTTGTGCATTTGGCTGACAGAAATGACCACAGCGAAGCACAAAAGCTTAGAAAGAAAGAGAGGGGAAAAGCTGGTCTGCTTTCCTCAGTGGAATGTAAATAATGTTGATGAGACCGGTGTGACATCTCAGTGAAGGACTCAAGCCAAATATTTCAGATGTTATATCTCTTCTTGCTGCCTAGCTTAGACCTTTAACAAACAGCACACAACCTGAAAACACACTATTGCACCTCCACCTACCTGTCTTTCTTTATTTCTTTCAATTCTGGCTGAATTTTGTAGAGAAATCTCATCTAACTGTCCTTGTCATTTCTCTTTTAACTCTCTAAACACATGTTTTCATTTACATCTATTGTTGCCATGGAAACACACTCACACAGTGCCTAAGAACAGAAAGAAGTTTAACAAGATGTGAGATTATAAGAAAACAGTAGAAGAAGAGTGTCAAAAAGAGAGAAAGACTTTACTGTTTCTCAGCAGCATTTTAAATCACAGTCTGAATTGATCTCATATGGGAATGTCTGAGGTTTTTTGAAGGGCTATTAAATGTCCAGACAACGTCCAGAAGGGCTATTAACTTCATAAACAATTAATTGACAATGTCCAGTTACATTTACTTAAATAACTCCACTCCAGACAAGCAACAACTGTTTGAAGTAGTGTGGCTTAGTTTGTGCTTGTGCCACCTTCAGCATAGTTTTCAAGCTACATCTGTTTGCAGGCTTAGAAATCACACACCAGTTTTCATTAAATAAAGAAACTCACTCTTCAGACTGAATCATCAATGACCTCAGAAGTCATTGATGAACTGAATGAGTCAGTGAAAACACACTGTGCTCACTGAACTCTCTTCAATTGCTGAACTCAACTACAGAACAGAATGGCGGGAAATACAAGATAGACAGACTGAACTACAGGGCAAAATTTAATATAGGACACTGAACTATGGCTAGACATTGAAATAAAAAAAGACTCTAAACTATATGATAGACACAAAATTATAGGACAGACATTGATCCACAGGGCAGATTGTCAACTACAGGACAGGGGTCTTAACAGCAGGCCAGATCTAAACTACACGCAAAATGTGCAGGGTTGGGGCCTCCGCGGACCCGGGTGGAACCACTGGCTGAAACAACATTTGGAAAGCGGTGCGACAATGTTTGAGAGGGGTCCCTTTTCACTGTTGCACACAGCTGTATGTGCTACTAACACCGTGTCTACACCAGACACCAGACGGCGGACAAATTACTATAGAACTCATGTTCAGTGATGCTGTCTACACTGGATGCGGTGCAGCGAGACATGACACGACAAATCACCGACAGAAAACTGCTGCCTCATTCTATTTATGACATACTGACACAAAGTTCAAAATGATTTGCAATGGTCGCTTTGTCACATCCAGTGTAGACAGACTTTAGCTGTTGCGGGGTTAGACTACGTGTAAGTTGTGACGGTGAGATGATAGGTCGTCATAGAAAGGCTCGAAAACGGAAGCGGTAAATAAAAATTTTCTGTATTTTGACTGCAACTGTAATGCATTCTGATTCCTTCACTTCATTTGAATCATTAGTGGCACCTCTTTGTAAACAGCATCATTTTGTGGGGCCTAGCAAAACTGAATTAATACTGTGTGGAATTTTCTACAATATTAACTCATCATGAGTGTAAAATAGGGCAATATAAGTCAATCTACTGCAGTATTACCTCTCTCAATCAGTAGAAAATGTGGTTAACAATAGGGCTGGGGGAAATTTAAACGATGCATCGCGATTTTCGTGGATCGCTTCTGAGGTTTTCGGATGAATCGCCCCCCCCCCTCATGATTCTCTCTTGAATCGATTCTGAGCTTAGGTTTTAACAGGCAGGGCGCTCTAGGCTAGTTGTAACAAACATTGAAATGCTCACGAAGAAGAGTGCTTTTGCGTTCGGCTGAGTAATGCAAGTGGTTAAATGTACTCACTGCTTTTAGGCTTTAGATGTGAGATTAATGTAAACACAGCCCACTGGACACCTTGTAATTCACTTCAACCTTTTCGAACTTTATGGATGATTATTTTATGTTCAAATGGTACGTGTGTAAGGAAATGGAAGCAAGCAGAATACGGCTATTTCTACAGCACGCAGTGCCATCTGCTGTTAAAAACTAAGCTCAGAATCGATTCAAGAGAGAGTCGCGATGCATCGATTTATTGTCCCAGCCCTAGTTAACACCTGGTCATGCATGAAAAAATACAGTGTAAACTACAAGACAGAATCTTCAACCTAAACTACAAGACATAAACTGAATTACAGGTCAGATTTTGAACTACATGACAAACACTGTACTACAGCACAAACTCTAACAAACAGGACACACTCAATAATGACAGACTGTAACTACAGGATGGGATCTTTGACCTAAACTACAGGACATAAACAGAATGACAGGTCAAATTCTGAACTACATGGCAAACAAAACTATAGCACAAACTCTAACCTATAGGACACACTCAAAACGGAGAGATTGTTAACTACAGCACAGATTGTAAATTACCAGACAGAATCTTTTACCTAAATACAGGACATAAACTGAACGACAGGTCAGATTCTGAACTACAGGACAAACGCTGAACTACAGCACAAACTCTTACCTATAGGACAGACTCAAAACTGAGAGACTGTAAACTACAGGGCACACTGTAAACTACATGACAGAATCTTCAACTACAACTACTTCAATCTTAAACTACAGAACATAAGCTAAATGACAGGTCAGATTTTGAACTACACAACAAACACTGAACTACAGCACAAACTCAAACCTACAGGACTCAAAACTGTGAGCTTGTAAACTACAGGACAGAATATTTGACTTACTGTAAACTACAGGACATAAACTGAAATGACAGAACAAATTCTGAACTACATTACAGTTTTTTATAAAGTTAAAATAAAACAAAAACTATTAAAAAGCATTTTTTCCTTGTACTGCTTAATTTTCTTTAAGCAATATATATCACTATAATACAAGATGGACTTTAAATTACAGAAAATTTGCTCTGGGTGTTGCAGAATAGAACCAGCTTGAGTTTACATGAATATCATGCAGTCACATCTTTAATACACAACACAGAGACCTGTGCTCTCACGTTGCTGCATTTCACCCCTTAGTCACCTCTCATACTACAGCACATCTCCACAGCAACATGCTCACATTGCTCAGAATCAGGAATGTTAGGAATCTGAGTGAGGTGGATAAAGAGCATCGCCATTACGACAGTACAGAGAAGGATGAGTTTAGAGGAGCACCATGTAAGGAGGAGTTGATGTCATCGGCATCAGGGAAGAGAGATGCTGAAACTAAACAGAGCGTTAAGCGCAGCATATGAGAGAGAGAGAATTCTTCTGAGATGTCTTTACATAAACAACACTGAACCATGAATTCATCATTCCCAAGCATTCATTTGCCATGGCAACAGTGCCACATTGTGAGATTGGGGACTGGTGACGGATTGATTCTAGGATGGGGTTTGTGTGACCAGCGCTTCAATCACTCCCGTCCTTTTTGGGCAGTGTGTTACCACACTGCCATGCTGCTATTTAGGGTCTGACTGTGCGCCCGGAGATAGAAATGAACAGAAATGTGTTCTTTGATGATTATTTACTTTTAAAGATGATTTTAGCACCAGTGTACTGTGCTGTTACCATGGTAAAAGCATGGTACTTCGATATATACCACAACCATCACATTCGTATACCATGGGGAAAAAAATACAAGTATATATATACTAAAACTATGATGTTATATGGAAAAAAGGTAATGATTTATATTATGGTCCAATATGGATGATCAAATGCATTCAGAGATGACTGAAAACTTAATAATGTACAGGAGAGCTCCTGCTGACATAAAGCCTAAATAAATAAATGCACAAAAAGCTGAATTTGGGCAGAAAGCTGAAAGTCAGTGGTAACTATGACACTAGTTGTCATGGAGACTGTGTACTCTGCAGAGCATTGTTTTGATTGGTGATGATGCCAAAGTGAGGCTCCATCAAACGTCATGAATAGCCAAAACCACAATCCTCCCACACTGCATGTGTGTGGGTAAGAACATGGCATTTTTCTCTGTTGAAGACACTTGTAAAAGACTGTTTAAAAGTTAAATGTGCAGCAGCAGCTCATTATCGCTATAATTCACAAAACACAATAAGACTCAATTAGGTATTTGATGATTATGTTTTTGTGTGAGGGCTGCTGATGTTCACCCTCATCACCCTAGATGTTTGTTGCAGCGTGGGACTGCAGGATTGCAAAAGATTGTCAAGAAATGCTCAGGACGCAGGACCACAGCAAATTTAGGAGACCCATAACAAACGCACAAACGCCAGGGGCATTCTCTCTGAGCATGCAAGGGAGGCAGTGCAAATTGAAATCGAATATTGGATAAATCATTTGTAAACTACAGGACATAATCTTCAACCTAAACTACAAGGCATAAACTGAATGACAGGTCAGATTTTGAACTATATGACAAACACTGAACTACAACACAAACTCTAACCTACAGGACACACTCAATAATGACAGACTGCAAACTGCAGGACAGATTCTTTGAGCTAAACTACAGGATTGATTGAATCAATTGAATGACGGGTCAGATTCTGAAGTACATGACAAACATTGAACTACAGCCCAAATTCTAACTTACAGGACATACTCAAAACTGAAAGACTGTAGACTACAGAACAGATTGTAAATTACTGGACAAACTTTTTGACCTAAACTACAGGACATAAACTGAACGACAGGTCCGATTCTGAAATCATTTGTGAGCTTACTCCGTTTACTCCGAGTAAATAAATAAATAATGATCCCATGAATATAAATGGACTTGACTGATATGACTGAAAATGCCAAAACAACATGCTATATGCATAAAAAAACTACATGAAAGAGTTTTTTTTTTACTATACTATCATATAATATAAGGAAATGTTAAAATATAGCAATAAGCAAATCAAAATTAACTTGAAATACACTGATAATAGGACCTGTGAACAATTAAATGGCATCTCTGCTGTTACAGCGATTATGAAATAAGGGTCTGGGCAAAATAGGTAACTAAATAGCCAAAAACCCATAAGAATCACCAGGCAAATAAGGTTGTTACTCTAGTATGCTGTAGATATTTAAGGAAATATAAAAAAAGGCAGAAATTTGATGAAAATTAGATTTGGATTGGTTTTAAAATTTGATGTTAATATAAACATGCAAAATATTACAGCATGACTCCTTGTTAATCATGTAAGTTACAATACAGGTAGCTACCAACATCAAATGGAACCATTTGTATCGAATCAAGGCAACGAAGGCAAGGCAAAGCTTATTATATAAGCACATCGTCATACACAATGGTATTCAATAACCTAATATTTTTATTTTAGTGGCGAACATCGGCCAAAAAACGGTAGCAGAGGATTTTTAAATACAAGGCTGTTTCATCTACTCTGCATACTGGTTGGATGGATTAGTGCTGGAATTACACTGAGCATGATAGATGGGATGTTACTCTGTGATATGGGTGAACATTGCCACAGATAACCAAACATGCATCTACACATTAAGTTGAAATCGATGTTGTAAACCCAAACACTTGTGAGCCTGAGGACCACAATGCACCCTGCAACACACTATGTCTGGTGCGCTTTGCGGCTCTGTATAGCATCACATCATTACATCAATATATTCAAGTAGCACATCGCTGCATGATGGCCTGTTTAATTTTGGACCACAGAACAGAATCAGAATAATAATGAGCGACTACACGCACACACACACACGAACATACCACGTGTGCACAATAAATCTATAAAGAAACAATTCTCATGTTTTATGACTGGTCCATAAAGCAACACATTTTTTTTTTTTTTTTTGCTTTTTTTTTTTTTTTTTCTTAGTAAATTAGTGCAGTGTACATTTTTAAACTGTATTATTTTTTTAATTTTCATATAACACGGTGCAACAATATAACTGCATAAATTCCTCAAACTTGAACATGTAGAAACTCACTGCACTTTCTGATTCTCTGTTGTCATAGTAACTTGCTGTAAGCCTTTGGTGGGAAGCTGAAGCAGGCGGCCGCAGGAACTATATTACCAAGCAGCGCTTGCCTGAATTAAATGTAGAGGATTGTGCTAATTCATTTGGCAATTCGTTCAGGTTTCTTGAAGCCAAGAGGTCACAAGAAGCAAAGCGAGATGAAAAAACAACCAAATACACCCATAAGTGATTTTAACATACAGAAAGCAAATATGTGGTTTAACATTACGCATAAACACATTAGATTGCATACAACTTTTCTGTCACTGTTCAGAAAACAAATACAGAGAAAATTAAATGCTGTTAGCAACTAACCAGAAAAGTAAATAGCAATAACATAAGTTACATAATACATAATTGTCTTATTCTAGCCAAGTTGCATTTATTTAATCAAAGAATCGCATGAAACTGAAGACTTAATGTAATGGCTCCTAAAAAAGTCATAGCCATCACAGGAATAAATTCAATTTTAACTTATAAAATTTAAATAGTTTTAAATTATATGATTTTTCTAAAGAACACTGTATATCACTCTTAAATTTTTTACACAGGACTGTTTTTACTGTTTAATTCAAATGAATGCAGCCTCAGTGAGCATAAAAGACTTCTTTCAAAAACGTCTTTTCATTTAAAAATCTTAATTATTCCAAACTTTTGGCCAGTGATGTGTGTGAAAGTGCAAAAATATTGAAAAGTTTAAAAGTGCAAAGACATGAGGTAGAAAAAGTAAAGACCAGCTCAGTGCAAATGATGTGATACAAATATATAAAAGAAGATATGATAGGCTACTCATTCCTTCTATATTAAATATTTATGAGACAGTTTTATACTCTATAAATAAGATACGAATGAAATATAATTTATGTAAACCGTTAAAGCAATACATTGATTTAGCACTGTAAGGTCAGTAAAGGGGTCAACCTGTGTTGATTTCTTAAGACTCATTCACTCAAACCACTAGGTGGCGTCTGAGAGCACGTGTCATCCTAAATCTCTTATTCAGCTGCCACACACACACCCCCATCTCTCTTCCCTTCACACACTCGCTTTGAGAGGTGTGTTACCAGAATCCAGCCCCCTAAAGTAGGTCAGTCTCTTTCAAGCTCTTCTTTTCCTCTTTCACCTCTCCACCATGTGTGTCCTACCCAATGCCTCAGTATAGAAATAGCCACAAATAGTCAATTTCCTGAACGTTTAACTGGTGGCACAGACACTCACATGTATGAAAAATGCATGCAAACGTGTGTATCCGGCGCCTGGATGATGTATAAGGGTCTTAATTAGATAATAAAAAGCACAGAAGCTGTACTTTACACAAACAAATAATTAGCTCATACAAAATCATTTACATAAACACAACCTACATGCCTACATATGTACACACACCAGGAGGGGAGAGAGAGAGATAAAGAGAAAGAAAGGGAGAGAAGAAGAAGAGAAAGGAGGAATCTGGGCCTTTGAAGTGTCATGGCTAAATTAGCCTTTCTAATTGTGGCAGTTCATTTCCGGCCTTTTCCCAAAAGCTCAAGATTCAGAGGTCACATACCCCAACAGCATACTGGAGTACTAGAAAACCGTCCAAAACCAAACACCAACCACACACACACACACACACACACTTCTGAAACTATAGTAATGAGGATCACATCATGAGGACATGGTTTCATACTAAAGTAATGATATTTACTAGACACTAAAGCTGACCTTCCCACAAACTTGGTGACTTTATTAGATTTGAAGAAAACATGATCTGGATGATTTCCAAATATTGAGGACCACTTAAAATCCCCACCAGTGGGTTTTTGACATGTTTTACTATATTTGTAAGAACATTTACAATAATTTGGCCAAGAACAAGTATTCCAACCTCTACACACACACACTTTCTTAGCTGGGTATTGCTTCTAAATCTATAAGTACTATTTTCAGGGAAAATTAACATTAACTGAAGCCAGAAGTAATAAAAAGTAATCAAATCATCAGTAGTAGAGAGGGAAGTCGATATTTATTATATTTACTATACACTGGTTGTCAAAGCAATGGATTACTTAAGAACAATAGCAAGAGGCAACCATTCATGACCTCTTTGTATCAGATAATATAATCATAAGAAGCAATATACTACTACATACACATTTATGCATACGCTGTGTCCAAAAATACGTTCCAAAAGGGAACTGTTTTGGGTTTACCAAAGAACCTTTCAGTCAATAGTTCCTAAAAGAACCATCTTTTTAAAAGTGCATTTTATGTATATATACAGTGTATTTTAATGTGAATTAAAATCTGAACAAAGGCTAAAATCAGTATCTCGTGTGTTATTTAAATGTAAGTTCCTGCATAGCTTGTAATGGGTGTCAACTACTGCAATCTCTGTGCATGTATTAATTAATCCTAGTTAGTACTAAATATGGTAACGTTAATCATATCTTGCAAACAGCTAGTAAAATGACAACTTTACAACTAATTCACCTGTATATGTGTGTGTTGGCTGAGCCCATTATTCAGGAGGAACAGCAATAAAAACAGTTTGTGAACTCCATAACAGATGGCTGAAAAACAGAGCCATGCCTTAACAACACACACAAACACACACACACACACAGCAGTTGCGGGTTAAGATGGACTAAAACTGTAGGTAGTGGGTGGTGTCGTGAGAGAGAGAAAGCGAAATCTGCAGCTGAGAAGAAAAAAGATTTGCTTCAGGAAGAGACAAGCGAGCACATGAATGCTGTGTGGCAGGTGAGTCTAAACTCCCTAAAGAGTTTTTTTCACACTGACAAATCAGCCGGAAGTCATTCATTTTCCATTTTCCATGAGAGTTGTTGATGTGAGGTGACACAGATCATGTAGACAGTAAGGTAGACCAGAGTTAAACTTTAGGCAAATGAATGGTGATGCGATACTGACACAACCAATGAGAAGGAAGACAGTAGGGGCATGTGATCACTTATGGGGCTACATTTCTGACAATTCTGCGATCAGAGTTTTGTGGAGAATATGTTCGTTTCGCAAAGAAAAAAGTCTTTCAAGCGCACGGAAATCAATTTTGCATTTAAAATACGTTTTTGGATGTGTGCAGACTCTTTTGTGCGTGCAACGTTTCACTAGCTTGCTCACCTGATGCCCCCCTCAGTGCTCGCTAAAATGCCAACAGCTTGCGTGCTCAACACACCCCAGCGTACAAGGTGCCATAACCATTGACAATCAGGAACGAGGTGCTAAATTCCGATGGCTCCTTGAAACCAATCACAACATTTCTTGAATTCCTCGACGCAGAGAGGAAAAATACAGGCAGATAATATATGCAAGGGATATCTGATCATTTTTTCCAAGCACATTTTACCAATTCCAAACTACATCAGTCTTAATAACTACTATTAATTTTGTATATAATCTTTTATAAGTGATATATAATTGTTAATGAGGGCTGGAAGTGAAAAATGTCTTATATGTGTGCATAATTATTAAGCAGATTTTTTTTACAGATAAAATGAGCCAAAAAAGTGATTTAACTCAGACTGAAAGTAAAAAATTATTAAATGCCCATGAGAAATATTCAAAACTAATACAATACTAGAAATTGTGAATGCATAACCATTGGACAGCAAAATTCTCAGTGGGTCAGCAGGGTCAGTCAAAAAACATGTGGAGAAGAAAAGATGCACGTTAACCGCAAAAGAATTAGGAATTAAGATGAAGAATTAGGTGTGAAATCACCAGGAACCATTTAGTCTCCAGCGCCACCATTTTCCAGAACTGCAACCTACCTGTAGTCTCCAGAAGTACAAGGTGTCAGGTTCTCAGAGACTTGGGTTATGTATAGAATCCTAAAAAATTACCCCTACTAAATAAGAATAACGTACTGAAGTGTAGTAAAATACTTGAAAACTGATTTATATATATATAGGATATATAGCTGTATAAGAAGTAAGTGAGAAGGACCAGCACCACATCCTCTGGTAACACTGAAGAATCATCTTCGGAATCTGCGGTAAGTTTTGGGAGTTCATTTTTAGTCCATCTCGAGATTTTATCTGTAGAAGATAACCTGCTTAATAATTATGCACACCTGAATATAAGGCGTTTTTCACTTCCAGCCGTCATGAACAATAATATACAGTATAAGGGATTAAATACAAAGATAATAGTAGTAGAATAGGGAAAATGTGTGAAAAAAATAGAATTCAGAATATCAACTTGCAAATAATGATGAATGCACTGTATTTTTCCGCTTCTGCTGTCGAGGTATTAAGGCACGAAAAAGAAAATGTTTATGATTGGTTGTCAAGGAGCAATCGGAATTTAGCAGCCTCGGTCTTGACTTGGCTGGAATATGGACATTGTACATCATCGTAGTACAGAGAGGGACTACTGGGTGTTGAGCACGCGAGCTGTTGGCATTTAGCGAGCACTGGGGTAGGGCATCAGGGGAGCAATCAGAGTGAGCAAGATTAAGGGAAACGTTGCACGCGCAAAAGGGGAAGGTCTGCACACATCAAAAAAGTATGTTAAAAGGTAATAATTTCAGTGCGCTCGAAATACTTTTTCTTGCCCCCCGAAATGAACATTTTTCTCCACAAACTTCAGAACGCGACGCATGCAAAATGCACTTGTGCGCTCAAAAATGGCGTTCGCATGGCAGAATGTGCAGAATGTAAGCCCAGACACCTCCAGCAGTACAGATGAAAACACTATAGAAACCAGACGCTCGGAAACTTTGCAATCCTTGGTGGTGGTAAATCAATGCCCCATGAATGCACTAAACTGGGAATGTTAATAATATAGAGAAAACACATGAAGTTTCATCAAAATTGAATACTAAAAAAAGATTGACCCGTGCCAAAGCTGCCTGCAGAGCTGGTGAGTGTTGAGGAGGAAAGTAAACGGGTTGTAATACATCACTATGACCATGAGTCATGCCGTCTTTTGAGAGTGATCTCTTGTGTCAATCAAAAAATCCATAGCGAGAGTCATTGTTCATCTTCTTAATCAGTTCTCCTAATACTATGGGAATTGTGCACTTTAAATTAGGCGCAACAATACTGAGAGTATAAAGGCAAACTTTGAAGACACGCGAGAAGGGATCATGATGGTGAAATGTCAGGAACATATTAAAAATGGCAACAAACACAATAATCAAACGGACCAATGACGATCATAGACCAATTCCTGCGTTAATAGAGGAGTAGCAGCCACAACAATATTCTCAAAAAACATTTGCATTAATGCATTTAGCATATGGTTTTATCCAAAGTGACTTAAAATGGAGGAGAAAAAATAAATCTGATTATATTTATACATTTAGCAGACACTTTTTTCCAAAGCGACTTGCAAAAGAGGAAACAGGAAAACCAAAACAAATAACCAAAAATGTTATACATTAGCAGAAGAAAATTCTTTTTTCAAAGTGACTGCAATAGAGACACAAACAACTGTTACATCAGTTAGGCAGACAACTTAGCCATAGAGGAATCAAACAAACAAACACATTTCTTTTATATATTTATACATTTAACAGACACATTTATCCAAAGCGACTTGTAATAGAGGAATCAAACAAACAAATTAAGTTTATATTTATATATATTTAACAGACACATTTATCCAAAGCGACATTGAGGAAACACAAACAAAGAAACCAAAAAACAACTATTTACATTTATATATCAAGCAGACACCCTTATCCAAAGCAACTTACAATAAAGCAAACAAACATAACACATTTTTCGGCATAATCTTTCATCAAGAATTAATAACATCTATAATGACTTTCCTTGTCAGCTGATGTCATCAATCCCCTCCCCTCCATCTACCAAGTACTTTTAACCATTCAATAACTTCCCAATGAAGATGATAAAACCAAGTCCCGCCCTACATTTTTTCTCATTGAATGACCTGTATTTAATGTCACAGATGCAAAAAAGAGGTTGCGAACGCTGTCACGCTTTCAGTGTCAGGAGAGCAAAGAACACTGTGCCACACTTAAACATGTCCCTCTTGAAACACACAACTAACTTAACCTCTAATGCCAACAAATCAGTTTTTACCCAGCGACACACACACACATACATGCACTCACTGACACTGCATGCAGTGATCCAAGCAGCTCAGCATAAGGGTTACCAGGTGGAATTCTGTCTCTCTCTCTCTTTCAATGTGCCTTACTGGCATGACAGATAATTACATATCTGCCAAAGAACTACTGGCTAAGACAACATTTACATTAAACGATGATGCAAAATAAGAAAATCTCTCTCTTTCTCTCTCTCTAAGGTGAAGGATGTGCACTCATTCACTGTGATTGATTTACTGATAGTCAAGGATGACAGCATGAGTGACTCATTCTGACAGAGAAAGAGAGAGAGGATACAGGAGCATGGAACAGCATGGCAAATGTGTGTGTGTGAGTGTAATTACGTTTGTGAGGGATGATGGTAATATATGAGGGTCTATGGGCATCTCTGTTCCTCAGTACAAGGTGACTCTCTCTCTCTCTCTGAGACACACACACACACACACACACACACACACACACAGTCTCTCCTCCTCTCATTTTCTCCCAAACTCTCCAAATCCATATTTCACATTTATCACTGCCACCTTCCTGTCAATACACGCCTGGAATAATGACAAACAGGGTCACATTATACTGAACTTCACACACACTCACAGACAAATATACCAAAAGCTCTAAATATAACAGTGTCGTAACAAACTGGAAAACATTTGCAGAATTAGCAGCATGACCAAGTGAACAAACTCCGAACCATAATTATTAAACTCGGTAACACATCATTTGGGCTATGGACATGAATGGTATTTGAAATCATGCAGTTTGTTCAGGAAAGGTGTGCTGTTACTTTTCAAAGAGATCTGACTTTTAATTTTAATAAGACAGACAAAACTGGTGAAACAAATTGGAGGGACCAGGGGTTGTATTACAGAAACTTCCATTAAAAAAATGGAAAAGTTCTATTTACTAAGTGAAATTGCCATCGTTACTAAGCAGAAAGATTCGCCAGGATGTTTCTGTAATACAGCCCTAGAACCATATCTACAGTCGGGAATATCAAAGTCTTTAGGTGTGGTGACATTAGCAAAGTTTTGGTGAAATTAAGTAGCAATGAAATAGTGTATCAATGTATGAAGTACAGCTCACACAGAAATCACTTTCAAACCATGCTGCTTTCTGTTGGTCAATATAGCGAATCCACTGCAAAATCTACAGTACGTGAAGAAATCATTTGCCCTTATGCAAAATTCCAGATTAGGTACATTCAATTCAATTTATTTTATATAGAGCTTTTTTAATTTATTTCTATAGCACATTTCACAGCAGCTTCAAATTTGCAATCCAGTTTATTAAAAATCTAGTTTACCTTGTCCATATTATTGAAAATATATGCATTCATAAAATCAAATTAAACAATAAAAAAAATAGAGAATGAGAGAGTAAGAGGTTTGACTTTATAACAAAAGTCCAGCATCACATTGATCTAAGAAGAAATTGCCAAGCGCCAAATAGAATTTCACTCAATTTCCTCTTTCAGCCATCTTGAGGGGGTGATGAACAAATGATTGTGCAAGGAACGAAGAGAGATAGAGGGATTGAGAGGCTACAGGGAATATATATGTAATGTGGGTGTCCAAGGCTTAGAGTTCATCTGTCGAGAAAACACGAATCAATCAGCCAGATGCTTTATCCATCACACACACACACACACACACACACACACACACACACAACCACCAATTATTATTTAATCATTTGGTCTGATGTCGCGATGGTGTGTGTTTTGGCAGGATGTTATGGTACCTGCTGAATGTGTATGTGTTTGAGAGAGAGATATTGGAGAGTCACCCCCCCTGTAAACTTAACAAGACAGCTGATGGGCACTCAAAGCATTCATCAACACACAATACGGTTTAATCTGACTCACTTTAACTTCAGTCTATACACACACACCTCCATATTAACTTCAGTGTGGTGCCTATGGCATTTTTATATTACATCAAACACTGTTTAGACACTCCAGAGCATAATTGCAACCTTTTTCAACTTTTTTTTTTTTTTTCAGATCGCCTGCCTGCCGGCTCAGAGAACAGGACAAAAAGAAATTAACAGAGTTTAGTCAGCAATGCCGG
The DNA here is from genome assembly GCA_018155175.1 of Sinocyclocheilus anophthalmus. Classification (NCBI taxonomy): domain Eukaryota; kingdom Metazoa; phylum Chordata; class Actinopteri; order Cypriniformes; family Cyprinidae; genus Sinocyclocheilus; species Sinocyclocheilus anophthalmus. Next base: position 43,049 of record JADLZN010010198.1, on the reverse strand, counting down.
TTATAATTGAATGTTACAAAACATTTCCTTGAAACAAAAAGGCAGGTTCCAATTCCCACAGCTTTAGTTATAAAGTAAATTATGCTTTATTTGTGTTTTTCTATGTGGCTCTCATTGATGGTGTGATTTCTGCAGTCAGATGTGTTTGTTCTTTAAGGCCAGCGCTTGATTAATGCCTTTGCTCGACATATGAGATAATAATAATTCAATTGTAACAGTACGAGTAGGTAAGGATGCCCCACTCAGCAGTCTTTTATGCACAGATTAATCTCTGCATATTATGCGTGTGTATATGTGTGTGTGGGTGGGGTGAGAGATGCGAGTGAAAAGCAAAGTGGTCTGCACTTAACTACATGTAAGAGGTTATAGTTTGAAATACATTCACGTTGTAAGAGTATAACAGTAACAGGACATCTCTTAAGAATTCCATATTGTGAGTTATCGCTACATCGTCAGTAAATCTGAGCCTATTCGAGATATACGCTCCATTAAAGTTATAAAAAACACCTGTGGTTTGTATTTCTTCCACAGAAAGCACTAGTGAAGGAGTAAAAGGATGTACATACACATATAAGTGATAAAGGTCCAGTGCAGGGAGTAATTCGGAGGGAGATCATCTCAACATAATTGATGATATGCTAATAATTACCGGAACAATAATAACAATAAAATATTATATTATAGTACACACACACACCAACACACACACACACAACCCATTTTTAAATATAATAGAGATTAAAATATATATATATATATATGTGTGTGTGTGTGTGTGTGTATATTATAATATATATATATATAATATATATATATATATATATATATAAGGGGTACGGAAAGAAAGTATTCAGACACCCCTTAAATTTTTCACTCTTTGTTATATTGCAGCCTTTGCTAAAATCATTTAAGTTAATTTTTTTTCTTATTAATGTACACACAGCACCCCATATTGACAGAAAAACACAGAATTGTTGACATTTTTGCAGATTTATTAAAAAAGAAAAACTGAAATATCACATGGTCCTAAGTATTCAGACACATTGCTGTGACATAATATATTTAACTCAGGTGCTGTCCTTTTCTTCTGATCATCCTTGAGATGGTTTTACACCTTCATTTGAGTCCAGCTGTGGTTGATTATACAGATTGGACTTGATTAGTAAAGCCACACACCTGTCTAAATAAGACCTTACAGCTCACAGTGCATATCAGAGAAAATGAGAATCATGAGGTCAAAGGAAATGCCTGAAGACCTCAGAGACAGAATTGTGGCAAGGCACAGATCTGGCCAAGGTTACAAAAGAATTTCTGCTGCACTTAAGGTTCCTAAGAGCACAGTGGCCTCCATAATCCTTAAATGGAAGACGTTTGGGACGACCAGACCCTTCCTAGAGCTGGCCGTCCGGCCAACTGAGCTATCGGGGGAGAAGAGCCTGGGAGAGAGGTTAAAGAAGAACCAAAAGATCACTGTGGCTGAGCTCCAGAAATGCAGTCGGGAGATGAGAGAAAGTTGTAGAAACTCAACCATCACTGCAGCCCTCCACCAGACGGGCTTTATGGCAGAGTGGCCCGACAGAAGCCTCTCCTCAGTGCAATGGACACATGAAAAGCCAGCAGGACGTTTGCTAAAAAAAACACCGGAGGACTCCAATATGGTGAGAAATAAGATTCTCTGGTCTGATGAGCCCAAGATAGAACTTTTTGGCCTTAATACTAAGCGGTATGTGTGGAGAAAACCAAGCACTGCTATTCACCTGTCCAATACAGTCCCAACAGAAGCATGGTGGTGGCAGCATCATGCTTTGGGGGTGTTTTTCAGCTGCAGGGACAGGAGGATTGGTTGCAATCGAGGGAAAGATGAATGCGGCCATGTACAGGGATATCCTGGACAAAAACCTTTTCCAGAGTGCTTAGGACCTCAGACTGGGCTGAAGGTTTACATTCCAACAAGACAATGAACCTAAGCACACAGCAAGAATTAACGGAAGGCGTGCTTCCCAACACTCTGTGATGTTTCTTAGAAGGCCCAGCCAGGAGCCCTGACTTTAAACCAATGAGCATCTAGGGAGGAGACATAAACAAGGGCTGTCCACCAACGTTTACCATCCAACCTGACAGATCTGGAGAGGATCTGCAAGGAGGAATGTTAGAGGATCCCCAAATCCAGGTGTGAAGAACTTGTTGCATCTTTCCCAAAAAGGACTCATGGCTGTATTAGATCAAAATACTGAGCAAAGGGTCTGAATACTCAGGACCATGTGGCTATTTCAGGTTTTCTTTTTTATAAATCTGCAAAAATGTCAACAATTTTTTGTTTTTCTGTCAATATGGGGTGCTTGGTGTACATTAATGAGGAAAAAAATTAACTTAAATGAGTTTAAACAAATGGCTGCAATATAACAAAGAGAAAAAAATTTAAGGGGGTCTGAATACTTACCTTACCCACTGTATATACTCACCTATTTAACTCATGATTGGAGTGTTTTGACTAGCGCAGTCACCGATCTGGACGAGCTCACAGAGAATGTAACTTCATATATCAGTTTCTGTGAGGATATGTGCATTCCTACCAGGATATTCTTATCATTTAATAATGATAAACTGTGGTTTACTGGGAAACTAAACAGCTTTGTCACGCCAAAGAGGATTCTTACAGAAGTGGGGATAAAATCTTGGATAACCAGGCCAGGAACAGACTAACAAAGGAAATCAGAGAGGCTAAAAAGCACTATGAAAAGAGTCTGGAGGAAAAAGAGCGTTCAGCCAATATCGGTGTCAGAATGGACTGATCTTTGCGGACCTCACATGTACAAGACACCACCCCCACAGTCTGTGGAGAATCAACAAATGGTGGCTGATGGAATGTGGTTTTACTGCCGATTTGAAAAGGCCAGATTGACACCCAGCAACCGCCCCCAACCCGCCCTGATCTGCACTTTCACAACTTCACCAAATTTATGTGTATGTATATGCAACTCTGTATTTCCGTGCTGTCTGAAACACGTCTCTTGTGCACGCTTTGATTGTGTGCGAGAACAGTGAGTAACGAATTGAGCTCTCTTTTGTTTCTTCTGCAGAAAATACAGAATAATTAGAAAAATCATTAACATAAATAAATAACAGAGTGTCATATCTATACACATTTTTTCCAGAACGTTCTTGCGACCCGGTAGCAATTCTTCCACGGCCCGGTAGTGGGTCGCGACCCCGGTGGTTGGGGACCTCTGGTGTAGAGGAAGTGAACCGGGTCTTCAGGAAGCAGAAATCTAGGAAAGCTTCAGGGCCAGATGGTGTTTCACCTGCCTGTCTAAAAGTCTGCGGAGACCAACTGGCCCCCATCTTCACACAGATCTTTAACAGATCATTGGAGCTGTGTGAAGTTCCTTGCTGCTTCAAATGCTCCACCATCATCCAGTCCCAAAAACATGCACCAAATCACTGGATAATGACTTACGGACCGGTCGCTATCAAGTTCATTTGAGGACTGACCGGAGGCTACCTTAAGGCATCATGGACCATTGTGGATCTAGTCCTTTGCTCTCTACAGAGCAAACAGGTTGTGAAAATGCCAGTCACAGGGGACTGCACATTACACCGGCAAAACTCAACGACCGGGGAATGATGCAATGGATCGATTGTGGACTTCAGTTCGGCCTTCAATCCCATCATGCCTGACCTTCTCTCAGACAAAACTCACACAGCCCTCTGTGCCCACCTCCATTTGTCAGTGGATCAACAGCTTCCTGACAGAAAGGCAGCAGCTAGTGAGGCCGGGAAAATTCACATCCAGCACTCGTACGATCAGCACTGGAGCTCCTCATGGTTGTGTTCTCTCCCCACTGCTCTTTTCTCTCTACACGAATGACTGCACCTCAAAGGACCCCTCTGTCAAGCTCCTAAAGTTCGCAGACGACACTACAGTCATCAGCCTCATCAACGACGGAGACGAGTCTGCTTACAGACAGGAGGGTTAAGAGGCTGTCTGGTGCAGTCTTAACAACTTGGAGCTCAACACGCTCAAAACGGTGGAAATGATCATGGAGTTCAGGAGAAACCCCCCAGCACTCCCCCCACTGACCATCATGGACAGCACTGTGGCTGCAGTGGAGTCGTTCAGATTCCTGGGCACCACCATCTCTCATGACCTGAAGTGGGACATTCACATTGATTCCATTGTTAAAAAGGCCCAGCAGAGGGTGTACTTCCTTCGCCAGCTGAGGAAATCCAACCTGCCACAGGAGCTGCTGAAACAATTCTACTCTGCTATCATTGAGTCTGTACTGGTTCATCTACTGTCTGGTTTGGTTCAGCTACAAAATCAGACATCAAGAGACTACATTGGACAGTCAGGACTGCTGAGAGGATTACCGGTGCCCCTCTGCCCAGCCTCCAAGATCTTTACATCTCCAGAGTGAGGAAAAGGCCTAAGAAAATCACCTTGGACCCCTCACACCCAGCCCACTCTCTCTTCCAACTGTTGCCTTCTGGTCGGCGCTACAGAGCACTGACCACCAGAACAGCAGGCACAAGAACAGTTTTTTCCCACAGGCTATTCAGCCTGAACAATTAAACTTTCGTAATTATACATTGTCCATTACAACACAGAATCCAAAATTTGTACACTTGTAAACTGCACACTGTAAATAACATATTTGCACACTTATAACATATCTGTACATTTATCTAAACAATTATATTTTTTCCAAAACTTCTATTTCTGTATATAGTACATTATTTAATTTCAGTTTTTTTCTTCTTATATTAGTGTTATATCCAATCCCTATTGTGTTATTCCTATGTATGTCTGCACTATCATGTATGTCTGTACTTTCTTCTGCACTGGAAGTTCCTGTCGTCAAGTCAAATTCCTTGTGTGTGTAAACATACTTGGTAATAAAGCTCTTCTGATTCTGATATACACATATACACAGACATACATTATTCCACACTAAACAAAATGTGCATGTGTTAAGTCTTGTAGATAGATGAGCAATGCAGAAATGGTCAGAAAAAGCTTTGTCTAATGGAGATGTTTTTGGCAAATTTAGAAGTATCTGAGCATGTATCGATGACATGCCACTCTCCATTTTTGTCTAAAGTTACTAAAAAATACATTAAAATGCAATTATCCAAAATTACTGGAATACACCTAATCTAATACAAACATGTTTTTCTAAATCAAATCAACTGAAAATTAATTTGGATATTGTTTTGTGGGAGTAAAATGTAGAAAAAATGCAAAAAAAACAGCCTATTTCTGAAGATTGTAAAAAAAAAAAAAAATTTTATGTGAAAATTCTGTTTAAAATGTAAAACGATCTTTTCAATAACAGATTTCCTATTTTATTGTGTACTACGCAAGATGCTACAACCTTCTGGAAATCACAAAAAGAGCTGTTAATTGAGATGAGCTGTTGGTAGAAACATCACTGGTAAGGACAGGACATGTACAGGAAACCCCACACACACACACACACACACACACACACACACACAACAACCCACTCAAGCACCGCTAATCCCAATCTACCAACCAATCACCTACTGATAACACCTTGGAGAGTGACAGAGAGAGAGAGAGAGAGGAAAAGTAGGGAGGATAATAGGCTGATTCTCATTAGTAAAACCGCGTAAGAACCAGTTTCCCACTTAGGAATACACTCTCGATCTTGTCACAATGCTTCAGGAGATGCCAAGCCCATGGACAGATGAAAAGGTGTGTGTTGTGTGGTGGTGTGTGTGTGATAGTGAGAATGAATATATCATATCACAGAAGCATAGGCAGGTTAACCTCTTAGCTGTGTCATAGCAGTCAAAACTTTTTGGGTTAGGGTCCCACATCCAGCTCTCACACACAACAGTGACTAGCAACAGCTGTAAGCATAGATAGAAGCCATCAGATCACAGCACAACTGTCACGTCTCATTATCCATGCATTAGAACTAAGCCCAGAACCAATATGGAAGATATATTTTGGAGGGAAAAACCGCTAACCAAGAAATACCGATATTAGGGGTAAAAAACAAAAAGGTTGCTAAACCGATATATCCCGACACCAAAAAAAAAAAACGCCTAAGTTCTTTGTTGGAGGTATTAATAGTACCAGTAATGCCAGTCAACAGTTTGGACACGTTTCCTAAATTCGGGTGGTACCAACCAATTTGAGGTAGGCTATAAATATAGACAATACTTATAGACATACAGCAGAATATATAACAATAAACACCATTTTTTGCAAAATATCACTCAATGTGTTGATCAAACACAGTATAATGAAGTGACAGAAATATATAAGGCCATTTAAAACATTTAACAATCACTTGCGTGATGCGATGCAACAAAGTACCGGGTATATAGTTGTAACCCACATGGTTTTGAACATATATATTTTCCCAGTCAACATTTAATTCTGCTTAAGTAAAGTTGTATCTCAGTTTTATTTTCATTTAAAATGAACAATCAGGGCGTATTATTTAGATCTCCAATCTGTGATTTCCAGAGGCATAGAGTTTTTGAATACTTTGATTACGAGCAGAAAGACCTAACCAGTGTTTTAAATTCCAAAGTTTGCGACAGGATGGGGAAGCAACGTTAGAACACTGGCGGTATACAATGTGCTATCTTGACAATTATCAATTGTAATTGACACTAGGGGACTAGGTAAAGTAATTTTAATGAGACACAACGAAACAGGTGAATAAAGCTGACGGTGATGTTTAATGTTAGAATTATGGGGGGTATGTTCACGACTGGTAAGCAATTATTGCTCGTTGATGTGGCCGTCCCCAAGCATGGTTTTGCAGTTGTTCATGTCAGAGACTAGACATAAATCAAAAAAAAAAGAGATTATTTTTAATTCTTAAAAAAAACGCCATTATTTATTTGCAAAAAAAAACAAGTAATAATAATAATAATAAAAAATATATATATATTACAAAGATATTTTAGTTTGTCTTATATTTATGTCATTTCGATCGATAAGTGTTAAATGCGTCATATGGTCATGGGACAACTTTGGTCCCAGCAGAATGGTTACGAATGAATGTTCCACCAATACTAGGCATGTTTTCACATTTCCCGTCCGTTTTTTGAGTTAAAAGAAGATAACTGCTACACTGGTATTATGAAAACAAGGCACGTTATAATGTACTAGACAAGTGTGAAATTAATGTGGATAAAAAAAATTATACTCTGATCCCCATGTGGATTAACACAAACTGAGAAAGTCAAAAAGTGTTACTATTGTGCCCCGACTCAACGCCCAACTACCTCTGAGGAAAATACAATATACATTCATGTCTCGCGCACTTTAATTGCCCGTTGAATAAGTAGACGTAATGTACCTTGGTCCCAATTGGAACTGGAAATCATGGCGGAAATTTTCATGGGAATCCACTTCTCAGGGCACTTACGGTCAATAAGACCAACGCTTTGAATCTGCTGGGCCTGAACACGAGAACCTCCTTACTGAGGGAACATTTTGACTGTGTGTCGCACTATCCAATCGCGAACTCGCCGGCGGATCTCCAAAAACCACATGTCGGAAGGATGCCTTCGGCATCGAGGAGGCCCTCATAAACAAAGCCACCCGCGCGTCAAGCTTCGTAAGCCCCCCAGGAAAACACTAGATCGGTTGGACCGCCGTACTCGCTAATTTAAGACCACACAACGGGTCTGACTCCCCGAAAAGACGCCCGAGAGAGGGGGGCTAGGGGCTACTCCACGAGGGTTGGTGCGCATATCTAATAGGCCGTCAGAGACATACCGTCCAGATTCCGTGTTACGAGATGGTAGTCCTTGAAAAGCTGAGAGATCCCCGAAAAGGTAGGTAGCGGATAAAAAAATCAATCGCGACCGTTATGAAGATATATATGGCCTGTAATCAAAGTGATCCAATGTTTATTCCATAACGTACGCTTTTAAAGCGTTTCATCCAGGTTGCCCATAGCAACAAGGAGGCGCCGCGTCTGCTGAACAAACAATATGATTACCCCATATTCAGCATATTATTCAGCAAATTATATGTTTCTGTAAAAAAAAAAAATTCACTATCGGCGGCATATTCGCCGATACTGATATATCGGCGACAGGCTCATATCGACCGATAATATCGGCAAAACAATATATCGGAGAGGAATCTAAAGGAGCTCTAGATAAAACCCGACCAATACATCACAACAGAACAAAAACACATGATGGCGGATAGAAACAAGTTGACTTGCTCAACACTCCATCAGTCTTAATAATCGATGTGGTGTCTATGGCAGCACACGCAAGCTAAAGCGTATCAGTATCGAGCCGATGGATCAAATGTGGTCTAAATTGATGTGTGTGGTAAGTGTGTGTTTTGTAATTGGGTCTTAGGGAGGGTGGCCACTCCAGTGGCATTCTAAGTGAGAGATGCAAGTACTGTTACCACATCCCCAAATACCCCCCCCCCCCATCTCACCTGCGTTGCTCCAACAACCTCCCCTAGACTGGTCTCTCACTATTAAGAACTCATTTTTACAGTTGACTTCGTCAGAAAGAGTAATGGATCATGTTGCCTAGCAACTGTAAAGGATTTTTTTTGAGTCTCTGTGTTAAGATAGTAGGATATCAAAACCGTAATCAGACAATCAGATTTGGAATCAAATGCCAGTTTTGAGCACAGAGGAATCATCAAAATTTCCCTGAGGCCCAAGACAACAGGAGTGTCAATAAGAAATCAGACGCCCATACCTCTCGAAGCCAGCCTAAACTAGAGACCCGTCCAAAACAATATTTCAACCTAATACACAAAAGACCACGAGTGGACAGTCCCGAGATATGGTAAACGGTTTTGGTCGACATATCTATACCAAGAATAATGGTCAAAAAGAGAGTACCAAAAAAAGCATGACTACACAACGACAGTACGACGTCACAAAGCTCTCGTAAATTGGAGCTTCCCCCCTTTACGACAAGAACCGAGAAAAGACTAAATTCGTCCAGACCCAAAAGTTAATACAATTGTCGTCATACAAAAGCACGAAGGCAACGGAAGACTGGAGAACGGCACTTTCCATGCACCTTTAATGACACTAAAAGGACTGTGACCAACTAATAAGTGCTATGCAAACAAATCCATTTATTATATCTAACCCACATTTACCACATGTTTTAAAATCATTTTATTGTGTAATAGTATGTATCAATAACAATCGTGAAGAGCGTCACGGATCCGCTTCATCTTGGTAGAAGTATGATTATTGAATTTTCATAAGCTTGAAAGGACGTTCTCCCAGTCCCTGCAATTGTCAGAGATGTCGATAGCCTCGGAATAGACCTCATAGTCCAAAGCATCCTCTAGAAAACCATAGCTAAAAAAAAAGCAGGAGGAAACATATAAGAATGCTTAGATAACAGTGATTTATACTGGGAAGCGAGAAACATTAGGGGTCACCACCAAACCCGAGCTACATTGGTCAAAACACCATTGGGGAGTGTTTAACAGCACGGTGTAAAGATAACAAGCAAAGACACGCAGCAGAACTGCGCCGCAAGATATGGGTCTGTTGCCTATTGCCGTTTTGCGGGTCTGTGCTTTTGTGGGTCGAGCGTTTTAGCCATGCTCTTTTAGCTTTTCACGCTCCTAGTCAGGTGCGTAGCTGTGTGGGGGGGAGCATGGGGCGGGCGGTACACGCCAAACAAACAAGCTCCGGCACACAAAAACCATGGAACACCCCGCGGCCACCTGGTACGCGCAACGTTACATCTAATTTTCCTATTTCGTTAGTTGGGTTTGATATTGCGCTTGAGAGTTTCGTGTCTAGAGTAAAAGCCGTAACCCGCAATCAATCCAGAAAGTGCGTTACACCTTCACCTGCAGACGGAGAGCACAGACAATCCGCTCGCAGCGACAGACGCACACAATCACGGCTATCCCCCGACTGAACACTGCGCGCAATCAGCAACCGCTTGGGTAACCCCCTTTAGCGCCAAATAGAACCCCGCTACAGCAGCCAAAACCAATTACACTTCCAAAAGACTAACTGGTGCTTTAACTGCAATGTTATTACACTCATTGAGGACCTCATGACAAGGAGATTATTAAGTGATTGAAATGGAATGTCAGAATCATATAGCAGGATGCGCAAGACAATTGCTGTAAACTTGGAATTTCAGCATTTCATGAAAATTCTCATAGACTATTATTTTCCTCACTTTCTCGGCTCTTTCTGGAACAACTTGTGTGACGATGCACGTGTGGTTCAATTGTTCTAGTTAGTTTGATGTCTAGATTTATCCAAATAGGAAGCCTATAGATGATATGAAAAGAAGAGTATGCGTTGTGATTTGTGCTCAACAATTTAATGTCTTAAAACTGCCGATCAAATTGTTACAGTCTGGTTAAAATCTGTTTTTTCACTAATTTTGGGATATACGATAGCCATAGAAGGTGGCGAATTGCTGGGCAGAAAATAGCGCTCGTGTCCCTGAATCGCGAGCACATCTCAGTGATAACCGCCGTAAAAAACGGGATTCATGTTCATAATTAACCCGTAAAACCAAAGGAAGGGTTGGAAGGTCCCTAGTTAAAATCATTAAAATGAATATCACCTTTTGAACTCAAAATTTGACTGTTTCCAAACTTACCCGGTAATGTGGTGGACGGAGCGGGGCAGATGAACCTAAAGTGTGCAGCAAAAAGCCAAGTATTCATTGTCCATTGCGGGAAAGCGATGAAAATGACAGACCTTAACTGTATGTAAGACTGGGTGGGTTGGTGTGGTGGGGTGTCGCCGTGTGTACGTAAGCAGAGCGCGACCGCTGGAAAGAATGAAAATGCACACAGAGAAATGAACTGAACGCGAGTCCGTCCTCTCCGTGGTTAAAACTGCGTATACAAATGTAAACGTTCAATTAACATTGAGGAGAATCGTACGACTAAGTCAAAAGTTGCGCTGGGTCCAGAAAAACAATGTTTTGGTAATCCTTGTTAGTAGCTGAATTGTATTCATTGCGTTGCCGGAGGTGTTTTCAGCGCTATTCTCAAGTCGGATCATCGGCAACCGTTGACGAGAACTCCGCGCAACATAGTCAGTATTTGTGAAAACGGGCACTAAATAAGTGGATAAAGAATAGTTTAGGCGTCCGCATAGTATACCTTGATCAAGCGCGATTAGGGATATATATCAGAAGAAAAATAGTTTTGAAGGTCAAGGCGGGTAAACCCATTGGTATGCCAAATGCACGATGATCCGCTAAGCGTATACAACTTACGAGAGATAATGTTTGTCTGCCTGAAGTCCAATTTTCACACAGTAATTTAATTTCGCTTAACACTGTGGGTAATTGAATAATATAACTGTGCACAACACGAGAAACCCGCTGTTGTTTAAGTGCCATAGAAACTGCCAGATGTGTTTAAGGAAAATAAAACGGGGTGCTAGAGGATCGTTAGCACTGGTGCCGAGGAACCACAATCTGAACAGCACAAAGCGGGCTATTTGAATAAAGGTAACTCTAACTCTCTGAACAGACCGAGAGTTGAAGCGCCACAATAAAATCGGTAAACCAACCAAAGGCGTTTTGTTATTTGGACAGATGTTGAAATGCGCCATAGTTAACGTGATAATTAGCTTAAACTGGTACTTGTAAGGCACGGAGTCCATGCAGCCACTAGATCTTGAATATGAGGAGATGCCATAGTTCGATCGAATGAAAACTGCATCTGTAAACCTAACTTCCGAGCCAGACTCTGACCATGTGACTGCGAACACGAGGGAGAAAAAGCGCATAACAAACACTCGACTCTTTAGTTAAAATAAACAAACCCCGGAACGTATGGAGACTAAGCTAAATAAACACCGTAGATGTTTGACAATGACGGTGCTAAATTCTAAAGAGCCTATGTAGCCGCTATATTTAACCAAGTTGCATACAACATCCAGATGAAGTGCATTCAGTTTCTGTTTATTGATACAACGTCAGAATTAGTAAGCCCTTGAAACAGCGTAAACGTAATACACCTGTTGGTACTCTTTCATCGGCTGTCTACTCGTATTCCTACCCAATTTTCCCGTCACTTAAAGGGAAAGTCTTGACCACTTTATCGTACTTTACTAAAAGGAGATACTGCATAAACATCAATTAGTAATGGGGGGCAAATTCAAATTTAAATAAACAGATAATTTCGGTTGGGAATCATAGATCAAAATTTACCCCTCCATCATTTCCGATGATGGCATTATATGGTCCGTAGTAGGTAGCCCAAAATGCAATTCGGGCCGAATCCTCTTAAAACGACAAGCTTGAACTTTAGACAGTTTATAACTAAAGTATTCTACCTAAATTGATTTTAATAACCTATACCCTAATTCTATTCCAGAGACATTAGTATAATACAAATACATTTGTGTTATTTCATGTTATACAAACCCCTTTTCTTCTAAAGAAAAAAAAAAAAAATTCTTCCGTGTTATACACTTACTCCATTATTAATTTTTAGGTTTTAGATTTCCTAATATCATTATTTAATTTCCTTTCTACATTACTGTTCGCCCATTTAATACTTATTAATTTTACTAGTAAAACCATTCGTGGTTCGCTCTGGAGAGCCTAGCTTGGGAAGGGCTCCACAACAAAACCTATGCACCTAATAATGAGAGCAAGGAAGGTTATCCCTGCACAAATACGAATTCAAATAAAATTAGAACGACACGTTCTAGTAACCCGCAATGTTTATTTTTGTTATGTATTAGTTGTGTCAGCATCTCGACCACGACTAGTACTAAGCGGTAATTGCAAGCATACAAGGCAAAATCAATGCCTGAACAAATATGGACGTAGATCCGACCTCATGGGTTACTAAAGATAAACTCCTGACTCAGTCCTTCCCTTTTCTCCTGTCCCCAAAACTGCCTTCTAAAAAATTCTTTTCCTCTTTACCTCATTCACAGATATCGAATTGTAGGGCCCAAATGTACGAAACCATCAATCGGAGAATCCGTATGGTGAAGTGTAAATACAGTAGTGCTTGTGTATTAGAAAAAGGAAGACGAAGAAAATCATCGAATATTGGCCGTATGAATTTGCGGTTGTAATCACCCCGCAGGCCTTTGGTGCTTCGTCAAACCTCGCTACATTTGGAAACGCAATCCAAATTTTATCATCTCATCCAACGCTGAGATCGATTTAATAAAGATAAGTGTTGAACAACTGTCGCCTTCGCAGCCTCCCTGGTGAGCGGCCCAACTGTAAGGTTTACGGTGTCAATCCTGTCAGACTAAGGATAGATATATCAACATTATTATTGCATTCTTTTGTTTAAAAAAGAGATTTAATAATATTGTTTACCTTTTTGATAACCACATTAAATTGAAAAAAAAATTCTCAAACAAAAAGGAATTGTTTTTTTTTTACTGAATTTTTTTTACCTTTTTCTCTCTTTTTCCTATTTCTCGTTAGAAGTGACGAAGTCTTTGCTTCCCTAATCTACTTAGACACCTGAGACAAACACAATCATCACCACACTTCACTAGTGTGTCACAGTCACTGATACCACACTTAGTAGTCCCACCACACATAGGCTTCTACTCCACAAAGATCTGTGTCACTCTCTCTTCTAACCCAACGGCGAATGCCAAAATTGCCAAAGCAAGACTGCAAACCACCAAGGGCCGAAATGGGGAAAGAGTGTAGATCTTGGCTGAGAAATAGGCCGACATACAGCCATCACAAACGCCCGACGGGAAAAAAAAGAAACATGTGAAAGACTGATTATTAATTTAAATAATAACACCACCTGCGAAATTCCTGACACAAGATTCAAGCCAGCAACAAAACCACGAGGACACTAGTCAAATCACCACTACCCTACAAACAAAAAACAGCCCGTTCAAACCAACAGAGAGAAAAAAGAGAGGGAAAGGATTCCTGACGACAAGTGCAAAGCCACAACCAAACACCCAGAGCGGCTATTCAACATCACCAAATGCTCCCTAAGCTACAACCTTCACCCCCCAGCTGAAACTGGCGCCAGCACATCACCCACCTTCAAGATGGAGGCTGACACGTGCTCAGCAAGCCGCATAGACAAAGCGGAATATGTCGAAAGTTAATATCAAACTCAAATCACCCACGAGAGGGAGCAGTCAACAACAGAACATTATATGAACTCCAAGGCGCCGGACGAAGACCGCATCAGCTTAGCGAGCCACGACATTCAAAGCGGTCCCCATAAAGACCTGTAACAACTCCAGGATAAAACCGAACAGCTACGTAGAGAAACGTCCCAAAAATCATCGACATAAACAATACAGAATGTTGAATTAGTACCCGAGAAGACCACCGTTGAGAAAAGTCAATAACTGAAATGGAACAATAACGTAGAACCCCGACACTAACGACACTACCAACGGTATGAGCGCTACATGGGTCAGAAAGAACTCAAAGATCTTCTGGCGGTGAACAAGAGCCAAGACAGTAGAAAGGCAAAATGCTCTGCGGGCCTCAAGAAAGCCGGTCAACCACTGCTGAGCAGAGCAGAGTCCCACGTTCAAGAACTGGCATATGACGAAAGGCGTGAGGGGCCACAACCCAAAACCTCACCTGCCTTCGCCACACAAGCCTTTCCTGCCAACGAAAGAATACCTCCCATCCAAGCAGACCTTGGAGCTGCACATGGGATGACCATCAAATACCTCAACAAGCTGTCTAAAAACATCTGCAGTTTCAACCCAAACTCTGCAGAGGGCCACGATATCCAGGCCTACCTGCAAGATATCGAGTTCAATCTAGAAATGAGACCTCATGTGACTGACTGAGACAGGTTATACCTCCTTAGAGCCACTTCAAGTCCTGAGGTACGAAACTTCCTTGATCGACAGCCCAGTCAAACAAAGTCGAGCTACCAGCTACTTCGTGAGGTCCTGCTTAAAGAGTTTACAGACCCTGAGTCTGAACTTGGACTGTTAACTGCTTTGGAGATCAAGCAAGGTCGACAAGAGGTTCCACAAGCTTACTACAACCGACTCCGACAAGCCTACTTTGGTGCACACAACAAACCTAGCCGGTGAATAGGATGGTAACTTGCAGGAAAGGTGCCCTGCCTAAACACCGCACCCTGGGAGTCAGGCCATCATCAGCGTCAGGGCCTTTCCACACGGGCTCCATGTGACGCATCGCAACAGTTGCGTGACCTAACACAGAAAGCCTACCGACAAGTCAGGGAGAGGGATGCCTTATCAAAGAAAGGTACCAAAACACTCCACACCGCTCTTGAACTTGTAACCAGCCTCACGCCTGTGGCACTGGACGGACACCAGTGCAAGCGACGACACCCGAGTCCTTCCATCAAGAGCACAGAAACGTGACCCCCATTCCCCGGACATCTTTCAGAGCCCAGCCGCTGGAAACAGAAGTCATGGAACAGCCACGGGTTCTCAGAAAACCCAAAAGATGTCGTACACTGGACACCTAACCATACATCCAAAGGGGTAATCGCCTGAATCATCCAAGAGTGCAGACTCGCGTGAGAAAGCGGACAGCGAAAACCCACCCGCTCAGCCCCCCTCAGCGTGCACGTGCTGAGTATAGGCATAATAGCAAGCAGCTATCCTCCAGCGACATGTACGAGTGCAATAAGACAAAGGTGAAAGAGTTGCTTGGCAGACAATCTTAACATGGATGACGGCTACGAAAGTTGAGTCATGCTCGCTGTGACGCGGGATCTGACAGAACTGTAGCCGTTGGAGGTCACCTGGTCCACAGCCACACAGAGGATGACAGCACCTTTTCAAACAAACCACCCAGAACGACAAGGTCTCTGGCTGCTTCTCCAGCGCCAACTGTTGATGAAACGACTCTGAGGTAACGCGAGAAGAACAACAAGTCACCGTCACACCCATACTCTCGAATAACACACTTTCACAAATCACCTCCAAGAACGCACATCTGTCTGTCCACAACAACCGCCGAAGTCACAGAAGGGCAGAAATCGCCACAGCCGCAGAAGGCATCCCAGAGAAATGCAGACCTAGGTAAGACAAGTTTTGCACCCCGGCTCACACAGGCCCAGCCAGGGTGGGGCCAAACAGCTCGACTTTCTGCTAAAGAACTTCCTCCGTTGCTGGACTGACCCCCCCATTAGATCATGACAAACGGGCCCGCTCATAGACCAAGCCAAGATGCGAGAGCCCGATTCTTCACAGTGACCTACATAAAAGTTGGGACAACACGACTGAAACGATCTTCCACACATACACTGACAACCGCTGGATTACCACACACACAACATTACGCGGGAACAACCCGAGGTCACCACGCTACTGATAGACAGCATATCAACTAACATTTTCTTCCCCACAATAGAATATCGCAAATTTTAGCGGAACATAGTTTACATAATGCCCACAAGAAGCATCTGCAGGTCCATCCTCACAAATTAGGAAGCCCTGACGGCTCTTTAAGGTACATGAGCCCACTAGCTGCAACACGACAAATCCTACTCAACAGTAGTTTAGAGCCATGCTAGGAAAACCAGCAGCAGCTTAGGGTGGTGTTGTTCTTCTTGGTACCATCCGAGGGTCCTTCCTCCTCTTTTTTCTTAGTAGTGAAACACGGTAGAGCACCCTGCAATGCAAGGTTGATATTAGGTTTGACTCACCAACACCGATAATATCCGCCAAGTAATAAGTACTAAAGCTGAATGGAAGCCAAGAAAGCTCCATGCACGATACGATATCCCGTGAAACATTAAATTCATTGCAAAGGAGTAGTTAAACAATAGAAAGTACACGGTAAACGTTTTTAGATAATCACAACCTAGACACCAACAAATTTTATCCGCAAAATGTGATGTGACGGAATGCCAACGTGCTGAAACCATTAGACAATATTCCCTACCAGAAAATTGAATGAAAACATATTTCAAATTTGATCATAAGAAAGGCTATATTAAGTGAACAATAGAATTGACTTTTACCACCGGGATCAGGGATACAAAATACATGGAATCCTGCTCCAGTACAAGTAACTAAGCATGGAGGTTATCCTAATGTGTTGCTGTAGGATTGTCTGCTTCTCTGCCTTATGTTCCACGCATGCGCGCGATGATCTTACAACTCAACACAACATCTCAGTCGAATGGGGGTGATGTAGGATGCAGACCGAGATCAGACAGTCTAAAGAGGTTGTACAAAACCGATAGGCACAGGGTCACAAAATTCCAACTGAAGAAAGCCCCAATACAACAGATGTCTGAAAATCACCCGAGCCGGTCTCTGAAGAAGCCTGCACCGTAACAGACCCTGTCAAACAGAACCATAAAATGTCTCCCTTAACACAAAAGAACACATATGAAAACAAGCCCAAGTTCCCCCGCCCACGGAGATTGTAAATTTTGGCAGTATCAAGATAGGTAAGTCCCAAAAAGAGATTACAGCGGATACTATGCAGAGCAGAGAGTAACTACATTCACAATCTCCTCGTAAAATTGACAAATTCACCAAGACCACACTTTAACGACAAAACAATACTAAAATTCCTTACCAACAATTGAATGTAGCATCAATGTCCTTAAATTCACAGAATGGCACGGAAACTGCCTTCTCACCTAAGGAGTAAAATGACCAAAGGAACTAATAAAGTGACCAACTATACGAAATTGCTATGCACAACAGCACTACTTAATCTAACCACAAAGGATTCACCATACAATGGTTAATCATGTTATTGTGTATGTATTGTTTAAGAACTGATGAAGACTTTAAGTGTGTCGGGGGCAATTCATGGGGCTTGGGATAAAAGATGTGAGTTAGTGAATTTCAAGCTTGAAACTAAGTGCTTCCCAGTCCTTCTTGGTCAAATGTATCATGTTCTCGTTATAGAAATCATGTCCAAAATTTATACTCTACCAGAGCGGGAAAAACGTAGGTCATGTGAATGATGAGATAACAGTGGATTTATGAATGGGAAGGAGAAACATCGCAACACCCCGATGGCTGACAATTGGTCAAACCCATTTGGGTTTTAAAACAGCCTGGTTAAATACTCAGGACATCCTAGCCATCAAACGGCGCGCGTTTTTTTGGTCTTTTGTCCTTTGCGCTTGTTGCGGGTCTGACTTTTTGTGTCTAGCTTTTATCCATGCGGCTTTTAGCTTTTCACTTCTTGTCATGCTTCTTTAGTTTTGAGCGTGGTCTGGTTTACACGCCAGCTCCTCCAAAACCATGATGAGAAACGCCACCTGGTCTCATCAAATTTTACATCTATTTCTATTTCTTTAGTTTTTTTTATTTTCCGTTGAGAGTTTCGTGTTCTAAGTTAAGCCTAACGCCGCATCTTCCAGAAGAGTGCGGTCTACCCTTCAACTGCAGACCACAGCTCCGCGTCGCCAGCCGACGCCCAACCACTGGCTTCCCAAGATTGAACTTCCAGCCAATCAGCAACCTCTGGAAACCCCTTTCAGCAGACAAGGAATGGAACCCTGGACACAGGAAAGCAAGTACCCCAGATTATACTGAACTGGTGCCTTTAATATAAATCTGAACCTCATTGAGCAAACTCAATGCAAAGGTTAATTAAGTGATTGGATGTTTTGTCAGATTCTATTGCATGGCGCTATGTGCGGGTAAAGCTTGGAATTTTCACGATTCATTGGCCTCTTAAACAATTATATTCCTCACTTTCTCTCGTTCTGAAAACTTGTGTAATGGTGCGTGGTGTATCCAGGGTGTTAATTAAGGTTTATATGTGCTTATCTTAGATGGGTATCCATAAAGCCTTATTTGGATATGGAAAGGAGAGAGTATCTTTGTGTTTTGGTGCCACAATTAATGAGTCTTAAGTTAAATCTCCATCTTGTTACAGTGCTAATTATAGTGGTTTTATCACTATAGTTTTGGGATAGTAGAAAATCCATTTCAGAATTGCTGTCATACGCTGCGTTCCACGGTGAATCGGGTCTAGTCGGCGTCCAGTGATCCGCCGTAAAACAGGATTCTGTCCTAATTCCCGGTGGTGACATATGTAATGGGGAGTTCCGTTTAAAAAATCTTACATAGAGTTCCCTGTGTAATTATTGACGCTTTTCCCTTAAAAGAAGCTAACCACACCGGTGGAACGAACGGCGCCATGATGACCGTGTGTTTTAAATGGTGGGTCACATGGAGACTTGGTCCAAACATTCGTACAAGGGCAGGGGTCACATAAAATCGACTTCACAGCAGCATATGCAATGAGAATTGTTTTCAAAGAGGCATGTAGTGCGAGGTATGAACTGCATTTTTGTACGTATTGAACATTAATAAAGTATGGCATTATTGTTTGCAGTGTTTAATAGAAGACAACGGTACGGGTTTACAAGCATCTGCGCATGGGGAGCCCGGTCATAACTTCTAACATAGGGCTGTGCCACTTTTCCATGCTATTTACAAATTTTCTGTTTATGAATATTTTGACGTAGCTGCATTTCCTAAGTTTGGCTATTAGAATGAACAACGTGTCTGAAGAGCCGGGTCGAAACAAACGAGACCTGGGTGCTGAACTCAGCATGAGACACACAGCTGCGAAACAGACGTGAGCCTTTTTATTATCCGACAGGACGTCGACCGCTGTCCTGATCCTTTCCGGTCGTGAGTATTTGGGGTAAAGCAGCGCTGTTTTATCATTCTAGGTACGTTTGAAAGTTCTGTTATAATGCTGCTATGTGCGGTCGTCACCGGTCTATTAAAACGAACAACATATTAAAGCGTCTTTGGGGTTTCCATGTTTTCTACGGGAAGGTCGGAGTTATGACATCATTTGCGTCTCACCCAATGACACTAAGGTCCCAGCGCTTCGGTCCTATTTAAATTGTTTATTCTCTGGACTTAAACTTCGTCTAACTTTGGGATAATGTAGGTACCCCATTCAGCACAATATAAAGCTGTTCTAGTGGTTTTTGGATATTTAAAAAAAAAAAAAATCTTACAGTTGGGTCTTTTAAATAATTATTTAAAAAAAGCAAAATTTCTAAAGGATAAAATTCTAAATCATCATAGTCTCAGCTTTCATTAATTTCATGTTTGGGGTAACTAAATTAATAAATTTTTAAAAATTTATTAGAAAGGTGGGTGGCATATGATGGGGCTGGCTAAGAAGATGCATTATTTTTTGTATTTGGTGTATTGAAATGTGTTTATGCAGTTTAAAGTAAAAAAACACATTATTTACTGTACATTATTGTTTCTCCTCTAAACCCCGCCTTTCTGAAACACATCACGTCGGTTTTTTTTAACAAAGCTGCATCGGTCTAAAAAAGAAATGAGGTGTGGCTGTGAACTGGCAGCTGTAGTCCTCAAGCTTGTGATTGCCGAATACTCAAGCGTGTGACGGAAATGTTCGCCCCTCACATACGTTGTGATGGGGGGGGGCCGGTCCGGGGGCCGGGTGAGCGATGAGACCCAAACATTCAACCCCATACAACGAGCATTTGTTGCCTCCAGGGAACATAAGTGGTACTGGATTATTAATGACTTTGATTAGCGGTTGCACAAAGGGGGTGCATCGCGGGAAGGGTCCTCGTAAGGAACCTAAACTCTGGTCTGCATTTGTGATCAGAAATGACAAACAATAAGTGCTACTCCACAGACTGGCTACACTGCTCAAAACTACATTTTGAACCTCAGTGCGAAATCCTTTAATGAAAACGTACATTAGCTTAAATTCATAACTAGCCGGCATGTAGCTACGTTACTCTCGAGCCCATGATCAGGGTGATACAGGGTCTGCGGCAGAAATGTGCTCTTGCGAGGGGCTCAGTCTGGATATTTGAGTTAAACGTTTGCTGGAAACAGGGTTGTGAAAACAACAACCTGAAAGACCCATATTTAGTACGTAAGGTCCTCTTTTAGGCCAAATAAAGTAGTTTCACTTTCACTACGAAAAACACAGCGGCTTAGCGTGAGGGAAAGCCCCGGCTTAGCGTGCGCTGTGAGCGAAGGATAGAGTGAGCTACATTCTGGGCGGCGTTATGCAAATCTTCCCACATATGTGATAGGGTAGATATTTGGGGAGTGTTAGAACGAGCCTGTTTGGGGGTTAGGTATTGTTCCTGACTCTAAAACTTTTTAAAAGATAGTTCTTTGTAAGTTTAGACTTTAGTCTTTGCAACTACAATCTCGTTATTGCCCACGAGCTTGTAAAACTCCAAAAGAGAAAGAAATTTTAAATCGAATCATATGACCCCATTAAGGATACTCCACCCAAAAATGAAAGTCGGAGAAATGATGGAATAGTCCCTTTAATATGACATGTAAAATAATGAGCCAAGGGAGCTATTGAACCTTGTGGTCGATATTACTTATTCATCACGTTAGATAGTGATAGCGTTGCATTTCAGTAATCAATAATCCACAAATTGTTCTCTGCAAATGGAGTATGTGTTCCATGCATACTAAAATAGACATAGATATTTCCCTGTGTGTGTCAGACCGCCAGAATTTTGGTTACAAGCCTTTAACCACTTGACCACACAGCCCCAAGTCACATCTTTACTCACACAGTACAACTCCTCATCCATCCTGCTCTACAGCTCTTATTTGGTCACAGTATATGAGCTTTCCAATAAACATGTACCTGAGCAGCACTGCTACACACAGGACAGCAAATACACATGTCATGAGATCAAGACAAGTGTACTTACTGTTGTGTATATTAGTGGACAGATCTGGGATGGAAACCAAAAGAAACCTCAGTTGTAACCTTGAGCACTTAACCTCAATTTGCTTGAGGGGACTGTCCTTGTGGTTCGTTTACGGAAAGTCGCTTTGAAAAAGGTGTCAGCTAAATGACTAATTTGTAAAATGAATTAGTAATTAGGCAATACAACACAAGTTCACAACATTAAGTGGCTCCGAAAATTTAAAAAAGAAGCAGCTAAATTAACAATTACATGCATGCATGCAAACCATAAAGAGCTCTACTCTGTATTTTGCAAGGCCATCACTTCAATTCACATGGCTCAGGACAAATTTCTGGCAAGGAGTAGGCCACACAATGACCACTGCAGCTTTTCTTGTAACTAAAACTCATTAAATCTGAAAGGTGGTATAGACGCCACAATAAAAAGATGAATTTAGCCATACTTCTCAATTCAGTACAGAAGCAGCACTGATGTATTTACACAGCAAACACAATAGTTGGAAACAATGTATAATGCCCTCCAAAGCTAAATGTTAATTCTCATTCACAGCAACAGAAAACAAGACAAACAGTGATTGAAAAAGGCAAATTATTTAGTAGCCCACCAATTTTCTAAAACAATTTGTTTACAACCAGAGGTTGGAAGGAACGTTTTCAATCACCAGCCACATTTGACTACAACATTTTTAAGCTACCAGTCATTTTAAGGTACCTCTGTCAGCCAAAAAAAAGTGGCTTTTTTCAGTCTGTCATTGTTTGAGGATATCATAAAATGAAGTTAAAAAGAAATTAAAACAAAATTATCGGTGACTTCTCATATATTAAAAAAAACATTTTGTTGTAATTTCAAAATAATATAAAAATTAATGTTTAACGACAAACACGTTGAAGGTTAGCAAACAGGCTCTCAATTCATAGGGATCAGCTGTTTCTTCACAAAAGTCAATGCACTGAACTCAACATATTAAAGCCTCTCCTCCTTCATTGATATTCATTTTTTTTAAAAGTGGCCTTGTCTCTGAGGGCTCCAGTCGCATACCGAATGAGAAGTGTAGTGCTTAGGACATTTCACCGGTATCACACATTTGAAGTGTCATTCTGTATTCACTTTCTAAAGTTCAAGGCGGCAGTCCAAACCTGGAAATCTACTCTGGCAAAAGTTTGTGAGTGTAGCTATATAGTGGTTTGGCCACAACGATTACTAACCATGCTGTATACGCCAATCTACTGTGTTTCATACTCGTTTTTAAAAGACATGGGGCCTTCATCTTCATCCAGTGTGGGACCCCCTTTACACTTTATGTGCTAATGTTGGAGCTCCCGGGTTGGAGTCATAATTTATGAATCATAACCCGCCAAATTGGCATGGAAGTTAATGTGTTAACCATCACTGTTGATTTTTACCCACATTTGGTTTGTTGTCGGGTTTTAAAGGATTAGTTCACTTCCAGAATAAAATTTTCCTGATAATTTACTCACCCCCATGTCGTCTGAGATGTTCATGTCTGTCTTTCTTCAGTAGAAGAGAAATTAAGGTTTTTGAGGAAAACAATCCAGGATTTTTCTCCATATAATGGACTTCAATGGGACCCAAACTATCTGTCAGTTTGTAAAAAAAATAAAAATAAAATCTATACTTTAACCACAAATGCTCTCACTCACATGCGCTGCAATGCAATGTCCCACAACTTCACGCATTATTAATCACATTGGAAAGTCACACTGACGTAGGCGGAAGTACCGACCCATTTTTACAAAGCGAACATCCCAAAGACTAATCAACGGCTTTACAAAAGGTAAACAACGTGTCGGATGATTTTGAATTTGGGGAGAACATAAGATGGCGTTTGGTAAGCATCTTGGATGACATGGGGTTGAGTAAATTATCAGGAAATTTTAATTCAGGAAGTGAACTAATCCTTCAAATTTAAACCCAGTTGAGGACAATAAGTTGTCTTTAAGTGAAAATCATTTTCGATCCAACTCAGTCATATCATAGCCAATAAGAACATTTGATGCTTAATACAAAGCTGTGGGCTTCACTGTGGGCGGGACTACCCAGCATGATGTCACAGAAACAGCAACCAATAAGCAACAAAAATTCTACTACCAAACTCCAGGATGTATTTAAACATCACAATCTCCCTCAGCGAGGTGACCTACGAGTCCAAACGCTCGCTGAGAAGTGCGGAACATGGCAGGCCGCAGGTTCATAAGAGCCTCCGCCGCCAGTCATTATTGCCCCGATGCATTGATTCAAGACCAAACGTCAAGTCGCGAGATTAAAATTCAACAGTCCTGTCAGAATGAGGGACTTTTCGTCCTTCCCTTGAGGCCACCACTGGAGGAGGACAAGGAAGACGACGCAAGGTCATTCTGAGCTCATTCTGATTAGTGTGTGAGGAGAGAGCGAGCGACGGAGCTCTTAAGAGTGGGGGCTGATTCATTATTCATAGTTCAGCCATCGTTTGTATTAGAACATCAGCTTGCAGCCACCGGCCACAAAAACTGGGTTACCTCCCCCGAGTCCTGACAACAGGAGAAAGAGGAGGAGGAGAGGAGGAGGAGAAAAAGGGATGGAGTGGTGTAAGACAAGTCCAGAGGAGGTAAGGAGCAATGTGTCACTAACCTGCTTGAATTACAACCTTACACCTACCCAAGTGTCCTTCACAAACTGTGGTCAAGGTAAGGAGAAAGAGAGAGGGAGCAAAACCGGCGTGAGAGAAACAGAGCGATTTTTCTCGCTCGTCCTCAATCTGAAATCCCAGAGCTATGTGAGTGAGTGAGTATAGGACATGCTCGTGTTCGTGATGCCATTCACTTCCCTTCCTTGTTTCTTTAGGACACACTGTACCAGCTTGCGTGCCGACGGATTTTAGTGTATGCCGCTGATGATGTAGCTGTTCTGCTGGCCACAGGACAAGCCGATCAATGCAGTCAATATGATTTCATATGATCTGAATGTTTAATAAACAGCAGTCTGACGGAGGTGGGCGTTTAGTCACATGCTGTTACGGTACTGTGTTCAGGCTGATAAAATGCCTCCCACTGCTCCCATAATGCTTCGGTGTCTTTGTGTTTGGCATTAAATATGCATCTGCAGAGGAAACTCACATAACACAAAGCACAATTATGATTTACTATTCATTTATTCCCATTTAAGGGTCATAACTGTGAGGAGGTAAATGAGGGCGAGGGAGGTAGGGGTTAGCTGAGGGGTTGAGTTTTCAGATTAAAGATTCTTTAGCGTTTGTGGCACAATGTTGGTTACAAAAATTATTTTGAGAATTATCCATTGTATAAAAAAAAGTTACAGTGTGGCACTTAGAATGGAAGTGAATGGGGCAGATTTAAAAAAAATCTAAATGCAGAATAGCGAAGTTAATTATTTTCTAAAATCATTTACATTACGGGTTTAGTTTTCACCCAAAATGAAAATGTAGGCTGCGTTTTAACTCACCCCCGGAGCATCCATTTATGACTTTCTTCTTTCAGATGAATCCTGTCGGAGTTATATTAAAAATTGTGTTTGATCTTTCAAGCTGTTTCATGCCACTCAACGGGTGTTGCATTGCTTCAGTCCAACAGAACTTAAATATCAAAAATTGGCCATCCATAAAAAAAAAAGTGTCTCACACGGCTCCGGGGGGTGAACAATGGACTCCTGTTGCAAATCGATGCGTTTTTGTAAGAAAAAAAAAACATATTTAAAACGTAATAATCAATTTAATCTAGCTTACGCTCACTGTTGTAAACAGAAGCATTTCCGGGGGTATGACGTATGAGGTCGGCTTTGCGCATGCTCTGCTCAGAAGTGACGCACGCGGAAGTGAAGGGGAGCGATCAAAACAAAACAACGGTTGAGAATTAGAAGTACAAAACGAGGATTTGTAGAGAAGAATGTCAGAGGATTTTGATATATGTCAAGAGGAGACTGTTTTTCCTTTGATAAAGTAAGGAAACTTTGCTTCCCTTTGATCCTGTAAACAAATGCTGGTTTTCACGAGACTCACCGGCGCATACACAGCGCTGACCTCATACGTCATGCTCCCGGAACTGTTTCTGTGTACAACGGTTGGCGCAAGCTACATTAAAGTGATTATTAAGTTATGAATATGGATATTTTTCTTACAAAAAAAAACGCATGGATTCACTACAGAAGGCCTTTGTTCACCCCGGAGCCATGTGAAACACTTTTTTGTATGGAGGGGCGATTTTTTTATTTAAGTTCTTTTAGACTGAAGCAATGCAACACCCGCTGAGTGGCATTAAACAGCTTCAAAGATCAAAGACATTTTTTTTTTATATAACTCCGATTGTATTTGTCTGAATGAAGAAAGTCATATACATCTAGGATGCCACGGGGGGGAGTAAAATGCAGCCTAATTTTCATTTTTTGGGTGAACTAACACTTTCTTTTCCCTGTTAAAACTTGAGATTATTTTGAGCTGTAAAGTTGTTTAAATCATAATTAGTACAAATATTTTAAGGTTTATTGCATATAACTTTACACAGAAAAGGCTAGAAAGTGTTTTTCGCATTAAAATCATTATTCCCATTGGATTGGCCCCATTCACAAGTAGAAATAATTTTTTAGTTATTCAATCACAAATAGACATTGTTGAATATACACTTAAAAATATTTTTGATGCTTGTTCAAATTACTTAATTAAAATTAGCTAAAGCAACACAATTCCTATACATTTTGTCCTAACAATTTCATTGTGTTCAATCTACAATGTTAAAAGTTACATGAACAAATTATACATGTTCAACTCAATTAATTAATGTACAATATTAAATCATGTCAATTCAGGTGTACATGAGGTCTAGCACTTTTTGTGATCTCAAAATGTATATTTTTAATTAGAAAAACATGTAACCACCTTGCATGTGTCCTGGGCCACAGAGAAGGACTCCATATTCCACTAACATGCAGTCGTATGTACGGTTTTAAACTTCTATTCTAAGCCACTATCTACTGCTGTAAAAGAAAGCAACTGTCTGATCTAAAAATACTGCCAAAAGTCCATATACACGTGCACAAAACTTCACAGAACATCTTCAGTAAGTCTAACATCAGCATGTAGTGACAGATCATATGAAGCAGGAACATCTGAAGTTGAGTTAATACAGCTGCCTGACTAAAATAACATTATTTTTTTAACATTCCACTCGAAATGTCACATTTGTGGTGAGATTAAAATTCAAGCATATCTGGGAACGACGCTGCACTGTCTTTTTTGCGCTTTTCTTTTTCCCCTGACCTTGTGAAATCAGCACCACCCCACTTTTTTCAAGTCCAAAATTGGCCATAAATGCACATCCTGACTTCGCGTGAGGCTACGCTAGACACACAGGAACCCAGTGATATATACAACAACCACGGAAGCATAAGATCAAATGCTTATTAATGAAGTAATTCAGCCCACACACATACATGAGCATAAATCAAACTTCCTCTCACACATGCACACACTCTGTGCAACATGCAATAAACATCTGTTGCATCTACCATGTGTGGCCCCCATGCAATAATGCATTGACTCTACACATGCACTCTCCCTCTCTGCTTAAGACTGAATATTGCTCTCCATCCAAATACGGGATGCACAAAAACACATCTTTTCGAAATTTACTAGTCGTGGTTTACCTGATGGGAATACTCAGCCCTTCGGCAGACATTTAACAAATAAACATGTCACACCACAGGGATACGTCAAATAAAGCAACTTTTAAAGCACCACTGCTACATAAAATCTCACTAATTGTTTGGTCGGTAGTTGGACAAGTTGTCGACCATCCAGCCCATTCCTAAACCAAATATTCTCCATGTTTGAAAGAGGTGCATTTCAGATCTTCTAAGACTGCAAAAGTCTGGAAAGCTTTGTCGTAATCATTTTAAAATGTACAGAACTGAGTCAGACAGAGATTTTGTTTGCTCAATATCATGGAATTATACAACAAAACCAAAACAAAAAAGGGATTATGCTGTACTTCAACACCTTCCCAGAGAAAAACTGACTCAGAACAGCAGAAAGCAAATTACACAGTACTGCATTTGGCCAAACGTTTGTCTTCTTGTTAAAATGTGACTCGCATTTACATTTTTAATGCTGTAAAGGCTACTCTTATGGACAAAATTTGTATTTGTTGTGACGCCAGCAAAGTTCAGTTGAACTGAAACGCCTCGGATTTGTTTAGTAGAACGCTGCCTTAACCCCACCTCCCTAAACAAACACACACAGGGGACAGATTTGTGCACAGCTTTAAATGTCAGCAAAGATCTCCTATGAAGGGGTGAGAATGTAAAACAGACACAAGAGAAAACCGAGACGGATACTGAAGATGTGCATGGATTTAATCTTGGCAACCAAGTGACCTTGCCATGGATCACCAAACAATAAAGGTACAACAGGTGCTAAAGATGAACAAATAGATGGGATACTGCTCAAATATTTACACACACAGAGCCCAGACACCTCGCTAGATGTCACATTCTTTCATTACCACAGTACCAAAGTGCCATGTGATCACATAGAATGATATATTCTATGATATATTGATATTCTCAGAAAAAAAGATGAGGGATAAAAGAAATAGAGAAATAGTTGTGAGCTCTTTAACAATGACCTCATCTAGTGGAGTGGAAATTTCCTGGTAGGCATGGTGACAGTAGCAGCAGAACTGAGAACATTCAGCAAGATGAGAGAGACCAAGAGAAACGGACCACAACTCACTGACACACAGCATCGCAGTGAAGATCATTCTCCTTTAACTCACTGTCACATACACACAGCAGATGAAACACAACTTCATACATCTCTGTGGTGTCACAGATAGTACACATAACTTGTGTTGTTCTGGCTACACTAGGCTGCAGTGTTCAGTGGAGCAGGTAGAGGGCGCTGTGGAAAGAGAGAGAGAAAGAAATGTATGTGGGTTACTCTCTGCACTAGGTGGTTTTTAGCTGTCTTAAAATACTGCCAACCGTCCCCCCGCGCTCTGACCCTTTCCCAACTCACTCCACACACACCTTTACACACACACAACATACACCTTAACGCACAGATCTCTTACACACTAACCATGGCAACAGCCTCACTCTGCTGTAAGGGATGGGTGCACATGTTTGTGTGGGTTTTGCAGAAGGGAGAATTGATCTCGTCTAAATATGATGTTTGTGTAGATGAAATGGGCAGAATGTGAACTGGCCAGTCGCCAGAGTCTCAGCGACAGCCGTTTTCTCAGCGCTCTAAAAATAAAAATGCCTTTATTTCAGATCTCACCAATCAGACATATCCTATCCTGGCTTGATACATCACGATTCATACACACAATATATATTATAAATATATATATATATATTATAGAATATTATATATATTATTATATATATATATATATATAAACTCAAAACTCTATAATGTATCCTACTAAACACCAGCAGTCCTTCTTTAGTCCACGATGCCTTTTTTGCCAAGCCGACTCTGGCCGCAGACTCTACAGGTAGACTTATTATAAATAGTTGGTACACTTTTAGTAATAGCGACCAATTTTCACTATAGTGCTAGATATTAGCATCCTATTTATGAACATATTGGCTGTTTTGTAGTACTTCATAAAGCCCCTTATTGCTGAGCATAATCTACTACATCCCTAATCAATACCTAAATTTAACAACTACCTACTAACTATTAATAAGCATCAAATTAGGAGTTTATTGAGGCAAAAGCCACAGTTAATGGTTTGTTCATAGCAAGAATTGGACCTTAAAATAAAATGTGACCAATTTTAAATTTAATTGGTCTATAAGTTAATGTATGTAAAGCTTTTATGACATTATACGAATATTTGGTACTTTAAAAAAATGCATTTGTTAAAAAGGTTAAATATATATTTTAGATTTATATGCTGTCATTAAAATTAACTAACAAAATAATTTTTTAAAAAGCATATTCAATTTATGCATATAATATCCATAAACGTATTATTCAATATGAACTCTGCATGATTAACTAGCCATTTGCTGTGTATTTGTTTTATTAATTACTATTTACTTACATTTTTTATGATGCTTTACCTAGAATGTGCTCTGATGGTTTTCACAGTAAAACTCTTTTGGAAACGCTAAAGTGCCGCAACTACAGGCATACAGTACACATTAAGATGGATGTATTTTGCTGTTGCGTCACATTTCACTGTTTTATAGCGTCCCACTACGAGTGTTGAATTTTTAAGACGGCATGTCAAGCTAAAAATAGTCCATCTTTTACGCGTCTTGAGACTCTTGCATTCTGTTCCATTCTGTTGCGCTCCATCTAGCTGTTTTTGCAAGAACACTTCTTATACAAACAGTCCTTAAGGAACACGTCCAGACAGGGTCAGGTAAGTCCAAACCCAGCCTCATTATACAGGTTTTCAATTAGTTATGCCTACTTGTTCAAACAACCCACAGACTAATGATGCTTATATGAAGTGCCTGCAAAAAATATTTGCAGATGTGAAAAAATTTGTGGATCGTTATGCCTAATAAATAATGGTGTGAAGTTCCTTCTTAATTAACAATGTTTTTGACACCTGTTTCCTTTCAGATTTGATGTCGAGTTTCTGTCAGATGCTGCTCCACAGGTGGTGTGGTGTGAAAGCGACTCCTCCTTGTCGGACAATTTCAAACACCATAAACACAGTTTGACCAGTAACTTTGGGTCTGAGATTAATGTGCTAGACCTGCACAGAGTGCTCTTTGAATCTGTGATCATTATAATGAGGAGGGAGCTTCATATCATATCACTAACCATGGAAGGGAGCAACAGATAAGTGGATAGTTAACAACGAGTTCTTTGTCTCCGAGTGAATGCACCTTCTGCTCTGCAGGTTGGCTGCATAGTTACTGTGTTACCACGGTAGCTGTGCATTTTACCATCACCAAGGATACCATATCCATGACAACCTCTACCCATCAAAAGATTCCGTTCATAGCCCATAAGCAGAGGGGTGTATGCATCAAATGAAGGAACCCGTGCTTATGTCACTCTAACCTGCCATAATGTAAGTAAAAATCCAGTTCAGAAATAATTTCTGATATTTTTGATAAAAATACAAACGTTTAATGACAGACATATCATAAGCTCTGAACAACAATGTATTTACTGAATTTCCACAAAAAAACTACATTACCCATAATACTGAGGAGAGCTAGATTCACCAATGACAGAAGTCACCTTTACCATGAAAATGATAATAGCAGTAAAAGCCCACTCACATTAAGCATTGCAAATGACACAATCAAATCAATAAAAGCCCATTCCCGTGAGGCATTGCAAATGACGTAATTGAGTCAGTAAAAGACCACTCCCTTCAAGCATTGTAAATTACGTAATTCAGTCTTCTTACACGTTACAACAACTTATATATCAACACATACCAAAGATTATATACAATACATAAGTTGTATATACTGTAATGTTTTAAAATTAACTTTAAATGAGTTGCATTTTATATGTTTTATCAATGACTAAAGGGCATTTTTTATTTATATACACTGCCGTTCAAAAGTTTTGGGATCAGTAAGATTTTTGTTTTTAAAGAGTTTTCTTAAGCTCATCAAGGATGCATTAATTTGATCAAAAATACAGAAAAACTATAATATTGAGAAATATTACTGAAAGGTAAAATCCATTTTCCTATTTTAATATACTTTAAAGTATAATTTATTCTGTGATCAAAGCTGAATTTTCACATCATTACTCCAGTCTTCAGTGTCACATGATCCTTCAGAAATATTCTAATATGCTGATTTATTATTAATATTTGAAACAGTTTTGCTGCTTAATATTTTTTGGGACCTGTGATACTTTTTCAGGATTCTTTGATCAATAAAATGTTAAAAAGAACAGTGTTTATTCCAAATAGAAAGGGTGTGTTCAATATACACCTATTCAAAAGTTTTAGGTGGTGTTTTTTAATTAATACTTGTCATCACAAGGATTTTAATGCATAAAAAATGATAGTAAGACTTATATTAATAGATTTTTAGTTTGAATACAATGCTGTTCTTTTGAACTTATAACCAAAGAATCAAAGAAAAAAGTGTTCAAAGTTTCCAAATAATATTAAGCATTTTTAAAACTGATAATAAATCGGCATATTAGAATAATTTCTGAAGGATCATGTGACACTGAAGACTGAAGTAATGGCTGAAGAAAATTTAGTGCTGCGTCACAGAAATACATTTTAAAGTATAGTAAAATAGGAAACCAGTATTAGAAATGGCAATATTTCACAATATTACTGTTTTTTTTTCTATGTTGGATCAAATCAACATAGCCTTGATATCTAACGACTCCAACAAACAAATAAAAAAAACCTCTGCTTACCGATCCCAAACTTGAATGGCGGTGTATAATGAACAGTTACTTTTGTATAAGTAATTTTCAAATCCTTCATGGGGTGTTGTTCATTGCCTCATAAAATACATTTGAATAAAAATTTTGTTAAAAAAAAAGTTTGTAATGTTGAAAGTGATTCATCAAAATAATCTCAGAGCTGGTTGGTTTGATTCAAATCATTTTTGGAAATACCTATAGAGAAAATGAATGGGAAATAATACTTGCAGAACCACTAACGAAGCTGTACATGTGACCGCAATCACTGCTCGGCTATGAGCTACGTGCCATCAAAAGCGTGGACACATGCTTTCATTCACGCATTTACAGGTTTCCATTGTGTTCTTCACTGGGAAAAGACACAATGCGGCTTCAGATCTCCGAGCTGATGGGTGGATGGATTAGTGTTACTCAGGCTACAGCATGAATCTCTGAGAGGTCTGAGAACTCCTTTCACAGCCAAACATCCAGATTACCCACACACTCCATCGTTCTGCATTCATCCAGGCTGAATGTACTGTACATTGAGCACTGAATAACACAGGCTGTTCTTAGGCTTACAGAGCTCCAATCTCTCTATTCTGGATTCAGCAATCTGCACTTCCAATTCAAAATCCAATGTAAGTTCTAAAATGCAATTGCACCTCACAAAAGTTGAGTCATTTAATCATTCAACCAACAGCAATCACTATCATCATCACTACTATAACATCACCATTCACGACTATCCGCAACACTATCCGTAACCACAATATCATCAGCAGCAGAACCACTATCATCATGACCTCCATCATCACTATCAAGTAATCATTACCATTACATCACTATAACATAGCCACCATCACCATTTTCACTGTCACAACCTTTACTATCCTTACTGCTACTAGCTATAGGGGCTTTCGGAACACAGTTCTAGGAACTAGCCATCATGGTGGTCCCTAGAGAACCAATTTCCTCCTCAAGCCAATTTCCTGGTTGCATTCGCACCGTTAGCAGGAACTTTAAAGTGGCTAACAGCAACGCCTTTATTCGCTGCATTCACAAACGTTTAGACTGTACTCTGAAGTAGGCTAATTTAGTTCCCCCAAACGGAGATTCTAGAACTAAAACTGTTCCTATTTCCTGTAATGCAAACATGCCAAAAAGTGGGTCATTTCACCAATGGAAATATTAAAGGGGTCATATGATGCTCCTAAAAAGAACATTATTTTGTATATTTTGTGTAATGAAATGTGTTTATTCGGTTTAAGGTTAAAAACAAAACACATTATTTTCCACATACTATACAATATTATTTCTCCTCTATGCCCCACCTCTCTGAAACGCGTCGATTTTTACAAAGCAAGGTGTGCTGTGATTAGCCAGCTATCCAGTGAGTTGTGATTGACCGAATACCTCAAGCATGAGACGGAAGTGTTACGCCCCTCACCATACTGTATGATGCCCTGTCATGGCCGGAGCGACATTAAACATTAAAACCCATTATAAACGAGTCATTCGTTGCATCCAGTGGACATAATGACAGATTATAATGACTTATACTGTCTTTTTACACGTTGCGTTGCGTCGTGCCGCGTAAACATAAAACCATGTGTGAATTTGTGATCAGACAAGTGACAAACAACAAGCCCGACTCTACACTGCCCAACTCGCGTTAATCATCAGTGGGCAATGTCTTTAAATATAAAAAAAAACGACTTACAGTCTGTAGTCAGAACGAAGCCGCATTGTAGGTCTAACTCTACCAGGATCCGAAACAGTCCTCCATAAAATGTGGCTGCACACATCTGAAAGTTTGGGTTGAAGTGTTCTGGAACAGTTTTTTAAATACAACTTAACCACTGATTTCTGTTTGTGTCCTCTTTTGGAAGGCCAAACATAGTATTTTCGCTTTCACAACGAAACACGGCGACCTAGAGTGAGCAGAGGCCGTGGGCTAGTGTGAGGAACGGCCGGAGGGTTAGAGTTAGCAGAGGCGGGTGGGCTTGAGAACGCCGCGGCCGGCGATTTCGACGAAGGAGCGTCCGGAGGGCTTGCGGCAACCACATGTGACTACCCCGGGCTGGACTCCGCTTCGTCCATGGTGAAAGCCGATCCGGCGATCCACAGTACTATGTTGATGTATTTCCTCAGCGACCAGCCCAGATCAGCTCCAGGCATGACGAAGCAAATATCATCCTCTTCTGGAAGGCCAAACAAAGTAGTTTCACAACAAAACACAGCGCCTTCACAACATGGCGGCGGTGGCAACAATACTAAAGCGAGAATCAAAGTTACGCCTTCTTTCTTTTGCGTGAAGATGTTGTAGAGTGATAGACGCCGCCCACATAGTGACGTTGACATGTGGGGGTGTGTTAGAACGAGGCTTTTTAGGAAGGCGTGGCTGACTCTTAAACTTTTATAAAGATATCTCTTTGGATTTGAGACTTTAGTCTTTGCAACTTTACATATCTTCTTTTTGCACCAAGAGTCTGTAACACTCCAAAGAGAAAGGAAAAATTTAAGTCGCATCATATGACCCCTTTAAAAGGTTCCTCTGGTGTAAAGCCCATTATCATCGCCATAATCAACACCATCATAATTTCGTTTACACCATTATCATCATCACATTATAACCATAACTATTCCAACCAACATCATTACCAATCACTGTCACAGCCAGTATCGTCCTTACCATTACCACCATTCATTACCACCACAGCCATAACCAACCTCACTATTACCATCATCATCCTCACTAGTACTAACATTGCCATAATCAAAATCATCATCATCACTACCATCACAACCATCTTTATCCTTACCACAAACACCATCATGACATATCCTCCATCGCTAATCATCAACACCACAACTTCACCATCACATTATCACCACAGTACATAACATCCATCACCATTACCATCACCACCATTACAACCATAATTATCCCCACCACTGCTATATCACCACCATCACTGCCAGTATTATCCACACCATTACCATCATTGTCACAACCATCACCATCCTCACTACTACTGTCATTGCCATAATCATCACCACCATCATTACTACCACATAACCATCATCACTCGCCATCACCGTTATAACCAACATCACAACATTACCATCATAATATTTCTCTTTCTTTATTTATAAAGTATTATTTAACAGTCTGTTGACCAAAAATGTTAATTTTTAGAGCCACATGCAAAAATAATCACAACCATAAAAACATAACAATAAAAAATGAATATAACTCATACAACTTAAGTAATTCCATCATCACATTATCATCACTATCACATAACATCCATCACCATTACAACCATAACTATCCCTACCACTGCTATCACAACAATCATCATTACCAATCACTGTCACAACCAGTATTATCCTTACCAGTACCACCACCGTCACAACCATAACCATCCCCACCATCACCATCCTCACTGCTACTATCATTGCCATAATCACCCTCATCACCATCATTACTACCATAACCATCATAACCACCTTTATCCTCACCACTAACACATCATCACATATCCGCCATCACCATTATCATCAACGCCACAACTTCACCATCACCACAATCACATAATATCCATCACCATTACCATCATCACCATTACAGCCATAACTATCCTCACCAATGCTATCACCACCATCATCATTACCAGTCACAGCCAGTATTATCCTCACCATTACCATCATTGTCACAACCATCACCATCCTCACTACTACTATCATTGCCATAATCATCACCACCATCATTACTATCATATAACCATCACAACCATCTTCAGCCACACCACTAAAACCATCATCACCTGCCATCACCGTAATCATCAACATCGCATTACCATCATCTTCTTCCTCTTTCTTTATTTATAAAGCATTATTTAACAGTCTGTAGACCAAAGCTCTTTACAAAGCTTTACATTTTTTGAGCCACATGCAAAAATAAATCACAACCATAAAAACATAATAAAAAAATTAACAAGCTGACCTTAAAGACAGTTTTGGCTCATACATCTTAACTAATTCCATCATCACATTATCATTACTACAACATAACATTCATCAGAATTACCATCATCATCACATTATCATCATAACCATCCCCACCACCATCACCATTAAACACCGTCACAACCAGTATTATCCTCACTACTACATCACCATCACATCCATCACCATCCTCACTGCAATCGCCACAATCACATCACATAACCATCACCATCACAACCAATATCATCCTCACCATTACCATAATCACATTACCACCACTATCATCACCAATATCACATAACATCCATCACCATTAAAGTCATAATCATCCTCACCACTACGGTCATTGCTATTGCATTGTCTTAATTCCATAATGATCATCATCGTTATCATTATCAGCACTCTCAAATCATCATCAACATGCTCATTTCTGACTTGTGCTGTGAGGCAGAGCGTCTCTTACCAGGTTTGAGTTGGTTGCGTTGGAATCGTCCTCGGGGAAAGGGATGTAGACAGCTAAGGCCACACAGTTTGCAAAAATAGTCATCAAAATTATGATTTCAAACGGTCTGAAGAGTCAGTTAAAGAAAATGAAAGATGCTTTTATACACAAGCAAAGGAAGAGTACACAAACATACAGTACATGTTAAGTTGTATCAGTGCACAAGACAGTGTGTAAGAGTCCTTATCCTCTCTGCTTTTTTTCTCTCTACTCAAATCTTTTTTCTTTCCTGTTAATAGCAAGGCCAAGCTCTTCAAAAACCTGGCCTTCTTCAAGACAACGATCTTCACCCCCCTCCCATTTTCCTTCTCTCCCTCTTCCTCTCCTCCCGCTCTCTTTTCACTGGCCAAATTGTTTGTTTGGCTTTCAGTTCAGCTGGAAACGCAATCAAACTGTGTCATCATTTGTTACAGGAATGGATTTCTCCGAGATGGGTGTTGAGTCGCATGGCACGTGTCCTGAGGAGAAACAGATGTGTTCTTGTTTTTCTGGATGTTTCTCTTGTATCTGCTGTCTGGGCCTTGAGTTATGGCTCTCTGGGGTTAGTTCAGAATTACAGAGCCATAGACCCTGTAACCCATTTAGATAAACATGCTTGTAGATCAGTAGTTCGGGTCCCCAAGGGAGTAAAAACAGACCATTGCAGGCAGACCCAAACTGAATTTAATCTTTAAAGGTCTTACAAGGTTATAAATAACACTTCTATATATGAAACCTGCTTGACTGTGCATAATGTAAATGTGTGTGACCGAATGCGTGTTTGTAGGAGGGGTCAATATGCGTGTGCATTTGTGTGTGCGCGTGTGGACTGGGTATATTTTGTTTGTGTGTGTGTGTGTGTGTGTGGTGCTCGCGCATGGGACCTTTTTTCAGCCTGTTTAAGTTTCTGTTGCATTGGCAACACAGCCAAAACATGAGAATGGGTCTTGAGCTCTGGAGATACAGATCCAGTCAAGTGTGTGCAAGACTGGTGACACATACGGACAGAACCGGCAAAACAGGAACTTTTATAAAATATCCCACCGAAATTAATGAGGGAAAATATTTCTCTGTCTCCACAGTTCAGAGTTCCCTCGTGCCAGTTTGTGAATTTATGGGGAAATATTTGATGATGTGATCAGTTCTTGGCTGAAGCTGTGAATGGGAGCTGGATCTCTTGTTTCCTGATGAATGAAGCATTTTACTCAACCTATCAATCCTCATTAACATATTTTCCTGGTCAGTGGCCTATCGCTGTCTCTTGTGGGCAGAAACGATTACATAAAACCGTGAGAGAGAGGGGAAAAAAGAGAGGAAGAAAGAGGAAGGGGAAAAGGACAGGGGAACACACCGTCCTAGTCTCCTGTAAAAATTCATTTCAGGAGTGCACTTGAATGACTCATCAAAGCTCAACTCTATTTAACCCTTTGTAGAAGGCATAAAAAACACAAAAAAGTGTATTTACACCTGTAATGCAGCAAAGGGGGAATAACGGTCACGACTATAAACATATCATGCTGAAGAAATTCATTCTTCTTTTTTGAGGGACTTTTTTGGAGGGCTTTTATATTTTGGTACTGCTTCATGCAACATTGCATTTTTACAACAACTCAAAGATGCCATAGCACATCTGTCAAATGCTGCCTGTAATAATAACAAACAGATCATACAATTAATAAATACTTACTCAGAAGCACTGCTGCGAATCAAAATATGAAAAGAATACATGTATGACCTGGAGATCAATAATTTCAGCCTTAAAGTCATCTACATTACTGAGTTTATGAGTAGTCTGTAACTGTAACACTAATTAACTAACATTCAGAAAACAACTGTATGCTCAGCTACCTGCTAAAGCAATAGTCACAAACTCAATATGAGACTTTTTTGGATGTCGCTCTGGGAGGAACATGTCTGCCGCACTACAGATAAAAAAAAAAAAGTATTTTCATAAGTATTGTGTGCTTTTTAATGTGATGGCACTTTGAGGCCCTGCATCAGTATACTGGCTTGTCAGATTCAAATGTGCTCTTTTAAATGAAATATGTGGTGAATTACATTATATATATAGTTCTGGGTCAGTAATATTTACATTTTTGAAAGAAATCAATACCTTTATTCATCGAGGATGCATTAAATTGATCAAATGTGACGTAAAATTTGACATTGTCACGAAAGGTCCTATCAAAAAAATGTTGTAACTCAGAACTCAAAAAAGGTATCCACAAATTCCTTAAAAATTTAAGGCAGGCACACTCTTTTCAACATTAAATAATATTACGTTTCTTGAACACAAAAAAAGTCAGCATATTAGAATGTTTTTGAAGGATCATGTGACAGTGAAGACTGGAGTAATGGCTGCTGACAATTTAGCTTTGCCATCACAAAAATAATTATTTTTAGGAAAAAATTATTAAGTATAAAACATTCTTTAATTTGGTAATAATTTTCAAATAGTACTGTTTTTAATGCAGTCCTGGTGACCTAAGAACTCCCTTTCAAAAAACATTCAAATGTTACCGCCCTAAACTTTTTGAACAGTAGTGTGTGTGATATATAATAATATGTAATATATATATATATATATATATATAGATATATAACACGCAGGTCGAGAGTTCAGTAAAGGATCCTTCCTTCCACGATACTGATGCCACGCCCTGCGTATGGTGTTTTTTAAGAGTTTAGGCAGAAAGGCTCGGGGTTGGGCGTTTGGAGCAGTGCTGGCTGTTCTTGGGTTTGGTGTGTGCGGGCGTTTTGCGCTGCGTGAGCTCGAGTGGGACGGGCTCCGGTGGTGCCCATCGCTTTGCCTGCCCGTGCCCGCGTCGATGGCTGCCCCAGCTATTGGAGCGCCAGGGTGGGATGTTTTCAGGTGCAAGACCCAGCAACCCCACCCCCGCCCCCCACACGCTCGTCCTCATTCAGACTGGGACTGGAAGCCAACGACGGACTTGAATAGTTGGAGCCTGTAGACGAAGAGAAGGAGACAGTGAATGAGAGAGTGTGAGAAAACAAAGTTCTGTGATGTTTGGTTCTGCATTAATAAAGATTTTTTTGATGTCATATTTAAAATAGAGTTTTTTAATCATACCTTCATTCACTTGGCAACTTTTCTAATGCCTTTTAGGGTAGATTTGAAAAGCCAAAAAAATTAACATTTTAAATAAAAGATTTTGTTGTTTTACCCTTGTCCCAGACCCAGATTTTCAGTCATTTAAGAGAGTTTATTTTATAGAAGTCCACAGGGACAACAAAGCCCACAGCCAGATGGACAAGCAGTTATTAAAACAGTTTGTGTGCTTGTCACGTGTTGTACTTGTCCAATCAATGTTATTAACCTTGTAAATATGCAAATAAGAACATCAATCCATCCAACGAATGTGTTTACAAATGTACATTGTGAATCTCAAAGCCTGCAACCCAAATTCAACAACCCTGTAATGTATATGTATACTCCAGGTAAAACAATTTCAGGTGTAACAACCAATCATGTGCTTGTATATTACATACTGGCTTCCAGTTAATCCTGGCCCATTGCAACAGCGGATTCATCACACATGGGCAGCCCCGCAGGACTGTATTTCTCTCCATCTGCAGTCCCAAGAGTGAAATCCAAAGAAACTGTCCTCTGAAGTGTGTGTTTGTGTGTGTGTGTCAGGAATGAGAGACAGAGTGAGATCACAGTAATAAACCACAGAATGGAGAGTTTCTCCCATCCTGTACCCTCAGTTTTCTCTCTCCCCCTTCTCTTTTTAATAAATGGTTCAGCCCACTGAATAAGCCAAAATCTGGATTAGTGTGAAATGTCATGTCAGAATGACATCAGTGAGTTTGTCTATGATAAAATATTTTCTCCTATCCCAGTTTAATATGTAGTTTTTTGTAGATTGATGCTGTGATGCTAGTGGTGCAGTAATCACATACTTTAGATGTCTTTTATATAAGAGAAAGTGCTGGGTTTTGATAATTAGGATTCAGTAAAGTATGTTATGAGAGTAAAAAGAGAACTGGAGAGTTGCTGTCTGTGTTATCTAACTCCTGTTAAATTATAGGAAGTCAAAGTGGGCTTTTCTCGATGACTCTTTTCTCCTAAAGCACCATTTCTAATTACCGTAGTAAAGCCATGCTCTGGATAAAGGACTTTCAAAAGGAAGAATCTCAGTTACTCATCCTAAAGTACCCACAATGGATTCACTCTCTTGAGAGATACTCTGACACTCATTTTTTCTAATTGAAAAAGAGCTATACATACACACACTTGTAAACTTGAATTCACATAAAGCAAAAACTAGGTGTCGAAATTTCAAATCCCGCATTCATTCACACAGATCAAATCTGCACCTCATGTAAACTCTCTAAAGTTTGAGCCATCAGCCACTAAAAGCTGTTCGATTTGAAATCCATGAACTGAGATTTAATCACATTCTGCAACTGCATCACCACTGACACCAGGGGATCCCCTTTCCCTCTGATCTGAGATCAGCAATGGCCTTCTCTCAGAGCTTTTCACTTCAAAAAAGGAAACATTCACATTGTATTTTAACTTGCGACTTCAATGAACATATATATACATACATACATATATACACAATATGAACAAAAGGATGACTGTAAAAAGTGAACTTCAGTGTAAGCAGCTATTAGTACTGGATGAGCAAGAAACTAGCCTGAAACAAATGGGGAGGGACTAAATGAGTTAGGGGAGGGGCTGATATATTGGGGAGGGGCTAACGGAGATTAGGCAGAGGATAACTAATTTGTTTCTAAAATATGGTGTTTTTTGACCATATGTCACAATTTTCACTCCAGCAACTAAGCAAACACACACACATACCTCAGCATGTGTTAATCTAGTGCACTACATGGATGAGTGTATTTTGACACCACAGTCACACACACTCTCTCACATACTGTTTTATGAGTCAGCATCACCATTCATATATTCATCTCACCACACAAAAACACATACACCCGTTCACTCTCTCTCTCTGAGCTGTACAGTAAGAGCATTTTCACTGCAGCATCACAGCAGTGGATGATTTGACCACGACCGTACAAGAGAATAAAACATTACTGCTCTAATTTCTACTAGTTCATTATGCTCTGGTTTCTTCCACAGCCAGGCCATTTTGTCACAACACTAAGATAAAGACACCTGTTAAACACTGTAAAAGAGGGTGTGATATTGTTTGGAGGTGTGGTTGAGAGGGTGAAATTAAGTGCTCGACTTCAACTTTGACTGATCAATGAGATTTGCTTATAGAGACGTGAAGTCACTTTCTGCTTTCTATGGTGATGCTTGAGCATGCAGCGTTTGCATACTTTATCACAGATGAAGCGGATTAGATGTAATATTTGTCAAATACACAGACAACTGAGAAGGTTTTATGTAGCAACAGAAACACTTTCCATTCAATACTATATGTACTGCTTAAAGGGGTCATTACAGCCTTTGTTTTTTATTTTGTACTGTTCTCTAGGTCCACTTATAATGTTAGCAAGATTTTTACATTAAAAAACATCCTAATTTAGAAGTAATAAACTATTTTCTGTCTTGTTTTTGACCCCCCTCATCAGAACGCTCTGTTTGAATAGGCGTGGTGGATTGTTGACTCGGAAGTAAATGCACACTGCTATGATTGGCTAATAGTTTTTGTGTATGTTTGACAGCCTACCTCCTTCACAGACAGACGCTGTTGTGCTTTAGGTTAAAACCGCATAAATACTCAGTACATATCAAAACAATCTGTAATAAAAGACAAAGCAATAGTGATCATGTAATGAAAACAGTTACTAAACTTTGTGTGGTATGACATCACTGTCGGATCCAATATAGTCTGCAAAACATTGTCTTTTATTTTCAATTTTTCTGAAAGTTCTGCATCCAATTGTGCATTGTTTGTAAACAAATTAAGTAAATGAAGTAAACAAAGGACCAAGTTCTTACTGACATGGTCTGGCACTTAAAAATTAAGTTCATCAAATAAAGTTTATCGTTTGGTTTTTGCATAGACCTGCGTTTGCCGCTCTTGTCATTTACCTACTACATGTGTGAATCAGTGGGCGGGGCTAAACGGGCAGTGATGTAGAAGCAGGCGTTGATCTTCTTCTGTGGAGGCGGGGTTTAGCCACACTCTTACGTCATAAAGTAGCACATTCCACAACCTGTTGTCTTGGCAGATTAGCTTCAGTTTTTAGACTTACGAGAATGTTTTGAGTTCTGAAACTTACATGAAGTTTTTTTTTATAGCACAATGACTTCTTATATATGTTATGCTAGAGAGCAGATGGCGCTGTATGCTTACTGCTTATGAAACGCTCTTGCAGTACTTCATGCTACACACATTCGATGTTATACACTGATTGGACTGTGAAGCGCCGCTTCAAGTCGAAATGTGTGATAGTGTTGCGGTGTGGTTAAGAGCATACCATTGTTTGGGGGTGTGGTTAAGGGTATTAGTTCACACAGGCATGTTTAAATATGCATAATTCCCTACCAAATGGAAGGCAAAAAACGATGAAAGCCCATTTCCGCC